>JANSVA010000006.1:29259096-29279779 GCA_025504915.1 Erythroxylum reticulatum | reverse complement strand
GGCATAATTGTCATTTAATTAGAATTATTAGTAATTATAATTAAAGTTTAATTGAAATTAGAATTTAATTGAAATTAAATTACTAAAATGTCTAAAGCTTATTATAAATAGGCTTGAGCTGTATGGAGCTAGCACTTCATACTTGTAAAAGTTACAGAGTTCTTTTAACCTGTTTGGTAGATACCGTTACAGGCCGAACACTTATGCGGCTACGGTGGTTGAGAAGGATCAGTTTCGGTAACAATTCGAGGGATGCAACAAGATAAAGATCAAGCTTCAGAATAAGGTACAAATTAAATTTTCGCTTTATTCTGTTGCAATTCGGATCAGATCCTGACCCTGTTTCCCAACACTAGCAACATAACTCAGCCCCTTAATTATCTAACATTCCATAGGTAAGTTATAAAAATGCACACACATTGGTAGCATGTCAATTTTACTCCGATCTAACTCTATACCTAGTTTCCATTACTGAACAAATAAGGGTTGATCACCAATGTGCCAGGGCCCTTACTTAACAGTCTCAGCTAAATTAGTTTCATCAATGGACTTAAAAAGGATGGTGCCATCCTCCCTAAGCATTACCTTATCCAGTCCTTTTTTACCCCAACGAGCCTTTACCCACGCATGAATAACTAGGAAAGCAACTCTTTTTGACCAAGAAAACCAATCAAGACAGAGGACCATGCTTTAGCTCCTACTTGCAGTAGTTCTATACAAAGAGATATAATTCCATCTTTGACCATATTTTGATAATGTTTTGAGTTTTTTTTTGTTATGGTAAATAGGTATCTTGTTTCTCCATGCATCAACTGTGTTAGGATTACCAAAAGGAGTTATCGTCTTCATACCTTCCTTCTTATCGCTTTAGAAAGAGCTGAAAAATCCTACTTAAAGAGGGAGGCTTCTCCTTCTTCCAAGGCCATTTAGAAGACCAAAATAGAGCCTTCCTACGAGGTAGGAGCCTCCAACAACTCTTAGTCGATGGGGAACTAGCAGAGGCAAGCTCAAGACACGGGAAAAATTTTCCAAAAGTGGAAATACTTAACTTATTTTTCCTCACATAAAACACCAATAATCACCCACAAAAATACTTAACTTTGATATAAGTTAGTCTTTGTTATTATATTTAGAATTATTTTGCACTTTAATATTTATAAAATAGTATTATTTAGATTTTAAAATTGCATTACATTAAGTTTTTGCTAGTTCTCCATAATTGAACTGTTAACTTGTCCAATGTGGCATGTTAATTGAATAATTTGGCTTTGAAATATTAATTTAAAATTTAAAATTTAATTGTACTTCTCAATTTTATAATTTTTATTTATTAAAATATAATTTTAATAAATCTAATTAGTTACAAAAATAAATTAATCTTAAAAAGGGAACCCTCCTCTCTAATGCTTTCAACAACATTAAAAACCAATGAATCTTACACCAACAGCTGGTGATACTATTGTTGAAGTCAAAGGTCATGCATAAAACAAGAGGAAAGGGGACAAAATAACAAAGCAAGCGCTATTGAGAAAATGCAACAAAAAAAGAATGAGCAGTAACTGAAAGAAAAGGCTAGTGAAATTGAAAAGAAATAATAAAACAAAGAGATTGTTATTCTTTCAACATAAATCAATCAAATTGAATGTTGTTTATCATAAAATATCTAAGGTAGAGATGGTAGACCCAAACTTTTACAATTTCCCAAAACATGGTTTTTAGCGTCAATGGAGGAATGGGTATTATGTAGTAACAGTGCTAAGTATATATGTCAAGTTTTTAGGAATGGTATTTGTATACTAATTTTAGTAATAATATGTATTAATTAATATTAGATATTATTTTAAATAAATTTAAAATTATCAATAATCTTTTGATTTTATATAATTAAATTTATTTTTATTATATTAAATTTAGTTTTTATTAATAATTAATATTTACATTTAACACTGATCATATAACAAAAAAAATTTCAGTAAGCACTAATGGCACTTGCACATTGTTATGGATTGGGACTTTTTACCAATAAATTATGCAACATTTGATTGTTGTTTAACATAACCAAGTCAACCTCACTCAAAATACAAGGTACGAGACTAGCAGAATGAACAAAAAACACAGGAGACTAAAGGAGAACTTGGAGAATGCTTAAAGAATCTTATTGGGTAACTTGTTGGATGATGCCTAGATGTTATAAAAAAAGACGTTAAGGCTATTTGTAGTCTTCCATCTCCTAAATAAGTGATTAGGATCTACTTGATCCAATGGCCTACAATGCTCTTTTAAAATGTTATATACTATTTTACACACAACATGTACATCATATAACTATTTACAATCTTCTGCAATTTTCTATAATGTTATATAAGGTTCTATATTGTTTCACAATGTTCCATAAGCTTCTCTAAGTTTTCATAAACTTCTATAAGATTCTACAATATTTTAAAAGGTTATAGAGAATTCTATATCCTTATGTTCTTTTATAGAGAATTCTAGAAGATTTTTTTAGACCAAACCTGTTCTTGTAGGTTATAAAATATGCAGATAGTGACATTATCTCCCATTCAATTTGGCGAGGACCTCAGTATATCCTTCGTATATGCCTTGATATTTTCTTTTATGATTCCATAATATAATCTTGATCCCAGCTTACTTTGCTGTTAGGCAATCTTTCTATTTAAATAAATAGTTGACATAATTTGGAAGGGTGCATCTGTTTGGTATAATGTGATGAGTCAATATCTCTTCATCATCTCTCATTCAGGCATCATAGTAATGGAAACAGGGACCCTTTTTTATTCACCTAGGTCGGGTTCCTTCCTTATCCTCATGGTAAGATTTAAGAAGACTCACATGAAATATATGAAGCATCTTTAGATGAGAGGGTAATGTCAAATGGTAGGCTAGCTTACCAATCTGCTTCTTGGAAAAGATCCCTCATAACGTTACTATCCCTTTCTGTTACTTAACAAATCTTTGGCTTTAATGGTGAAGAAGCTTTAGGAAAACTGGGTCTCCATTGTTACACTCCAAGTGCCTCCTCTTTTCATCACCCTACTTCTTATCCCCTTCACGACCTTTACTAAGTATGTACTTGATACATCAATATTTTCATAACAAACCTTTGGCAAAATTAAATGAGGGAGGACTTGGGCCTTGAATATTGATCTTTTCATGCCAAACTTTAGCAAACTTAAATAGGGAAAGACTTGGGCCTTTTTAGGAAATAACAAGGGTGTGCAAGGTCATTAGTTATTAGCTAGCTGCAATCTCAAATGGGCTGGCTACCGTCGACTCACTTTTGTACAAATTGTATGAAAATTGTGAAACATCAAGCAACTTTACCCAATGATTGGAACTCATATATTGCCTTAAGTATAACTCTAATAATGGGTTCACTCTTTTAGTTTTCCCATCCATTTGTGGGTGAAAGCTAGTGGAGAGGTTGAGTTTAGAAACTATTAGTTTATCCAACTCCATCTAAAACCTCCCCATAAAGTGAGTGTCTGGAACACTCATAGTTATCTTTGGTATATTCCAATAGTTTACGACACATTTGAAAAATAAAAATGCAATATCCTCGATTGTAAACTTTGTTGGTATAGGGAGGAAAACTCCATATTTTCTAAACAAATCTACCATTATTATGATACTACCGCATCCTTTAGACTTTGGTAGGCATATGATGAAATCCATAGAGATACTCTCTTATGGCTTCTTAAGAATGCTTAATGGTTTTAATAAACCCATTAATTTATGTTGATTCATCTTGTTTTGTTATCATACAAGATATAAGACACATCTTCATGTAAAGTTCAATGAATTATGAATTTGGGGCCAATAATATCCATACGCCATAAATGCTAATGTTTGATTTGATCCAAGATGTCCAAACCACTTGGAGTCATAAGACTATCATAAAGCCAAAATTGACATGTCTTCCCATAACTTGCCAACTCCAACAAACTATTAGCTTACGTGTCTTATTCAAGTCCCTCTTTTATTGGACCTACTAGAGAAAAATTTAAGCTTAAGATGGCAGCAAACTCCTTATTTCTATTAAGGGCATTAGTAATTAAATTTGCCTTTCCAAGCTTGTACTCTATCACAAAATGAAACTCGGCTAAGAATAATTTCCATCAACTTGTTTTGGCACTAACTTCTTTTTTTGTAAGGAAGTAGCTAGTTTTAACATTATCCATCTTTAATAGGTACTTAGACCTTAACAAGTAATGCCTTTAAGTTTGTAATCAATGCACCATTGCAATCATCTCCTTCTTTTGGACTGTATAATGATACTCAACCTTATTTAGCTTACAATTCTTATAATCTATTGGATGCTTATCTTACATCAAAATAGCATTAGAAAAAAATGAAAAACATTGATGTGAAACTTATATAGGTTAGTTTAATCAAGAGGGTTAACATCCCTGAACTCCTCAAGGATATGGGAGATTGCCTTAGGTAACTCCTTTGTTGATGAGTCCACTCCTTTTCCTTTAATGCCACCAAATATATGAGTTGTTTCTTTTTAACGTCTTTAGAGAGTTAAATGGTTGATAGTTATAAGTGGATAAGTTTCCTTTATGTGACAAAGGTAGCATACATACTTTTCCTTTCTCTAAGATACAAATGGTATTGGTGAAAGGAATAGGTATGGCCTTAACGTGATCTATGAACTCCATTCCAAGCACTATGGAATAATCATATAAAATAACTATATATAACACCACACCATTCTCCAAGAGACGCCTTTACATTTCAAATGACCCAAAAGTGGATATTGGCTCTAAATTTACCGTTTTATGCCACCCTTGCTTCTTATTATACTTGATCCCCAATCAATTTACTTCTTCTACTTAAATGAAGTTGATGGAAGCTCTAGTGTTAAGTAGTGCTTTTATCACTTGGGTTTCTCAGACTTCTTGAACTCAATCAAGGATTTGGCTATTGAAATGGTTTATGGTGAGATCTTGGGCACCATGTCTTTGAATATCCATCTTTACCTAATTTCATAAGCCATCCTTAAAGGAAAAGAATGCTTCTTTATTTGGATAGTAAGGAATCTCTAAGAGCACCTCAAGAAACTCCTTCACATACTTTCTAATGCTTCCTTTTTGTTGGAGATGCCTTAGCTTAGCTCTTGCTTCTTCTTTAGTATTTTTGGGGTAAAATTGGCGTTTATTCTTTTTCAAACTCATTTTATATTTCAATGGTGCAAATAACCCTTTCAATGACACCATGTCATCTCCTTTACTATACCAACACTACATCTTCAAGGTAAAGAGTGGCATTGATAATCTTCTTGGCCTTTTTTGGCATCCTTCTCTATCTTTGAAATATTAATCTAAGCTTTATATGAAAATTTCCATCTCTTTTGTATTCCTTAACCTATGATACATATTTCATTTAAGAATGCCCTCCTAAAGGAGTAGAGACAACTGTAGGCACAATATTGCTTCCCCTTTGAGTAATGCCTTTTCACAAAGAACTAATTCCTCTTTTGTTTTTTGATCTCTGTAACAACCATTGTAAGCTCCTCCTTAACATGTGCATTCTCATATTGGAGAGTCTTCTCTAAGGCATTTACATGGTTAAGAAATTTTAGTGAGGCAAGGTATAAAACACCTTGCGTCTTACCATGGAACTCCTCATTTCCATTCTTGAGTGCCTCATTGTGTTGGTCTATCTTCACTATAAGAAATTGTATTTTTAGTGAAAGCTAAAGTTGTCAATACGAGTAGTAATATTAGTCCTACTATTAATAGTGTCCAATTCTTAAAGTTGTCACCTCCGGTCACAAATACCTCCATCACTAATGAAAAAGTGACTAATTTAGAAAAAATATCACAATTACAAAACACTTTTGTGACAAAAGTACTGACACTAAAAACTATGGAATGTGTGACAAAAGCATATGGTCACCATAACTTTACATATTTATAACAAGTTTGTCGACACAAATAATATAAAGTAATAATATAAAGTAGTGATGAGTAAAGTTGTAAAAGTACTTCATTTTATTGTGACAAAAGTATCAGCACTAAAAACAATGGAATGTGTGACAGCACTATATGGTCATAGTAACTTTAAATATTTATGACAAGTTTGTCAAATATAAAGTAGTGACAAATAAAGTTGTTGCAGTACTTAATTTTATTGTGACAACATTACCATTAAAATAATTGAAAATAGTGATAAAATATTTATCACTCGTACTTTTTTTTATCAGTGTCCATTACTTCTTGATCACTAATATTTTAAGGAAAAAATGTCAACTTCATTTTGTCACACAAATGAAAATTTGTTCTTACAAAAAATATTGTCATTAATGTGTTTATTATTGTCTCAAATAAAACTATTGATTCAATAATGGAATTGCATTAGTGGTAAAAGAAATTTGCATTAGTGACTAAATGTTCTAATAGATTTCGTCATACGTATGAAAGTTATATGTTATAATAATGTTGTCACTAATTAAAGATTGTATGTTACAATTTGTGGTCATCACAAATAATATTATTAAATTTAACAATTTAATTTCTTAATCGATAAAAAGTTTTGCATTGGTGACCATAAAATGGAAGTTGTCACAAATGATACAGATTTTTAGTGCCAAGATATTGACACACAAGTAAATAAAAATTATTAGTATATATAAAATATATAAAAATCCCCAAAATGTACAATATTCTAATTTCCAATATACATAATTGGAAAATTTAATATCTAATACAATTATATTTATTATAAGTATCCCAAACTACTATGTACTAATTTAAGTTAAAACTCTCTAAGGTAAATTTTCCTAGCTATTCTTCCAGATGAAGTTCACTATTGATTTGTTTCCTACAAAATAAATAAAAATAAAATCAATTAATTAGTTTATAAATATTAAGCTATAAATTAAGTACTAAAATTTTATAATAATATAATGATAATGATAAGAAGTGATAATAACTATTCTAGATGTTATAAATTTATACTCATATGACTAGTTGGGGTCTTTGATGTTGTGGCACTTGATGGATCACCAATTGAGGTGGAAGCATTGAGTAACAAACTAGGAATTACTCTAGTATTTACCATGCGTGCAAAAACAACAGAAATTCGTTTCATTTATGTGACTTGCTTCTCAATAGCTGCATCTTGAGCTTGAAGCTTTTCATTTTTTGTTTTTGTGATTTTAGTAAGTGTTGCAACTTAATTATCTAAATCACTTGCACATTTTTTATAGCTTTAACTTTAGCTAGAGTTTGAATTTTTTCTCGAGACTTAGATGTTATCCTTTTAACACTTAAACCAGGTGAATAACTTGACTATTTTTCTAGGACAAGACCGAAATACTCAACGAATGATAGAGGTGTAGATGAAAGTTTTTCTTTGTTTATCTCTCCCTGTTCTTGAAGCTTATTATGCATATTTAGATAGAATTTGAAAATTTAGTAAAATTATTTAAATTTTTCAAAAAAAATCTAATTTGACTATAACTTCCATACCATTATTTCTTCTCCATTGAGAACATACCAAGTTCCATTTCGCTTTTGTCGTGATATCTTCTAAACTTTAACAACATCAGGCCATTCATTGGAATCTTTATCTTTCTAAAAAGAGAAAAACAAAAAGAAAAGACAAAGAAATGTGTTGTTAATAGACAATATTGCCTTATTTTTAAGAATGAATGTAGTCTTAAAAATAATTAAAAATAGAAGGATTAAACTTAATTTGTGAGACTTGAAAATTTTCTACAATTGGTCTCTCATTTATATTTATTCAAAAAAACTTATGAAAAGTTAGCATTCAGAAAAAACATGGAAGCACTTTAATTCAAAAACCAAAATTCATAATCAGAAACCTTAGGAAGCTTTCTAATTTCTATCAAAAGATGAAAAGTATTTGATCATATCAATTGAAACTAGTTCTCCAACTTAGTCTAAATACCCACAATCAGATAAAAATACGACCCTCTTTGTAATCTAGGTACTTGCTGAAACTAAAACTATATATCATATTAAAACAAGAATCGGTACCTACAAGAAACGAATGCTAGCTAAAGCAAAAGCATCACAAATTGGCTTAGAGAATAAGAATCTCGCAAGTTTAGAGATCCTCCAGCTAGGTCTACTTATGTACCTCATAACTCAATGTAAAAAAAGCTAATTTACTATCACAACAAGCCTCACAGATAGCAACGAACACAGGAGAAGAGTGAAAACCCATTAAACACCCCTCAGAGTCTTGTTTATTTATTCTCTGCCTGCGTGAAAACTAAATTCCATATATTTTATCCCTCAAAGTTTCTTGCTTTACGACGCCTAATCTCTTTCTTTTTCTACTAGAAACATTACCAAACTTCTTTGTAGCATCACATAAATTTTCTCTAGATCTCTCTAGCATAAGAAATAAGCTAAAATAATTATCATAATTCTTAACCTTAAGCCTCAACTTTGTCTTTTGCCTCCTTAAACTTTCATAAAGTTCTCATCTCTTCACTATCATCACCATTAGCTCGCCACTTGTAGTCATCTGAAACCCTTCATCTTGTCTATTATTGAATTTTCACTTTCAAATATGGATCATAATAGTTTTTCAATTTATTAAGCTTTCAATATACATAATGAAGGACAATTAGTTTTTAGAGCATATTAGTTCTATAAATGCAATAGAAATTGACTACTATTCTTGTATTATTTTATTATAGTATTTGAAAAAAAACTCATAGGTGACATAGAGGCATAAAAACTAACTTGTAATGCTTGATTTCTCAATTTTATTGTAATAATACTGCTTTAATATGATAATAAGTTATTAGTAATGGCCTTATTAATAATGATTGCCTTAGTAATGGCGTTATTAATAATGATTGCCTTAGTAATGGTCTTTTTAATAATCATTGCCATTTTGTTGAAAACAATTCTAATGTTAATCTAATTTAAACATTGTTCTTAACTTACTACACAACTTCTTACTAATTTATGTTGGTCTCTCTCACTCAAGGTACTAGTATATAGAAACTTTCATTGTCAAAGTTTAAGTAATTATTGGGCCTTATTGCTATGTGTAAAGTGTTAAAGCAATTAAAAAAAGGATTAAAACACCTTTTGTAATCTTTAACTAGAAGGAGAACAAATTTGGCTTCAAGATCTTCAGTTGATAATTTGTTTGAGCAAAGAACTAGTAACATTTTTCTAATAGTAAGTACCAAATTTTTTATGTGAAGGTCTCCAACCCTTAATATAACCAAAGCAAAGGTAAAAATAAAAAATTAGTTAAAAATTAATTAATCTTTGTGAGATTAATAATTAATCATTAGAGTGTTAAGTTTAATATGTTATTATAACAAGAAATAGTTATTATTAATTTGTTAAATTTATATTGACAATAACCTTTGTAACAAAAAGTTGATGATAAAGTAACAACAAATTTCTTGTCACAAAAATTACAAATAGTAATGACTGTAGTGATAGTTCCATTTATGTGACAATATTATGCAGACACTAACTAGTTGACTTCTTAATGACAAAAGTTTTCGTCAACAGTGCCAATCAATTGTTTTATCATATTTTATCACAAAAAATAAATAATCACATTTAATCCAAACAACAGTTCCAATTAATTGTTTTATCATAAAAACCCCATATCTGTGACGAAATGATAGTTAGTCACAAAAAGTTGTCACTAACTTAAGAATAGTAGTGACCATAGTGATATTTCCATTCTTTTGACAATATTAAGTAGAAGCTGACTAATTAAATTTTTTTTGACAAGACTTTTCATACAAAAAGTAAAATATCGTGTGACAATAAACCATTTCGCCACAACAAGAGAAAAATATTAGTGACCAAACTATGTTTTGTCACAACAAATAGAAAAGATTAGTGATAAACATTTATTTTGTGACATTTACAAGTTATTCCTGCCAAAATTATTTTGGCACCAAATTGCATTTGTTTTTAGTGACGTAACTTAGTGATTAAATAAAATTTGACACTATTAATATATTAATAGTAACAATTTATTTGTGAAAGATGCTAAATTGTCACAATTACTATTGTATTAGTGACAAAAAAATCATCATAATTAATCCAAACAATAGTGTCAATAAATTATTTTTTCATAAAAAAACCTCATATCTGTGATGAAATGATATTTAGTCATAAAAAAGTCGTCACTAAATGTCTTAACTCTTATAGTGCTTTTTAAACTTCTCTTACCTCTTAACTACTGCAAGCTTCATCTTAGTAAGGCCTTGCGTTAATGTTGGTTATGGATCTCTTAACATTGACTTTGCTTTCCTCGATTGCTTGGAACCTTCAATATTAGTGATCTCACTTTTTTCTTAACGTCTTTATCCTAGCACTGTGATAACAACTGTCATGGACTTGAACTTTTTACCAATAAACGGTGCAACACTTGATTGTTATTCAACTCAAATAAGTCAGCTTTAATGGAAAATACCAAGTATGAGACTAACACATTGAACAAAGAAAAGGAGAGTTTGTAGAATGCTTAAAGAATCTTAACTTGTTTGATGATAGATGGATGTTATAAATAAGGACCCTAAAGCTATTTATAGTCTTCCATCTCCTAAATGGATGGCTAGGATCTACTTGATTCAACAACCTACAATACACCTCTAAAATATTCTATACTATTCTACATACATTATATACATCATACAACCATCTATAATGTTCTACAATCTTCCATAATGTTTTATAAGGTTTCATAACATTCTAAAACATTTCGCAAGCTTCCTTAAGGTTCCATAAGCTTCTATAAAGACTTTATGATGTCCTAGAAGTATCTATGCTTTTATAATCTTTTAAAGAGAATTCTAGAATCTTCTTTGCACAAAATCTCTTTTTATGGGCTATGAAATACGTAGATTATGACAACATCCACTTGTAGGATGACTCTAGAAATCTATAAGTAGATAGTGTCTACTTTGAATATAAATAATATTTTGTACTGGTATAGTCAGTTCCTTATTGATTTTGTAGATTATAGCTTTTTGTGAGTGACATTCAATATCATCAATAAGCATCATTGCTTAAGCTTAATTTTGTATACCAAATGGTGTTTAATAGGTTGGTCATGAATTTAATAACAACTATAATTTTGTTGATCATATGGATGTTTTATACAATACTGAGATGGCATCAATTGGTTGTAAAGGAGTTTCTTATTAAGAAAAGAACCTATATAATCAAAACTAATATCTTATTGTAAGCTCCACTAGTGGTGTTGGTTATCATTATCGTTAAAGGTGTCGAGGTTCCTTTTATAGATTAATTAATTTTTAAATAATTAAAAATTATAACGTAATATTTTGATAATTAAATTATTATAAAATTAAGAAATTTTTATGTACAAATTATGTCTCTTTATATAAGTTCATGGATAGCTTATGTAGATTAATAAACTTTTTGTTATTAGAGTTGACTCCATAATTATATAAATTAAATAGAGATCTTATAACTTCTATATAAAGAAGTAGGAGAATTCAAAGCATGTGTAGGAAGGTGTCATGAGACCTTACCTCTCTAATATGACAAGTCTCTTTCTCTATATTCTCGCTTTATAATGGCTCTAACGTGGGTCGGATTTCTTGATGTTGTGAGCAACTACCAAAGTTACTCACTCTAATTCACAACCCAAATCCCAAGCCTTATTGATGGTGGCTTTAAGAGATAATAATATGAGGGAGAACTTAATGTTTTTGGGAGAGTCTTAAGTGTGGGAGGGAGAAGCCTCCTCATTCATACTCTCTTTTGCAACTTATGAAGATAAAAAATAGTTGGATACTCCCACAAGTAACCAATTACTTGTTAGCTTTGTCTTTCTTGTAAGACCAAGCTTACTTATCCACTTTGGTTTACTTGTGCCAATGTGGACACACTATTTTGCTACATCTCCCACTTGTACACATTGGCAACAACATATGTTCCATTATAGAAAGAGCAATACATGCCTATTCACAACAAAAACTTCTTTGTTCATAGCAATTCATATTGTATTTCTCAACATCAAATATTCATTCTCACTATCATATAGGAAGTGAAGCATGCCACCATTTGAGAAAGGTACCGGCGAGGATCATTACATTAAATTGCCATTAAACTAATGTAACATCACTCAAGATCTTGTTATACCCTAAATCATTTCTACTTACACTAAATTTTGCATCTCTGATCCCTTTTTTCACAAAGAGCTATGTAAAATTCCACAGTGTATTTGTACTCATGGTTACTTTGTACAGACAACTAATATCTATCGACAACTAATGTCTTTGTAGCTGCCTAGGAAATGAGTCACAAATATGTTATGTGATGTCAAAATGATTTTTCCTTAGACACTCATGTCAATCTATAAAGTCTTGGTTACTTTCCTAGTCACACTCCGATGGACCACATCATTCTTAACCCTTGGGTAATATGCTAAACTAGCAACCCCAATTCTCAACTTCATCATATAGGTCAAAGTTCCAAAGGGTATAGAGGTGGATTAAATATTCACAGGGCTCACAAAATGATGAAGAAGGGACCCATTCATCATTCCCTTATTTGATCATCTCAAACAAATGCAGTATGAAATGCATGCTATGGTGGAGCTCCTACTAAGGGTTTGTCATGCTCTAAATAACACCATACGGAACATTGTCTAGTCACTCCATAAAGTGACAAACTTGAACCACCATAGATTCAAATCTAGCTTCATACAAGCTACATGGATACACTTTCCATGTTCAACTACTCAAGTCTCATCTTAGCACTTAACTAAGGTAACATATAAAATCCTTAACCACACTATAATAAATAAGGAGATTGCCTATCATTTTTTACCTTGCAATACTTTGTCTCATCCCACTTGCTATTGTAGCACTAGGTCGATGTTCTCCTATGAGATAGCAACATAAAGCCTGGTGACAACTTTTAGATTTGTGTCATTTTCAATTAAACCTTAATTTACTATGCAAATTCACATAAGATTAAAATGAAAAACAAATTTCATTAATGACATAAGTAAATGTACAAATACACCAAATCCTCAACAAACCTAAAGCCCTAATGTGCTTTTGAAAAAACATCTTTGACAATAGGTTTAGTAAAAGGATCATCTATCATATCTCTCATAGAGACATGCTTTAGGACAACATGTCCTTGTGCAATGATATGATGGATGGAGTGGTAGTGAGTATCTATATGCTTCATTTTTCCATGATACTTTGGGTCCTTTATATAGGCAATTGCAATTGTGTTATCACAATAGATAACTATGGTCTCACGAAGATGCTCGATAATGTTGAGGATCTTAAAAAATCTCCTCAACTATATCACCTTTTACACCACCTAGGTACATGCAACATACTCGGACTCCATCTTAGACAATCATATGCACTGTTGTTTCTTGCTACAATAAGCAGTAGCTCCTCCTCTGAGAATGAAAGCATATCCAGAAGTGGACTTTCGCTTGTCTCTATGATCGTATCCATTAACATCATTATATCTAACCAATTTAAGGCTCCCACCTTGATAGCACAGAGCCATGTTTATGGTTCCTCTTAGATATCTAAGTATCCATCTGACTATTGCCCAATGCACAGGTCTAGGATTACTTTGATATCTACCAACCATCTTAACTATAAAGCATATATTAGGTCGAGGACACACCATAGCGTACATCAGACTACCGACAGTGCTTGCATATAACACCTTAGCCATTTACTATTT
Organism: Erythroxylum reticulatum; assembly: GCA_025504915.1. NCBI lineage: Eukaryota > Viridiplantae > Streptophyta > Magnoliopsida > Malpighiales > Erythroxylaceae > Erythroxylum > Erythroxylum reticulatum. Next base: position 29,266,049 of record JANSVA010000006.1, on the reverse strand, counting down.
TCCTTCCTCTGTTTTAGGATATTGATCTATACTTAGGTATAAGCCCTTCTCTATTAGAGTGTCAACAAGTTTATAGTTATGCTATGGAAAGGATCCAAGATCTTATTAATATAGGTTTCTTGAGACAAACTTAGAAATCTCTTAGAATAATCCCTCGAGATCGTAACCCTGAAAATATAATCTGCTTCACCTATGTTCTTTATCTTAAAAGTAGAGGACAATCACTTTTGAGTGGCAATGATCATCTCTATATCATTCCCAGTTATCAAAATATCATCTACATATAAAGAGAGTATAAGAAACATATTATCTTGTCTATTTATATATACACAATGGTCCTCTTCAATCATTGCAAAGCCTACCAATGTAATGTCTTAACAAAATCTAAGATACCATTACCTAGATGAATGTTTTAGGCTATAAATGGAATTTCTCAAGTGACACTTTATGCTCTGGTCCCTTTTCTCAAAACCCAATAGGCTGATCCATATGGATCTCTTCATTTTTTTTCTCCATTGAGAAATGACATTTTAACATCTATTTAGAAAAAATCTAAATCTAAATATGCAATAATAGCTAAGATATGATGAATAGACACAAATCTCACTACAGGAGATAATGTCTCATCATAGTCCACACCTTTGTTTTGAGTGTAACCTTTTGCCACTAATCAGCCCTTATACTTATCAATTGATCATTTACCTTACGCTTAACTTTTAAGACCCATTGGTTTCTAATGGTTTTGATCCTAACAGGTAGATTGACTAAGTATCACACATGGTTCTTAGCCATGGATTCCATCTCGCCTTCTATTACTGCAAGCCACTTACTTGAAATTAGTGAGTTCATTACTTCTTTAAAAGAAGAAGGCTCATTAGCATTAACAAAAATGCTCAAAAAGGACCCACCTTCTATTTCAAAGTGTCTACATCAAACATTTCAACATTGGATTCTACTCAATTTTGGAGACTGAGACTTAGGTTCTATGCTCCTACTGACCTCAATAGTCATTGAAATGGATTGTGATCCAAAACCATTTTGGGAACTTCGTCTTGATGTTCCTCTAACACCTAAAGCTCAAAACTTTGTTTGATCTCACCAATACTAGGGAAATCATCATCTAAAAAATGCACATCTTGAGGCTCATCCTTAATGAGCCCTCCATGATGTTCACCATACATCACATAGCCCTTAAAATGCTCATAATATCTAATAAACACACATTTATTAACTCTAAGGCCTAACTTCCCAAACTTACAAGAAGAATGGTGAACATAACTAGCAAATCCTTATAGCCTTAAGCCTTCCAAATTAGGCTTATCTTTATTCCATAATTTATGGAGCTGTTTGGATAGACTTAGTGTGCACTTGGGTAAGGATGTATGCCGTAGTCACAAGGGCATCCCCCTAAACCTAATCAAGAGGTTGGTTTGAGCCATCATCGACCTAACCATGTCTAACAGAGTTTGATTCCTTGTCTCTGTAACCCCATTTTATTACAAAGTTCCAAGAATCATTAACTATCAACGTATTCCCTTATTCTCACAAAATTCTCTAAACTGATTAGAGAGATACTCTCGACCTCTATCAGTACAAAGAGCCTTAATTCTCCTCTCTTTTCGATTCTTAACCTCAGCTGCAAAGTGTTTTAAATAATACAAAGCTTATGAGTGGTGAGACAATAGAAATACTAAGCCATATCATGAGAAATCATCTATGAATTTGATAAAGTAAGTCCTGCTATTACATGATCTCACATTCATAGGTCCACAAATATTAGAGTGGATCAACTCTAAAGGATGCGAACCCCTCTTATCATTACCAAAAGGTTTTCTACTAGCTTTCCCAGCAAGACAAGGCTCATAAATAAAAAGACTCACTTTGATAAGAGAGCCCAATAGCCCTCCTCTAGCCAATCTGGACATTCTATCTTGTCCAATATGTCCTAATCGACCATGCCATTTAACATAATCATATTCAATATCAAAAGAAGAAGAAGAAGAAAATGAGCAAAATATTTATGAGATTTAGATACATCTTCTAAATCGATAAATAAACTATTACGAAAGTTCCCATGACTATAAAGGGTATCATCAAGATAAATAGACACGCCATTCAAAAACTCAAGTTTAATAGTGTCAATACTAAAAGTAGATTACATCGAATAATGGTTACATGTAGGTTACATCGAATAATGGTTACATGAAGCACATCATGTAAGAGCAGTTTGCATCCACTACACAAAGTAAATTGGTAGGTTCCTACAGCAAGGACCCTTTCCTTCGTTCCATTCACCATTGTTACAAAATGTTTACCTGTCGATAATCGATGGTAATTTACAATTCTTGCATGGTTGCAAGTCATGCGTTTTGTCGCTCTCGTATCCATAACCCAATCATGGAAATAATGAGCAAAAAATGAATGTGGGCAAAAAAAGGCACATACAAAAGAAGGTAAGTAAGGACAAACCTCATAGGGCTCATTACATTCTTGAGCAAAGTGACCTTTCTTTTTACAGTTGAAGCATATAAGTTTGGAGTTATCCTTCTTGCCCCCAAATTTGCCTCTATGGCATTTAGCAACTTGCCTTTCTTGAGGTCCTTGGTTCTTAACTTTTCCGTTCTTGTGCTTAGGGCCATTACCCTTATGCCCATTTTATCAAACTAATGCAATGGCACTATGGTTTACATTTTTGCACTCTGCCTCAAGCTCTAAAAGGTAGGAAATGTCATCAAAGGTCTTAATGGCCTCATTATGAGTAAGGACTAATTTCACTTGTCCCTATGAGGACTCGTGAAGTGACATAATGATAGCTAGAACCAGTTGCTCATATGTGAGATTATAACCTGCTACCTTCATTTCTCGAATCATGGAGGACATCACCCTAAGATGTTCAATCATACTATGCTTAGGGTTGAGCATGTATTTATTGAACCTAAACATTAAGGCACGAAGTCTTGTGACTATTGTGCCCTCATATTTTAGGCGCAATTGTTCCCACATCTCCATTGCAGTTGGGTAGTTCTCAAACTCCCCAATAAGGTCGTCGTGCATGTAAGCTAACAATATAAAATGCACACTTCTATCGTTCTTTTTCCAAAGGGCATAAGCCTCATGGTCACGGTGATGCTGGGCTAAATTCCCAATCTTGGGTGGGCTCATGTTAGTGGTTAGATGATCAAGCAACTTATGCCCATTAAGAAGGTATTGAACCTTCATATGCTAGACGTCCTAGTTTTTACCATCAAGTTTCTGTCCCTTGGTTATCTCAATAATCGAAATCTTGGTTACCATTTCACTTCATCATTATACATGTTTAATTAAGGCATATATCTATTTATTCTAATCTCAATTAGTTATCTCAACTCCCACTTACAATATGAAATTTTCACAAAATTGCTAGTAATCATCATTAACAATATAAGTAGTATTAATTGCCTAATTGTATTTAGCCCAACTAGTAATTTTAATTATGGGTAACACATCCACTAAATATAACATCAACCAATCATGCGTACATTAGTGAGTCTCTCTCTAAGACTCCATTGATATTTTGCTGCCTCATGTCCAAAACAAATTTATATACTTAGAATTAGTGTGAAAATTCATCCCCTTACAAAGCCTCAATATTAATGATACAAAACATTAATAATTACAATTCAAATCCTATTACATCCTTATAATAACAAATATTAAATGTGGATATCACATCTTCTTCCTTATATATAAGAAATTGTTTTGGAAAACATATATCATACAATATGGGCACTAATTTAAAATATCAATGCATCTTCATTTAATTTATGTCTATTGGCATTAATTAACAATTAGTCACACAAACAAATAATTAAACAATTTATTAATAACATAAATAACAATCATTTAACTTATAAATGAAATAAATAATAAAATGCAAATCATAACCTATATGAAATGTAGCATAAATTCATGAATATAATACATAATTATTCAGCTTGAAAACTAAAATTAATAGCCCAAAAAATATTTCACTTATGTAATTAAGTAAAAATTCAAATTAGGCTAAAAAATAACTCAAAATTGAAAATTTTTAATAAATAAGCCAGTCCCATAATGCCCACCATACGACTGTGTGGCTGCGGAAAACCTAGATTTTCCAAAAATTTCAGTCTTTCAAAGCCACGATGCCCACATCGAGCTATTGTTTCTCACTCATTTTAACTTTGATTATAGCATATAATATATCTTTCGAAAGATAATGTGATAAGGAACATATCCATATACACATCTCATTCAAAATAGTAGTATAACAGGTTAGAAAATAGGCCTAAACTCTCTAAAAATACATGCTTAAACCCATATTTTTTCTAGAAATTCATCATACAATATCTCACTCAATTCAAATATGTTTTTCACTAAACTTTAGGCATAAGTTTATAAAATTGAAGGAACATATCCATAACAAAATTTTGAAGCTAAAACAAAGCACATAAACCATTGATGGCCATGTAACATATGCATTAACAAATTTCAGCATGTATGACATTTATTCTCATTTGGCTCAATTTCAAGGATGAAAAGAAGCTATACATTCTTCGATAACAATGTAAGAAGGTGTGGTGAGATCTTATCTCTCTAATATGACAAGTCCCTTTCTCTCTATTCTTGCTTTACTAGTCCTCCTTATGCTTTAATGGCTCCAATATAGCTTGAATTTGCCCTTTCTCGATGTCGTGAGCAGCTACCAAAGTTACTCACTCTAATTCACATCCTAAATCTCAAGCCTTGTCGATGGTGGCTCTAAGAGATAAGAACATGAGGGGGAAATTAATGTTTTCGAGAGAGTCTTAAGTGTGGGAGGGAGAAGCCTCTTCATTCATACTCTCTTTTGCGACTTATACTGAGAAAAAAGAGTTAGATACTCCCATAACTTGCTAGCTTTGTCTTTCTTGTAAGACCAAGCTTACTTGTCCATTTTAGTTACTTTTGCCAATGTGGACACACTATTTTGCTACAACATGAATTGCATGGACTTAATGGCTCGTGCGTGAATTTGTTCAGTAATTTCTGCCTTTCTTAGCTCCTAATCATGGTTTGTGTTTCTTCCTTGTTCCTTTTCTTTTACTCTTTACTCGACCCTCTCTATAACCTACAATCACTCTCTTTACACTCGTTCTTCAATCTTTACAACATTTTTATCTACCTATATCTCCTTTGCATCCATTACACTGATTTTACTCTTATAGAACTCTCAATACCCATCAGGTCTCCTTTTGACCACTAGATAATGAATTCTTACCATTAACCACCACAGTTCCCCAGATTGTTGCACCTTCTACCACCATGGACAAAGCTAGACCATCATATGAATTGGAGGGTCTTCATGCTTATAAGGAAGTAAACAAGAATAATTAGAGTGGCTAAAATCTAACATTTAAACTGTGTAATTAAACATGCAAAGTTGTTGTGTATTAGAGGAAGTGCTGTCTACCGGGTGATGGTTAAGCAAAATAATCTTAAGACTTCACTAGCTATTATTGTTGTGGATCAATCAAATTTAATAACTGTTGCTAAAATTGATAAGACAGTAAGTGTAATTGGAAGGGCTGAAAATTTTGCATTTATGTTTATTGGTGGTAACGTTGTCCATCAAGTGATGGTTGAGCAGAATAATCTTGAGACTCTATCAACTAATATTGTTGTAGGTCAATCATATCTAATACCTATTGTTGAAGCTAAAAAGAGGACTTATGAACTGAACATTCTTAAGACACCAAAATTCATTAAAGTTTCTAATCATTTAGGTCTAATACTTGCTACTTGTTGATAATCAATTTGGTAATTCAGATCAATAATTTGAAATGTTTAATATGAGGAGGTCTAATAAAAAAAGAGGACTCTGAACAAGGTACCAACTTAATGTAAATTCTCTCTTGGAATGTTAGGTTGCTAATACCAGTACTAAAAAGATACTTATTAAAAAATTAGTTATACAAAATAAAGTTCAAGTTTTTAGTTATCAATAGACAAGAATTATAAAGGGAAATGACAACTTGCTTAAATACTTTCCAACTAACTGCAAGGAGATGACTAGCCACAATCTTCACTCATATTGACAAATTGCTATACTATATGATTCATCCATAGTTTTTTCCTACACAACTTTCATTTTTTAGTAGCTAATTAATCTAAAGATATTAGATAAGTGTTCAAATCAATCCATATGTACTTCCTTTGTGTATGCATTCAATAAATCTTACTGGAGATTTTTTTTAGAATCAGATTAATGATATAGCAATCTCTATAAACATTTTATGGATGACTAGAGGAGATTTTAACTCAATCTTGAACTTAGATGAAGTACAAGGTTCCAGGTCTAAGATACTTCCTTATCTAAACAAAAGGAATTATGTTAAAGAAACTCACCTAGTTGATATACTAGCTAGAGGTAATTATTTCACATGGAATTGTTGATAACATGGGGAAATTTTCATTTGAAAAAAGCTTGATAGAAGCTTAGCAAACATTTAGTGGATGGTGAGGTTCCCCAATTGCTACTCTATTTATCTTGCTAGCAATCTTTCAAATTACTCTTCTGTCATCACATAAACATATGATACTCATCCAAAGAGGCCTTTTCAATTGAATAATTATATATGTCTTATGGAGAGCTTTAAGGACAAGGATTAGGGGGTGAAGCAATACATTATCTTCATGAATTGAAGCTAATGAAAATGGAAATGAAGACGTTATTGAAGAACAACATAGGCAATACGCTGCAAAAGGTAATCTGGACAACATTCAATAATAAATCTATAACAATCTTAGTTCTTCTCAATTGTTCAAAATGGAAAAAGTAGTTATCTATAACTACTCCAAAGCTTTATGGTTTGGTTATTTCTATCATGAAACAAAGATTTAATCTTCAGTGGATAAAAAATGGGGATATAAATACCTTTTTGTTTCATAGATCA
>JANSVA010000006.1:29245748-29255961 GCA_025504915.1 Erythroxylum reticulatum | reverse complement strand
TATTTATTCATAAAGTCTGTACATGACTATGAACAAAAAGCGCTAAAGGGGATTGCCTTTAGGGCACTACTCTAACATTAATAACATAAATAACTATCATTTAACATATAAACGAAATAGTTAATAAAATGCAACTCATAACATATATGAAATGTAGCATAAATTCATATAACACACAATTATCAAGCATGAAAACCCAAGTTAATAGCACAAAAAATATTTCACTTACGTAATTATGTAAAATTTTCAAATTAGGCTCACAAATAACTCAAATTTTGAAAATTTTTAATAAATGGGCCACCCTCACGATGCCTACGACGCGACTGTGTGACTTTGGAAAACTCATATTTTTTTAGAAATTTCAGTCTTTCATGATCACGATGCCCACTTTGCGCTATCGTTTCTCACTCAATTTAACTTCGATTTAAGCATACAATATACCGTTGGAAAGATAATGTGACAAGGAACAAATCCATATACATATCTTATGAAAATTAGTATTGTAACAGTTTATAAAAATGGGCCTAAAATTTTGAGAAACACATGTCGCGAATGAACACATTCATATTAAACCCATATTTTCCAGAAATTCTAACATTTCATGGTCATGATGCCCACTTTGGGATATTGTTTCTTACTCATTTTAACGATTCTAGCATATAATATACCATTAGAAAGATAATGTGGCAAGGAACATATCCATATACATATCTCATGCAAAATAATATTGTAAGAAAATGGGCCTAAACTTTCGAGAAACACATATAGCAGATGAACACATTCATGAACCAAAAATTCATCATGCGATATCTCACTCAATTCAAATCCATTTTTTGTCAAATTTTAGGCACAAGTTTATGAAATTATAAGGAACATATCCATGCCAAATTTCAAGCTAAAACAAAGCACAAAAAATTTTCCATTGATGGCCACATTACATATGCATAAACAAATTTCAGCATATATGACATATTATTCTCATTTAACATAATTTCAAGGACGAAAGCAGGCTATACTTTGATTACAATGTTGGAAGGTGTGGTGAGACCTTACCTTTCTAATATGACAAGTCCCTTTCTTTATGTTCTTGCTTTACAAGTCAACCTTGTACTTTAATGGCTCCAATGTAGCTCGAATTTGCCTTTTCTTGATGTTGTGAGAAGCTACCAGAGTTACTATAATTCATACCCCAAATCTCAAGCCTTGTAGGTGGTGGCTCTAAGAGATAAAAACATGAGGGATAGCTTAATGTTTTTTTCCCTCATGTTTTTGGGAGAGTCTTAAGTGTGGGAGGGAGAAGATTCTTCATCCATATTCTCATAAGTAACCACTTACTTGTTAGCTTTGTCTTTCTTGTAAGACCAAGCTTACTTGTCTACTTTGATTTACTTGTGCAAATGTGGAAACATTATTTTGCTATATTATTATACTACTTCCAAAATATACAAGATTTGACAGATATGGAAATGGAAGGAGGAATAGAAGGCCTGACCTATCTCATTTTTTCGCCTTTCAAATCCGTCTCAGACAGGAAGCTCCACCTTTAGAAAGAAAGAAATTACTTAGAGATCCAACCCTAATTTCTAATGTTGTTAGAGAAGGAGATGCTTACCTGTAAAATACAGTCGGTTGGAAGAAGTTTAGAAAGCAACATAGACACAGGAACACCTGGAAGCTACAAAGATGTTCTCAGAGAAAACCCTAATCGCTAAATATGAAACGTGAAGAAGTCGATTATCTGTGATGGAAGCTGATCGATGACCTTGTCGACTGCTGTAGTTCTCTCCACCTCCGGAGCCTCTCTCCAGCGTCAGAGACAGCCACACCAAATCACCCATCGGAATTGAGGAAAATTCTCAAAGACGCGAGAAAGATATGGGTAGTTTTACGCTAATAGTCAAGGTAGGTATATCTCAACGAGGTTGTTGTGTTAATTTGTGTTGAGATCAAACGTTGCAGTATTGATCTTTGATGAGTTAAGCTATGCGTTGTTGCCTTAGTTGTTTTCAAATCTTCACATGTAATTTTGACCATTAATGAAAATTTTTATTTTCTCAAAAAAACTTTCAACATAAAATTGGTATCTAGTTATCATATTTTAACCATTACCAAGATTACGAGTGTTATTTATTCTTAACAAAAAATTATCTCCTCAAAATTGCCAACAAATTTGCAAGGGCATTTCCTTTAATGCAAAATCCCTTTAAACAAAAAATATGTAAAACTCAATTTCAATTTACTTAACTTTTTTTTTTCTGGTTTTCTTGATTTCGTAAATTTCTTAATGATTTAGTATTCTATTTATCTTTATGGTCTGTATAAGCCTTTCTAATATTATACTTATTCTTATCCTAGTTGAACTAAGAGCGTCGTATACTTCCAACTTAGTTATTTACTAAATGACCTTACGTTGTGGTTTTGTTACTTACCCAATCTTTGCTTTCCCTCGTCTATGAATCTGTTTAGGAAGTTCAAGACCCATTGATTCCTTACAATTTGTCTAATTCGTAAATATTCAATTTCAAAACAAACATCGATAAAACCAAAAATTGTGTTCCTATCGAAACATGCTCATCAGTTTTTGGACTAATTATCTGTAATCTGGAAATACTAGCTGGTGACGGTTTCCTACAATAGTACAAATAACTTTACACTACTCGCATGCAGGACAAAGATGGGCTATCGAGTTCTAATGGAAACGCAGAAGTCAAAAGCGATCTTAGAACAAAGCCGGCCAATGTTCTAGGTTGAATTCTCGCCGGCATTCATACTGACAACACATCTTCTTGGAGAATTATGGATGTCCTTGTTGACCACCAAGACTCTTCTTTGTTGTTTCGCAATTTGGACAGCTGACATTACTATACCAACTGTATAGTTCATGCCACCCAAATGAAACCTATAAATAGATGAAGCACAACCATCTAGGTGCACAGTTCAAAACATGAAGGAGGCACAGTTTCGAGATATTGGCACGGTTCAATCCTATCTTGGTCTTGGCTGTTAAATCAATTCTACGATTTGATTGAGCCGCGCCAATATCGCGTGCTACTGCTACTTGTACAAGTGTTCATAAACATTCTACCTGTGTTACTACACATTCTGCACTCCGGTTGCCATCAAGAGGTAGGTTGCTGGTAATAATGGCAGTATTTAACGAAAAAGATGATCGATGTACTTCCGCATTGCCTTATATAATTCTTTCTTCCTATGTGTACTTGTATCAATGTTTCTATATTCAATAGCTAAAACATAAAAGTTATATCAAAATTTGTATGGTAATGAAAGATAATTTTTGACATTCTCAACCAATAATGATTGGCCTCCTAACTATTAATACAAAGTTTTTTCTGTTCATTTGTAGGATGAATGTTTTATATAGTCGATGAATGTCTAGGGTCCTCTAGATAGAAGCAATTCGTCTCATAAGTTAACCTTAATTATTGTGCTATAATTGCTAAGACATTAATAGTAAACATCGATTTTTTTTCTTTTTTTTTTTTTGTCTAATATGGCTTTTTAAAGATTTATAGGTATTTCAATTAATATAGGGTAACTTCCTTCTAATTATTTGAAATCTTTTTTAAAAAAATCTTGTAAATTTTAAATTTTTTAGAAAAATCGCTTCTATTCGATTTCGTTAAAAAATGATGATAAAATACATATTGCATGAATATCACACATAGATTAATCAAATGTTGATGACGTGATGATCTAACCCAAATTTTAAGTTCATCGAGAACTAATTAAATTCTGACTCATTTAAGATAATTACAATGAATTATTGATTTGAGTTGTATTTAATTAGTTTGAATCAGATTTAGGAATTGAACTAGACCATTGTGTGAGCAACATTTGATGGTTCAAATGTGATGTTCATATTATTTGTGTGTTTGGAGAATAAATTTTATTTTTTGGAAATAAAAAAATTTAAAAATATTTATTTGCAAAATTTTTAAAAATTAAGATGTTTCTTTAAAATAACTTCATCCAAATCAAAGGTTTTACCCTATTAAGTTACTTCCTTAAATCAATTACAAAGAGAAAACATACTTAGGAGCTAATCAATTCTCTTTTCCAATCCCTTTTCGTCATTTTAACCGAGGGAATATTATATGAACCAAAGACATCAAGCAATTGAAGATAATGTCAACTCCAACAATTTAGTTGATAAGAAATTTTATCTAACATGAAAAAGATCTCAACTTGGAGTATTACTAATTAATAATCTTTAGCAAGGTGAGGCATACTCAAAATATATGTGACGTGAGAATAGCACAACATTCTAAAGATGTATTAACCATAGGAACCCTCCAAGCATTAATGTGTGTGAGAGTGAAGAAACATTCGTATACAAAGAAATTGTTCAATACCTCATTTTCAATATATTAAGATAAACATTTCTTCTCTTTAACTGCCCATGTTAAGTGAAGAATTTCATGGAATCATATAATTATTAAAATGTTTCATTCAAATATTTCAATGTCAAGCTGGTACAAAACTATGGATCTATATCATTTAGAAGGAATTTGTACTTCATTAAGCTTTTCTTAACTAATAATAACTCTACTTCACAAAAATAATAAGCTTTCTTTTCCTCACCCCATTAAGATAAGTGAAAACGTTTTCGTACGATTCTAAGTTATTCAAATAAAATATTTCATAGAAGTCCTTAAGAATGCTAGATTTCTCACGACCTTACTTCTCCATAGATTTCCAAGGATTTTATTAAATCTCTCTCTCTTTTAATGATTTTGAGTATCCATATTAAATTATGATTTTCATGAATCTATAAAATTTGTGAAATTTATTATGTGTAGATTCTTAAGGCAAACTATTTCTTTGCAGACAGTCCTCATGTACACTAGAGTTTGGTCTCATTGAGACCAAGACAACTCTTAAAATAGAAGAGTAAAGTTGAATTTTTATTCAAGGTTTGCTGGAATTTTTCAAGCCATGACGCAGCACCTAATAATTTTCCAAATTGAATGGTTTCAGATTCACCACTGATGGATACAGCTATAACACCAACCAAAATGAAATGCTGCAAAATTAATAGCCTTTGATAAAAAAAGTGTTTGTTCATTTTAGCTCTACTGAAAAGAAGGAAGTTGTTGCCTATTGAATACTAGCTAATTTAATAGTTATCATAGCCCATTGACACGAAGCATTTTGACAGATATTAGGTCTTGGGGTAGAGTTTTTAACTATAAGAGCTAGCGCACTTCAGTCAATCTGCTCCCGAGCAGCCATGCTTCTCTTTTCTTCTTCAACTTGCTCCAACAATGCTACTAACTCAGCCTCGGACAAACCCTCCAACCGTTTCTGAGAAACCAGAACAAGACACAATTAAAAGCCAGAGGAAAATGTATAACGGAAAATAAAATCCTAGGATCTTTTCAATTGTAAGTTCCCAATGCACAAATTTAGAGGTACTATAATGTCCCCGAAGCATAATTCTGAACTAATTGGGTACCAAATAATCCAAAAATCATAAGCTGGCTATGTTCTGTAGTAACAAAGTACACTCTATGCCTTCTTCGTTAGGGAAATATGGACCATTGGATTCTATACTTTGCCACATCTGGAAATGCAATTTATATGGCATACCTCCATGACTTTGTTTTCATAGTCACGCAGTTGTTGTGCATATGTCATTTCCTTGTTTGAAACTCTAAATATATATGTTGATATCCATCCGATTGTTAGGCCCAAAACCAATACCAATTGAACAACGTTTCCAGCTTGCAAAGGATCAACACCAGCAAACTGCAGACGAGGTAATGAATACAACAATACTATATAAAAGCAATGAACCATGTAAATATAGTATCATCGATACTAATAAACAATTCTGCAAAATCTCCGTTCAGTGAAACATATTACTTCAGAGGTTTATTTAGCTTAAAGTTATAATTGTTAAGCTATTTGTTGATAATTGATTCCATGGATAAAGAGGGACACACATATGAAGACATGACAGCCAGGGAAATGGAAAGTCGGAATTATGCGAAGTATGATAGTTACGATACCTCCAGTCCACTTTTCAAGCCATATCCAAAAACTGTAACTCCAAGTCCAATCAGTAATACATCCTTCCGGGTGTACCCAAAAGGTGTCTGCTAAGGGAACAAGTGAAATAGATGACTATCAAAATCGAATTTGATGAGTAGGAACTATTCAGAAAATGATGACTTCTACAGCAGCAAATTCATATAATTAGAAAGTAAGTGATAAATTAATTAGAGCCCCACCCATCTTGTAATGCAAAGTAACATCATCCGTCTCATTTTAGATAGACTAACAAATGATAATTATCAGAAGACTATAAGAATCCTAAAGATTTTTTTGATGGTTATTGTAAGACCCAATGGAAAAACTGGAATGCATAGTTCAGTCAGAACAAGCTGAACACATGCCTTGCCTTGGTTGGAGGAATCATCTTCACTGCCACTGGAATTTGGGGAGCTGCTACATTTAGGAGCAGTGAAGTAGATTTTCTTTGATCCCATGCTACTCGGTCCTTTTCTTGGAGAAGAACAAGTTCCATTTTTGTAATTTCTTAAAATTGGTTTTCCTGACATTGAGATGGGAATGAACCCATGGTTAGATAAATAGGTATAAAGTAACACTGAAGACTGCATGGAAGGATTGCTTCAAAAAAGCAATCTGCTTTCTCAACAAGCACACATAGTGATTTTCGCTTGGTGCTTCTCATGGTGATTACTAATATGCTTCATTGACCATCTTAAGGTATATTTCATCTCTCTGAATTCCAATGTGAAAGAAGCTCGTTGGCAATTTAATACAACTATAGTATGTTCGTATTACAATATTGAAGGTCAGGTAACATGTTTCTTAAAAGAAACTACCAATAGAAAGCAATAGAAATACAGGAGAATGAGAAGGAGAATTATACCATTGTCGACCTTGAGTCATTGAATTCATTACTAGACAGTTAGAACATACTGTCAGCAGGTGTGAATACGATGAACTAAATGGAAGGAAACAATGTTCAAACAAAAGAGTAATCTTAGAATTTGCATCTAAGTTGGACATAATTTTTGCTATTCGAGAACATATTTTACTTAATTGGTATCACATGTTGGTCAGTCATACGTACTAATTCATCAAAATAAAATAATGAATAGCTGAAAGATGAAGATTTTACGTCCCTTATAACGGCACAAAGCACAAACCTTTCTAGTACATACAGAATACCAAGAGCACCCCGATAAAACAATCATAAGAAAGCGAAATGAAGAGTGGCAAAAACTAACTGACCGCTGTAGCAGCCAAGGAAGCCTCTATTACCCAATTGCAAGAACTGAAGGGTTGAAGAACCCTCAAACAAAGAGGGTCTACTTTTACCGAGAATGTTAGAATTTATACTTCCAATTTGAACGGAAATCATCTCCTGAAAGTTTAGTAACCTGAACAAATGATCAGATGGTCACCCACAGAAAGCGGAGAACTGAGAACTATGTAGATCATCCAGGAAGAGTACGCTTAAGTACACAGCCTTGAACAAGTTCATATCACTGATTGTTAATGAATATCTACAACCCAATCATAAGCAAAACAAAAGGAAGTGAGCAGAGGGAAGGTACCTGAGCGGTGGTGCTGGATATGAAATCCGTGGTGGGTGGCAGAGGAATTGAAATAGCTTGTGGGTCCCATAAAAATTATTATATTCGTGTTCGATTTTTTTTCTTCTCATATTTAATCACCTATATTAATTAGATTATTTGTAAATATCATAAATTATCTGTAAGTGTACTTAATTTTCAAATATTTTCTATTTTATAACATATATATATATATATATTATATTTTAGCAAGAGTTATGCCTGAGTTTAGAATTATACTAATTTTGATTCGTATTTAAAAAGTTATTTATTGGACATCGAATTTACATTTTCGTGACATATGGATACATCATACATCAATCTATAAGGGACTAAATCTCAATAACCAAATGAAGGCAGGCACAACTTTTACACATGCATATATAATTTAGCCTTTTAAATTTCAATGTCATCACCTACATAATTCAAAGGCTTGTTTTAAAATTATTTTCTCTACTGCTTTGCCTTATATTCGTTTTAATAGCTCATATTCACTGTTTCGTTTTTAACAAATGCGACTTATTTAAAATTATTAATTTGTGACATCATAGTATCAAAATTTTCCAATTTCTTGTCTCCTTTTATGAAATATTTAAGGTTTTTTTTTATTTATAATTCAGTTCTAAAGTGTTTTAAAGAGATTCATAGTAAGCTTTTGTATAGACTAATATATCATTTATACTTTAATTAGAAAGGTTTAAAAACAATTTTTTGAGTGTAATTATGTCCTTAATACAAAAAGTAAAGGGATAACAAATTCTAACCTACCAAATCTTTTGGAAACTTTTCAATTTTTTAAAATTTTCAATTAAGTATTTAATTAATATGTCGGTTCGATACGTTAATATTGTGAGTATTTTGCTGATTTGGCTAATAGAATATTCTTTTGTCCATATAGGCTTTTCACATGGAAAATTAACGGTCACCCATTACCCATTTTATTTAAAATACCTACATCATCTACTGATCTACATCTCCTCTTCTCTGTGTCGTTGTTTGGGAAGCATCATTTTCTACATCATCAACTGGGAAGCACAGTTTTTTAAATCTTCTCTCCCCTGCGCTTGTAATTGGAAGCATCATTTTCTTCGTTCTTTCAAAACTACGCATTGTGGGTTTAACATTAGAGTTTGAAACTTAATAAGCTAGGTATTTTTGGTTCATTTACAACCGTATGGATTATATATAATTGCGGAGAAGTGTAAATGATCTTATCTATCTTCCTTTGGCTAGCTAAATAAACTCATGCTACTCTTTTGAAGCTTCTTTATGTAAAACCCATTTTGTGCCTCACGATTTTGTGCTCACCAAATCAAAAATTTTTAGGCAAATCATGAATGTCCAAACTGCCAATATCGCATAGATGACAGTGTTGTAAGTTCCAATTTTCTTAGACCTTTTATATGGTCATTGTGACATGTTGTAAATAAAAAATTTATTCTACACAACATGGTCTTGGCAAACTGTTTTTTAGGTTGCAATAATGTAATAGTCAAGATTGTTACCCTTTAAGGTCTTAACCATGTTTTGCTTCCCATACCAGTTAAATATGACTTCAGTTTTGTTGCACAATATTAGTTTATTTTCTTTTGCTAAGATTATAGTTGATTATTATCTTTTAACTCTAAAATAAACTTCTTATCATGTTATGATCTTTTACATAGCTAGTTAAGATTGAGTATTATGAGTCTAAAATAAATACAAGTTTGGAGGCTGGATTGGACAAAGAATTTTTTTTATTTTTATGGGTAAATGGTTGTCATATGGACTTTATTGATATGGAGAAATCATGGAAGATGCTTTGCTTTTTGTGCTCAACGTGGGGTGATTTATTTCTTCATTTTATGTTCGCGTGAGTTATTTGACTTTTCAATCTGAATATTATTGTTAACTTTTGAGGGATATGTTAGAGTTGAAGGCTTTTTGATTGAACAAGATTAAGACTGAGTATGTAGATTGTAACTTTTTAGGCCATAAGATAACTATCGATGTAGAGGTAAAAATTGGTTCAAAAGTTATGCCAGGAAAGAAGTGATTTAAGTATCTAGGATTTATCATCTAAAGCAATAAAGAGATTAATAAAGACATAGTTCACCATATCAGGTCAAGGTAGCTTAAATGGAGAAGTGTATCAGATGTTTTATGTGACAAGAAGATATCACATAAGCTCAAAGGTAAAATATATCATTTAGCAATTAGGTTGATCATGCTTTATGAGATGGAATGTTGACCCATCAAACATATGCATAGTCATAAGCTAATGATGACAAAGATAAGAATGCTTCGTTAGATGTGTAATCTTACTAGAAGAGATAAGGTCAGGAATATAATGGTAAGAGACAAATTAAAGGTGGTTAATATTAATGACAAATTAGGAGAGATAATGTTACATGCACATACCCCCTGGAAGGATATATGAATGCCACACAAAACCGTACAAACAAATCAAAGCATATAAAACTTCCAGTAAACAATTCAGACAAACATATATTAAATTACATAGTACGAAACACAAACTCACTGAAAAATCTAAACCAAACTGAAGTATTGTTGTTACAAACTTACAAACAAATTCACATATACAT
>JANSVA010000006.1:29226039-29245648 GCA_025504915.1 Erythroxylum reticulatum | reverse complement strand
GCTCAACATTAATACCTTAAATATCTATGATGCCAATTTAATTCCAATTCTCCAAGTATGATTCTTTAAAAACATAATTCATATGGAATACATGTTCAAAGAAACATTCCAACTAGGCTACAATTTGGAGCCTTACAGATAAGGCTTAGGTAACTAGGCATGTTCAGAGGAGACATCTAGATGCTCTAGTGAGAAGGTGCGAGAAGATTATACTTAAAAACTATAAGAGGAAAAAAAAGGCCTAAGAAGATATAGCTCTGTCAAAACTTACCAAGGAAATGACCCTTAATAGAAAACTTTGAAATGCTAAGATACAGATAAAGGATCTCACATAGAGAGATCATTGTTGTTCTCATAGATCTTTTAAACACTTTCCTCTTATATTTAGCTTAAACTTTTAAATAAGTAATACTTCTCTTTTAGTGATTTTTTCTAAGCATTTCCTTCCTTAGCCTAAATATTTTCATGATGACTTGTTTGATTTATTTATTTACTTGTTTTATTTCTTGTTTGTGTATTTATTTACTTATTTTATCTTTTATTTTTACTCCTTAGCTTGTTTTATTTTTATCATATTATTTATTTTATTACTTATTTTTATATTTTTATTTATGACAATTTATTTATTTATATTTATATTTTATTATCTTTTATATTTTTACTTTAATTAGTATTATTTTATTTTTTTTCATATTTATATGCATATTAGATTTTTTTTCTTTTTTTTCTTCATGTGAGTTTGTTAGAAACAACCTCTGCTAGTTAGGATAAAGTTGTATACTGTTGGACCTCGCCAGATCTTGTGTATGGGTGGAACTTTCATTGGGTTGTTCTTGTTGTTGTTTAATTTTAGCATCAAAATTGTTAGCTTTTTTGAGTAGGTTGATCCTCTAATGTGTGAAAGAGCTTTAAGTATCATAAATGACCTATTGAAGAAAATAAAAAGTTAGAAGAAGAAAAAAAATGCTAAAGTTGAAAATTAAAATATTTAGTATTATTTTAATAATGGTTGCCATTAAAAACTATTATGAATGGATGCAAAATTTTAAGATGATGGATGGAGGAAAGAAGCATGTATGAGAAACTTAAGGTGATTGTTTTTTCATATTTATTGTCATTTATGGGTTTAAGTGAAACTTTCCATGTTTTTGGATAATTATGAGACTTGTTCTCTTGTACTTGTTTTAAGATTACTTTATAAACCAAGTAGAGGATTATAACTAATATTATTCTAGATTATAGCAATTCTAATTTAGACTTGTGTTTGTTAATATTCAAAGGAATTTCTTGTTTCTGTGTGGTAAAAAGCTACCATATTGCTTTTGCCTTTTGTAATCCTCTTCTGTTAGTTCTTATCTCTACTATAATTAAGTTAGATTTGATGCATGTCACTTAGTCTCATTTAATATTTAATTATTATGAAGCTCCATAAAGATTAGGACAGAAAAATATGAACTTGAAATCCTCTTATGTTTCCTTAATCAATATGTTTGGTAACTTGCCACTAGGAAGCACATTTTAGCAATTTCATACAAGAGAATTGATACATTTTAAACAAAAAATATTAAACTTCAATCATTAATGTCATGGTATCGTTAAACCATTATTCTGGCGATAAAGACTCTTCAATGACTATCACTTGTGATGTATACCTTGTGCATATTCCCCTATCCCCACACTACAACTATCTCTTTTACTAAATTTTCACCTCAGTTGTTGAACTGTTCACATTGTTATATTATAAATAATGGTCTTCTATATTTTTGTTTTGATATAGGTATATTTAATACGATTACCAAAAATGTGTGATCTTAAATTATTTTGCAATTTGTTAGGCATATGAACCATACAACAATAATAGGTAAACCTAAGATCGAATGTAGTGGAGAAATATGATAACAAAATACTTAATGTCTTATTAGGAACCCACATATAGATTGTATTATCTAAAAGTATTTTGTTTTAAAAAACTTTATCTTTATTCCCATCTTGTAGGACAAGGCACATAGGTAAAATACATCGATAAGACATACCATAATATTCAATTCAATGAATTTACATAGTACTTCCTGAAGCTTTTGATTTTGTCCCTTTCATCCTTGCTTTTGATTTTCTCCCTTTCATCCTTACATTTTTTTCCTAATAAAATGGCAACACATAATCAAAGAATAACTTAATTGTCAAAATTGATTTAAGACCTATAAATCTTTGAGATTCTCAATACTTGTAACCTTTGTAGAGTTATAACTTGCCTTGTAATTGGTGCTTAGGTTCTTTACCCTACAATATCCGACATCCACTGATTAGCCTCTTTCTTTCATTTGTCTTTAACATCGGTGGTTGACTTAAATGATTAATATTAGAACAATTTTCTTGGACATCACTTATTGAACGCATTTGAACAAATAAAAAAAATAAAGTTTAAGGTTGAAGACGAATAAGAAAAGACAAATAAATAATCTATTATCTTACATACGTACATGTTGAAACTTCTTGCAATACAACTTTTATTGGACACGTTTTCTAATATGTTGTTGCTAAAAGCAAGTTTGACAGGTCATTTTCATTTCTCTCCTTGATATCTTAATACCTTTAGCAGTAATCTCCTATTCCTCTTTTTGCTTATTCTTCTTTGGCCTGCTTGACATTTTTTGAAATAGAGGTGGTAATGGCAGTACATGTTCAGTTTTAGGTCATAATTTATCTCTTTAAACTGGCACCATCATATATTGATAAGCTTGTGGATACTTTTTCTTCATAAAGCAATGAGATATATATTTTACAGGCTCTTCATTATTGTGCTCAATAACAGCAATGACATGTCAATATGGGATTTTCAACATATCTGAGCTTTTATAATTGCATGTCTTATTTATCAACTTCACAACATGCTTAACTCTTTTCTATATTACTTCGAATCCACCATCACCATTACTCTCAAGTTCACAATCAATGCGTAACTCCTTATTAATTCTCAATTTTTTCTTTATTTTTGGACCAATTTCATCTCTTTATTTACTTGTCATGTTCTTAGTCTTAACTAGTTGTTTCATCACAAGTACTTCAACTTCAATTATACTTTCAATAAATGTTTCACAAAGATTATTATCCATAATATCTTATTTGAATGAAGTGTTTTTCTTTGGAATTCTTAGTAGATATCTTTGAGTATTTTCCAAGTCCTCCTTTAACCCCTTCAAATGAAAAAATAAGTCAAATTTATTATATGACTTATAATATTACCATAATAGTGTTTTTAATTTGAGTCCTTTGTGATTCCTTTTTCTTCAATTGACAAACATATATCTCAAACAAGACCTTTCTTCACCTTTAGGAGCTGTCTACTAAATGCCTCCAGAAGACCTTATATAAATTTAATTGAAAAGTTTAGTAAATAAGGAATAAGAATAATTATTTATTAATAAAGTTTATAAAATTCATATTATACATTTTATCAATCAGAAATCACTGCCATCCACCTCCATCTTTTAGATGCAATTATTTCTTTAACAACTATAAAAATCAATTACAAGATTGTTTTTTAAATATGAATCATAGCCTATGCCACAAGAAATTAATTGTTAGCAAACCACATTGAACCCACACTTTTGTTAAGAAAAATAGGATTGCATATGTGCTTTTGTTCATAAACTCTTACGTATATACATATGCGTAAGCGATTAGTCCACAACATTAATAAAACCTAAATTTAAAATTACCAAAAAATTGAGAATACTTGAAAATATTTAAATCTTTCACCAAGCACACCAAAATATACCATTTGTAGTACTTTCTCACATATTTAACTTTCACAAATTGTTTGGTATTCTTAATAAAAGTAAACTCCCTTCTTTCATGAATAGCCATCTTGTGAAATGCTTCCTTGAATTGGTTAGAATTTTCAAACAACATACCA
Organism: Erythroxylum reticulatum; assembly: GCA_025504915.1. Classification (NCBI taxonomy): domain Eukaryota; kingdom Viridiplantae; phylum Streptophyta; class Magnoliopsida; order Malpighiales; family Erythroxylaceae; genus Erythroxylum; species Erythroxylum reticulatum. The sequence goes on along the minus strand of JANSVA010000006.1, from coordinate 29,241,732 downwards.
AGCTTAATCCCAATCTTTTTCTTTTATAATCCCAATCTTTTTCTTTTGAGGGTTGAATATACAAACATTTAGTTTATGTCTTAACCCATCATCTACATCTAAACCACCTTCTTCAAATCTATCATTATGATCTGATTCAAAGTATTTTATTATGATTTCATCTTTTATATCACTCCCATCAATATCATCTCCATCATCTGTTATATTTTCTTTTGTGGCTTTCCTTTTTTTTTGTTATATGTTGCAAGTATTGCTCTCGATTTTCATTTAAATCCCTAGATAATTCCAACTCTTTATCCTCCAAATACGAATCAAACTCCTTTATAATCCTTACATCAACAAATAAATTATCTTCTTGTTCATCTGGATTAACTTCACTCCCACCTACACCTGTAGCTTCTTATTTATCTACATCTACACTTGTGCATTGCATAATAGTGGACTTAGTGACATTGATGGGGACATCATCAACAATCCTAATAATAACCTTTACCGTAGTATCTTCTTCAAAATATTGTTCTAAATATACCAAATTTGTATACATAACCAACATAGATCTCTATCACCTTATATTATATAATTAGCTTACATATCTCTATCACACAAGTATCACTCTTATTGTTACAAAGGTTTTTTCTAAACATCAAACTTATACGAAAGTCGTGTCCACTCCTTTATACGACAATCTCACTTAGGTCTGCTTAAGGAAGGTTTAGTTTTTCCACGTGATTATTGACCAATAATGTGATGCCCGAATACCCCCCTGAGAGGATACGCGAGTGTCATACAGACCACAATCATAACAGAATTGAACAAAACCAACCAACAGAAGCATACCAAAGCAAAGCAGTCTAAGTCTTCCATCAACTAATGCAAAGCAGACATACATTACATATCATTCCAAACTTGTTAAAAACATATATACATTATATTACATTAACTTAATACAAAATTTTTCCAAAAATCGAAACCAACATGAAACATAGTTATTATAAAAACTTTCAACAATTCAGAATCATACACTTTATATACAAGCCAAAATAAACTCAAAAATCAAAACAAGACTTATACTCTATTGGTTATTACGATTGACTCGTCCCAATCTTTATAATCCTCGCTTTGAACCTACACGAGGCAAATCCACCATGCTAAGTATATAGCTTAGTGAGTAATAACTAATCTATGTTTAACCACAACAGATACAGAATCATGTGATATGATAATCATCTCAACATAATGAATTTCAGAAACATAGTATGATTTATTAAATAAAACACTTCGCATGCTAAATTCAATCATTTCAATAGCATAACAGAACATACAGAATACAGAACTAATTTTCAGAATAGGGTGTTAACCCATCACATCAATTATGGATTGTTTCGTATCAAAACTTATCAAAGATTAGAATATAAAATCATGTGATTGTTAATTCATTTACAGAAGCGGGTAACGGGACTTATATAGGAGAGATCGAAGTCTCGACACTGAAGTGTCACGAGAGAGATCGAAGTATCTAAACCGAAGTGTCACATGAGAGACAAAAATCTCAGCACCGAAGTGCCACAGGAGCAGCTACAAAGCCTTTTAGGCATGCCTATTTACCCACAACTAAGACTTAACAAATTCAAAAATAGAAATGTCTGAAATTCAATTCACATATCAATCAATGTTTTCATACCATGTATTCAAGCATATCACATTCTTATAGCTTTGCAAATCATTCAATGATCCAAATCAATAGCAATCAAAATAGTCAAAGCAAAAGTATCAAAAATTACTTACTGAATTACTTACAAAATTAACCATCTAAATTACTTACAAAAGCTCCTTTTTTACTTATTGCCTCGAAGTCCCGGCAATATCTGGAAGTGGTCACTCTATGCGTTCCTCTATAATATTTAACACAAACACATATCACTATTGTGCATGATTATGATATCATTTATGCACTTTCATGTATACTGAATATGTATGATGCATGTTCATGACAAATTTCGACTTTTTTTATCCTATATCTTATCACATTATCAATCAAGTGTGATACGGAAACACCCAAAAACCAAGGCTCTTGAAACTCCCTAATCTTATTGAATCAAAATCTGAATTCTTTCTATTATAAGAACATGCTAGATCAAACCCCAAATCATAAGTTTAAGACCTAATCCCAAAGAAATCATAAATCAATTTATGTTGCAAGTGCTTACTTATTAATGCAAATCAATTTCTTGAAGTAACCATGAAAACATTCGCGCCTCACTTGAAAAACTCAAATTTGAAATTTTATTAATCACCCAATCTAGGGTTAAAAGGATATAATAAGGTATAAATACCTTTAATCAAGTCCTGACCCTAATAGGAATGAGTTTGCAAGCCCATTTAATGAAAACTAGGCTAATCCTAATAAATCTAGGAGTATCTAGCCCATTGACATAATTTGATCCAAGTCCTTTTAGGAATGGGCTAAACACATTAAAACAAATAAGTCTCAAAATAACCTAGACAAACAAAGCACATGATACTAACTAAAAGAACAACCCATAAACAAGTCATTGAGCCTAAAATAAGAAATAATAAATAACAAGCCTAAATTATCAAAAATGCGCATAAATGGCTAAGTGCTAGCCTCTTCCAATGCCTCCTCTAATAAAGTCACAAGCTTGGGCGTGCCTTAGTATTCCTCTATGGATGTTTCGGTCTCCTCATGTACTTGAATTATGATTTGGGCTTGAATAAAAGCTTGCATTGCTTGTTTAAGCCTTGAAGCTTATTGCATTGTAATTGGACCACTTGGCATGTGTAGCTTATCAGGTTGATGTGTAAGGCGTAGAACTCCAATGCGAAGGCTAGTTATATCATTCTCTCCCTCCTCAAAGGGATTCACCCTCGAATCAGACCTCACATTAGTAAAGGGAGAGAGATTAGTAAAATTAAAAGTAGCGGACACTTGATACTTACCTAGCCAATCAATCCTATAGGCATTATCATTAATTCTCTCAAGCACTTAGAATGGTTCATCGCCTCTAGGATCTAACTTGGATTTCCTTTGCTTAGGAAACCTCTCCTTCCTGAAATGCACCCAAACCCATTCTCCAAGCTCAAACGTCAATAAGTTGTACCCTTAATTAGCCCTGTGCGCATTTGCTTCATTCCGCTTCTCTATTTTCTGCTTTCTTATGAATGCTCTTCACCAATTTAGCCTTGTGTTGTCCATCCCCACCAGATAACTTATGTAATGGCAAAGGACACAAATCCAAAGGCATCAAAAGGTTAAATCCATAGACTATCTCAATTGGTGAATAACCAGTAATAGAATGAATGCTCCTATTATATGCAAATTCAACTAGTGGCAAACATTGTTCCCAAGTTTTAAGATTTTTTTTCCCTATAACAGCATGCAAAAGAGATCCTAGAGTTCTATTGACCTCTTCAGTTTGACCATTTGTTTGAGGATCACAAGTAGTATAAAACAAAAGCTTAGTTCCTAACTTTCCCCAAAGAACACGCCAAAGTAACTCAAGAACTTTACATCACGGTCTAAAACAATGGTTTTTGGAACACCATGTAAATGCATAACATCTCTAAAGAACAAATCAGCAATATAAGTGGCATCATTAGTTTTATGACATGCAATAAAGTGTGCCATTTTACTAAACCTATCAATAACCACGAATATGTTATCCCTATCGTTTTTTGTCCTAGGAAGCCCTAATACAAAGTCCATAGATATGTCAGTTCAAGGATGCTTAGGCAGAGGCAAAGGAGTATACAAACCATGTGGATGCGTCTTTGATTTCGCTTGTCTACATGCAACACACTTAAAATAGATTTTTTCAACATCTTTTCTAATGTTAGGCCAGTATGTCATATGTCTTTTCTCATCATCTTTTCAAGTATTTCATATGTCTTTTGCACTCCAAAGTGACCCATCAATCTTTCACAATGTGATTCACGCACAAGTATTTCACATATAAAGCAAATAGGCACTCAAAGTTTATTCTCCCTAAACAAGTACCCATCATGCCTATAAAACTTTTGAAATGCAGCATGCTCACTCACACAATAAACATTCCCAAAATCATAATCTGAAGCATACAAATCTCTAATAAACTTAAATCTAAGGATTTTAGAACTTAAAGTATTTATTAGAGTGTACCTTCTTGATAGTGCATCAGCTACTACATTTTCCTTACCTTGCTTGTACTTGATCACATATAGAAAAATTTCAATGAAATCTAGCCATTTCTTATGTCTCTTGTTCAACTTACCATGGCCTTCAAATGCTTGAGTGCTTCATGGTTAGAATGAACCACAAAATCCTTTGGCCATAGATAGTGTTGCCAAGTTTCAAATGCTCTCACCAAGGCATACAATTCCTTGTCATAAGTGGAATAATTCAGTTGTGACCCATGAAGCTTCTTACTGAAGTATGCAATGGGACGCCTACCCTGCATCAAAACAGCACCAATACCTATCTCAGAGACATCACATTCAATCTCAAAAGCTTCATTGAAGTTAGGCAAACTTAAAATAGATGCAGAACATAATTTATCTTTTAAAGCATTAAATGCAAGTTCTTGTGCCTCACTTCATTTAAAACCAATATATTTTTTAATGATTTCAGTTAATGGCGCAACAATGATGTTAAAATCTTTCACAAATCACCTATAAAAACTAGCCAAACCATGAAAACTACGCACAACACCAATAAACTTAGGAGTAGGCTAATCTTTGATAACCTTATCCTTCTCCTCATCAACATGAACATCATATCTAGAAATAACAAAGCCAAGAAATACAACTTTATCCATACATTTTTTAAGTTTAGCATAAAGCTTTTCACACCTAAGTGCCTCTAGTACAGATTTAAGATGTAAAACATGCTCATTAAGGCTTTTACTGTAAATCAGAATATCATAAAAATATACAATCACAAACTTGCCAATAAATTCATGCAAAACATGGTTCATAAATCTCATGAAAGTGCTAGGTGTATTTATCAAACCAAAAGGCATGACCAACCATTCATATAAATCATATTTAGTTTTAAAGGTTGTTTTCCATTCATCTTCTACTTTCATCCTAATTTGATGATAGTCACTCATAAGGTCAATCTTTGTAAAGAAACAAGCACCATGTAATTCATCAAGCATATCATCTAATTTAAGAATTGGGTGGCGATACTTTACTGTTATCTTATTCATTACCTTGCAATCCACATACATGCACCAAGTCCCATCTTTCTTTGGTACTAATAACACTGAAACTACGCATGAGCTTAACCTTTATCTCACGTGTCCCCTCTCTAAAAGTTCCTCCACTTGCTTTTAAGCTCCTTTGTCTCCTCAGGATTACTCCTATAAGCGGGGCGGTTCAGAATTCGAGGTCCTGGCCCAAAATCTATCTGGGGTTCAATACCTCTCAAAGGTGGAAGTCCCTTGGGCAGCTTATCTAGAAAGACATATGAGTATTCCTGCAAAACAGATTTAATAACACTAGGTACAAAAGAGTCAAGGTCAGCCTCATTTTAAAGAATTTCTCTATAGTTAAGAAAAATTAAAGGCTGAGGTGTGTACAACACTTGTCTCAAATCTCTTGATTTTACAAAGAAGGTACTCTTTTTTCTTTCACTCTTCTTTTAACTCAACTCTCTTTTTTCTATTACAATTCCCTCTATTTTCTTCTCACTAGTGCAATCTCTCTCAATTGAGTCTTTATTTTTATTTTTTTTGAATGATTTCTTTTCCTTTTCTTTTTTCAAACTCTTGTCCTCCCTTTGTTTTTGGTCTTCTATGGCTTTTTCAATCCTTATTTGATCCTCATGAACCTCCTTTGGTTTTAGAGGCGCCAAAACAGAGGTTTGATCTCTCATCTTGAATGAATACCTATTCTTGTGACCTACCTGCATTGGTACTACATCACACAAAACCTCTTCAGAATACCTCCCAATGGAGAATGCAACCTTTACTTGCTTGTGTACCGTTATTTCTCCACATTCATTAAGTTATTGTAGCTTGTATGGGGTAGGATGTTTAATAATAGACAACCCCAACTTCTCCACCAAAATTGTACTAGCTACATTTGTACAGCTCCCTCCATCAATTATCATACTACACATCTTACCATTGATTAAGCAATATGTATGGAAGATGTTTTCCCTCTGCTCATCTACTTCTACCTTCTCCCGTACATTGAGAGCATGCCTAACCATAAGGGCTTCGACTTGGACAGGTTCCTCTACCTTCATATCATTGTAATCCTCAATCTCAGGCATTTCTTCCCCATCACTCTCCTAGGACTCAATTCCCCCCATCATCTCTCAAAAGCATAACCTTTCTATTTAGGCATTGTGAAGCAATATGACCAGATCCCAAATATTTAAAACATTTAATGCTCGAATGCTTACTAGAAAAAGCTTGGGTGTTAGGTGTATCTTTAGGGTCAAACCCTACATTCGGCCTTTTAGGTGTCTCCTTGAAGTCCAGTCCCTTGTCTTTCGACTTCTCCTCTCTTTTGGGTCATTTTGAACTCCATGATTGGTTAAAATTTGCTCCACTCCTTGCTACTACTCTAGCTTTGATTTGCTTTTCCACCTTTATGACCATGTTCACCATATCCTTAATCTCTACATAGTGTTGCAATTTTACCATATTAGTTATCTCCCTGTTCAAACCACTCAAGAAACGTGCCATGGTTACCTCCGAGTCTTGCTCTATATAGGCTCGGATCATAGTTATCTCCAACTTCTTGTGGTAGTCGTCCATTAATTTAGATCCTTGAGCGAGTCTCTGAAGTTTCTGATGCATCTCCCTATAATAGTAAGAAGGCACAAACCGCTTCCTCATGAATGCCTTCATATCGTCCCAAGTAGTAATTGGCATCTCTCTATTTCTCCTCCTGGATGTCACCAACTGATCCCACCATATTAGTGCATAATCTATAAATTCAACAGCAGCTAGCTTTATCTTTTTATCTTTAGAAAAATTGTGGCACTCAAAAACTAAGTCCAGCTTCCTTTCCCACTCCAGGTAAGCCTCTACATCATTCCTTCCCTTGAAGGTTGGGATCTGCATCTTGATGGATTTAAGGTCTCTATCTCTCCTATTAAATAGCTCAACTCTCTGAACTCTCCTAGGTCTGCGTGCCTCAAACTCCTCCTCCTCCTCAAAGTCTTCCTCCTCTGGTTCATACCGAGGTGGTGGTTGCTGCTGGCATACACATGCACTCCTCCCCTGAGGTTCCTCACGTCTCCCTTGTCTGAGTTCATCCATTTGTCCCCTAATCTCAGTTAAGACTAGATTGAACCTCTCAAATTGTTGTTGCATGACTCTCAAAGTGAAAGCGATATTTACATCTCCCCCTTAGTTGTCATCGTTACTATCTCCCTATGACATTATAGATAAAATAATATACCTACAAAACAAGGTTAGTAATAAACAAACTCACATACTCCCTCATGTTTTTCCCTCAAAATGATGTCACTCCCCTCGTGTTTAAGTCACGACAATGACTCCCTCAAATAAGCTCACACACTCTTGTCTTTTACCACTCAAGTGATGTCTTTAAAGTTATTTTTCAGAAACCAATTCATCAAAACTAAGCAAACAGCAAGCAACACAAATTAATTGGAAAGAACAAGTAAATCCTAACAAGAAATGAAATAAGAACAATTCTAGACGCAAAGTAATGCATGGGCCGAAATAAAATAGTATGCTAATACACGGATGGAAAAGATGTGTATGTAATGATTTTTGTTTATAATTGAACAATATGAATGCAAGATTGTCCAATTCAATGTAATGGAAGCAAAGAAAGGCACAAACAATAAAGTAAACTAAGAATCAAAGAAAGACACTCAATATATTGTAAAACTCAACAAAACTCGAGAGCTCAAAGAAAAAATTTCAAATCTACCCAAGGTTTAAAATAGGCAACTCAACGTGTTTTTTAATGGATTCTTTTGCTACTATTCACATTTTTTTGGTACTGTTTAGTTTTTTTCCAAATCTGTTCACCTTTTTCGATACTGTTCACGATTTTTTTCCGCTACTGTTCATTTTTTTGTATTGTTCAGTTTTTTGGGTACTGTTTACATTTTTTTAAAAGAAACATAAAACAAACACAATAAAGATACATATGAGTTCAATAGAATTAAGCCAAAGCTCTGATACTAAGATGATACAGAAACTCCAAGAATATAAGGTTCTTGAAATCCTCTAATCCTATCGAATCAAAACTATAATTCTTTCTATTATAAGAACATGCTAGATCAAACCCCAAATCATAAGTTTGAGACTCAATCCCAAAGAAATCAGAAATCAATTTACGTTGCAAGTACTTACTTATTAATGCAAATCAATTTCTTGAAGTAACCATAAAGATATTCACGTCTCACTTGAATAACTTAATTTCGAAATTTTATTAATCATCCAATCTAGGGTTACAAGGATATAATAAGGTATAAATACCTTTGACCAAGTCCTAACCCTAATAGGAATGGGTTTACAAGCCCATTTAATGAAAACTAGGTTAATCCTAACAAATCTAAGAGTATCTAGCCCATTGAACATAATATAAGCCAAATCCTTTTAGGAATGGGCTAAACACATTAAAACGAATAAGTCTCAAACTAAGCTAAACAAACAAAGCACATACTACTAACTAAAAGAATAGCCCATAAACAAGTCCTTGGGCCTAAAATAAGAGATAATAAATAACAAGCCCAATTTAGCAAAAAAATGGGCACAAATGGCTAAGTGCTAGCCTCTTACAACGCCTCCTCTAATAAAGTCACAAGCTTGGGCATGCCTTGGTGTTCCTCTATGGATGTTTTGGCCTCCTTATGTATTTGACTTGTGATTTGGGCTTGAACAAAAGCTTGCTTGTTTAAGCCTTGAAGCTTGTTGCATTATAATTGGACCACTTGGTATGCGTAGATTGTCAGGTTGATATGTAACGCGTGGAACTCCATTGCAAAGGCTGGTTGTATCAATGTGAAACTGTACTCAATTTCTCAATCTATATTTATCTCACAACAAACTTTCGAGTCCACTTTGCTCAAATATTCTCATCAGGAAGGTGAGGTTATTTGATAACACTTACTTCTAGAAAGTTGTTCTACCAAGTCTTAAGTTTCTAATGAAGCCAAGATCATTCCATTTGGTTCTGTATACTGAAAGTTATACTCAAAAGATCTCATACTGTACTTAAGCTTCAATAGAATTCTTATCTCAACTTCCAATCAGATTCTAAAATTCTTAGAGGTAGAATTAGAATTCAACCTCTTCAGAAAATTTATTGCTGATTTCTCTAATTTAATTCTAATTAAGAATCACTCCATTTGAAAATCTAAAGTTCAAGATATAAGTAAAATACCGAAGTATGTTCAATAAAATATTCTAGTTTATACTATTTCAATAGATTCCCTTACTTTCATTCAATCAATCTTTTTCGAAACAATTCAAAAAGCTACCAATTTTTATAAAGAGGTAGAAAAATGTGTCAAAAATCTATTGGTTAAAGTCTTATATCATTTGGTGGTCGGATGACAAAGTTATGGTCGAAAGAAGCAAAGTTGTTCAGGGTGAGTCGACCCTTTGGGTGCACAATCGTGAACTCCCATCTTCTTCAACAACCTTTTTTTTTTCCAGAAATCGCAAATCTTCCTCTCTTCTTCCTCCTTCTTTCCATACTTTCTCTCTTTTACACTTTCTAATCAATACATTTGATGCATTAATCATCCTTCCCACTTCCATTTCAGCTCCACAACACACAATAAATCCAAAATTCCAAATTACACATAACCATCAAAAATCCGAATCTCATTCACACAATTTACCAACTTTTCTGCACTTTCTCTCTTCCATCTTCATCAATTCTTACACTTCATTTAAATCATTTCTGCATCCCAACCACATTTAATCCTCATTCCTTATCATAAGCTCTTTTTAATTCATTTCTCTAGACACATAATAGATTCACATATGATAACTGCAAAAACAGAGTATATTTATAAATCAACATTCATGCATTTTCTATACTCTTTCTAATCACAGTTTCAGTGATTTTTTAAACTTAAAAATAACTTCAACTCCATTTTATAACAGACCAATCATCAAATATACAGAAGCAACACATGCATTCTACCCAAAATTCTCATTTATGCTTTAGCTAATAAGCGTCTTCAATGTATAAACACCAAACTATTAACTATGTGATGAATAATTCAGTACACAAATCATAACAACCATAGGGTACTTACTAGTTTAAACTCCAACTCTTCAAAATCACATGCAACCAATTCAATAAGCTATTCTCTGATGAAGACTTTGGAAGATAGTTTTCGGTATTGATGAAGAACAAAGCCAAACTGAAGTATAACCTAGGAGCTACAGAATTTTTGCCTTTCAAACACATGCTTATGTGTCTTCTTAATCCATTGACACATGGCCCCTTTGCATGTGAGTCATTTGTCACCCCACTATTAACTACGTGATGAATAATTCAGTACATAAATCATAACAACCATACAGTACTTACTAGTTTAAACTCCAACTCTTTAAAATCACATGCAACCAATTCAACAAGCTATTCTTTGATGAAGACTTTGGAAGAGAGTTTTCGGTATTGATGAAGAACAAAGCCAAACTGAAGTACAACCCAAGATCTACAAAATTTTTGCCTTTCAAACACATGCTTATGTGTCTTCTTAATCCATTGACGCATGGCCCCTTTTCATGTGAGTCATTTGTCACCCATATATAATTGCTACATGTCATAATGTCATTTGCCTTTTTTTCCTGGTCTAAAATACCCCAAAATTTTTCCAAAATTTCCAAAATTTTTCCAAAATTTCCAAAATTTTGAAATATTCAAAATACACACCAAATAAAATTTTAACACAAATAATCCACCATTCTCATTTTAATCTCATTTATAAATCCATTTTACCCAAAAAATGTCAATGAATGCATACACAATTTATTTGTATGTGTCAAAAATTCATATGCACATATCAGTGAATACTCAATTATGCAAAGCATAAAATGCACTAAAATTCCTCAATTTTCTAACCCCTAACATGGGATGCTACAAATAAAACCTTGTTCTCAAATGCCTTATAATCCTCGAAGTGTTTAACTCTCACACTCAAGTAAGAATACTACGAAAGTGTTAAATAATCATAGGTAACAATAAATACATAAGAGTTACAATAAAAACCAACTTTTGTTTCTTCCCAAAAAATATACAAAGGAATGTTCTCTCTTAATATGTTCCCTTGCCCTCTTATCTCTCTTTTTTAGAAGCAAGACTAAAATAAGTTATTTATAGGCATATTTGATTTGACAATTAAGAATCTTAATTGAACTGAACTAACTAGATTACCTTTATGTTATTATATTACATCCCAACAATGTGATGATAACCCCATCTAAATAGGTCTCAATCTAATAAGATTTAGTCACACTATAACTAACAAGATAAGATATTATATTTAACTAGGAATCATATATCCATATTTATAAAGAACTCTACTATCTTCATATGGTAATTATGTTTTAGACCTGATGTATATCTACTGCGATATTATCTGCCATATCATCGAAGATCTCCTTTTAATCTCTATCTATTGATGATGAGTTATCCAAGTCCAAAACCTTTCATGGCAAACTGGTCTTGTCTAAGGCTTACCTATGTTAAGTTCATTAGTCATGGTCCTTCTATTTAAGCCCACTTAAATCCTTGCACTCTCATGTCTCCTTTACAGATGTGATCTAGCTAACTTTCAACCTAAGGTACATCTCAAGCTATCTTTTTGGTCTCACATCCAAGTTTTCCATCTCATAAAAGATTTTTACTAAAGTGCACAAATACATGCCAACTCATCGATAACCTACTCACAAGTCTTTGCCTTATTTCGTTATCCCAAGTTTCAAACATTGGTCAAAGCTCATTAATGCCTACATAATTCTACTATTAGGACTCGGGGTCTAATACTTATCTACCTCCATTAACCTATATTTAGACTAATTTTTGGTACTCTATGCATAAACTTATTTGCTAGCGGACCTTTAACATCTTCCATAAGTATTGTCTCAAGGTCTTAATAACAAAACCTATCCATTTCATTACCCCAACTTTCAACATTTCTACCTACATATTCAACATCTTCTCCATATACAAACTTTTCACCACAAAACATAGTCATTTTTTTCATCCCAACCATCCATCTTCACTTACCCATATACAAAAACACTTTAAAAAATGTAGGATTATGTCTAACTAACATATGGTAAAAATTAAAATGAAATAATTGTTTTAAACTCCACATGTGATATCATTACAAATAAGTTAGTAGTCACAAATTATAGGTCAATATATTTTAAATTAAACAAATAACCAAAAATGATTACTATCTAAAATTAAATCATAGAAGAGATTCACTATAATAACAAAGTTTACTAAGATGTTTTTATCCATTGTTATGATAGTTTCTGCTCTTGTTATCGTAGACGAATATGGCTCTTTTCTATTTTCGGGGATCTTTCTCTACTGCTACTAGTATCAGCTTCTAGATATACTTTTGCTTCTATTAGTGCTTATGGATCACTTGTTGAGTTGAACTCATTAATGAAGAGATTTGATTAGCTCGACATTAGGTGGTGGATCGAATGAACACTCAACTATGTCATCACAACAAGATGGATGTCCAATAAGTTCATATAGAAAGAAAAAATTTACCATACAATTATAAGCTAGTTATTGAATACCCAACAAGAGCTTTGGATTAAAGGAAATTAACACCTATTTCTGTTGCAAATACCAAAAGGGCTGGTTGTAGCACTTGAAATTGATAATTTCAATTAAAAGCCCTAACCACAATACTACACACTTAACCTCAAATAGAGTTAACTAAATAAAAACATAGGAAACTTCATTCTACTTCAGAACATGTTGTCAACTAGAATCTTTGATAAAGAGATTTGCTACCTTGAATAAAAATTAAAGACTTATCAATTTCACTATAAACTAAAGTTTACTCTCCAAGGAGTAAGGAAAAAGATGTTATTTATTGGTCACAACAGGCTATGCATAAATGGCAATGTGCTGAAGAAAAGATTAAAATAACTAACAAATACTTTCATAGCAAATGTAGATGTAATGAAGCACAATAGAGGTAGAAAATGGAAACAATTGCTAGATCACATCATATATTTCACTGATAGAAAAGTGTAATCTTATCAGTATAACATATTATGATATCACTAGTACAAATTCTCATTCATAATTAAAAGGCAACTTTCCAATGTAGCATATCCCATCCAAATATAACATTTCCATGATGGAAAACAAGGGTTTGTCATAAAAATTAAGTGACAAAAAATGAACTTGAGACTGATTTAAAGTAACAATGAAATTCTACGCATTAACAAAATCAAACTTCATCCATTAAAGCTACAATAGAAATTCCCAAGTCTTAATGGCAACTCTAACTAGATTTAAAAAGACCTACCTAGTTATTTTATCTAAGCAATATCGAAATAAAGTGAGAGTAGTTGTTAAATTCAACTAATAAGGAATAACAAATGAATCAACATCACTAACCTCCTTTTCCATGTTTCACCAAATGTGAACAAGAAACTAACTAAGACTAATCAAGTTATGTAGCTAATCATGAGGATGGCTATGAACTATAATCTCAATTAAGAACTAAGTTCATCCAAATAGGGTGATTTTGTACTGAGTCTGAAATTGTCACTAATCAAGTAGAAACAAGAGGCAAAATTAAGTAATCTTAGCTAGAATGTAATAGTAGGTAAAATTAATCCAAAGAACCAAAAATCTCAACCCAATCTAGCCAGCAAAGATTTAGAATTTTATAGCCCATTTCTAATTTGTAAGAAGTTCAATTTATAACTCACATTATCAATGCATAAAAGTAGATCAAAGCTTAAACAACATGAACATCACTCATACTCCCATAAGACAACAACTCTAAGCAAATTTCAGTTACATTAACTATTTATAACACCAAGAAAATTCAACCCTTTACTAACCTAATAATAGAGCCAACATCCCTATCCTCAACACCTTAAGATTGATATGTGCTTGAAAAACTTGAGTTTTTCATAAAGACATAAACAGAGAAGAGAAGTGAAAAATAGTAGGTAACTAGGTAAGACTTTAGCATTGTTTGTTGACAAAGAAACAATAGAGATATGGCTCGGAAGCAAACACATACAAGTTGCTTGATGAAATGCTCGTAAGAGATTTATGCTTACACTTTGACTCCGATACACACAAGCAAACCTAAAGCACACAAATAAGAAAAAACACATAAAACACCATAATACAAAATTGAACAACTAATAGGAAGGGAAAAGGTATCTAGCTTGTGAAGTCTTAAACCCTAACGTTAAACTAAACAATGCATAATAATGAAGAAAATGGTGCTTCCAGTTACAAATGCAGAGAAGAGACATAAAAATTGTGCCTCCTAGAAGACGATGCAAAGGAGAGGAGGGTCAGATGATGTGGGTATTTTGAAATACAATGGGTTATGAGTATATAAGTTATGCGTTATGGGTGATGGGTTATAGGCAATGTTTTAAAAAAGGGATCAAAACCTAAACCGGCAAGATAAGATGTTTAAGATTTAAAAGTTTTAACTAATATTAGACCGTCATAAAATCAACTAAAGATTAAATAAAATTAAAATATTAAAATATAATTTAAAGAGATTGTCGTTACCTATTGAAGAATTTAATGTTTAATTAAAGCAAGATATTTTTAAATAAAAACTAATTTATTTATTTTAGTTTATAAAAACTTATTAATTTACTAAAATTGACTAACTAATTAATAAATTGATTGATTTTTAATAACAAAAGTTATTAAAATAAATCAAACTAAAAGTTGAAAAGTTGGGTTGTTCAATATTTTTACTGATAAACCAACCGAACTAATTAGATTTTAATTATTGGTTATAGGTATGAGTTTTGAGTATGGATATAAGGTATGTGATGTTGGTTGAGTGTATTAATACATGTGAATACTTATTTTATCACTAATTTTTCATGAGAAAGCTTACATGTTATTAACAAAAATAATTATGTTAGCCAAATCGGCAAAAACATTAACAAAATTAACATTTTGAAGTGAAATGTTAAGATTGTAAAAGTTTGATTATTTAAATAAAAAATTTCAAAAAAGATGGCATTTATTTAAAAAAATTTTAAAAATTAACACTTTAAAATCTGTTATCCCAAAATGTAAATTATTGCCTCAGGTGATGTGAATGGGTATAAAAAGCTCTTCCAGAATTTTTCAAGAACCAACTTAGGCTTTTAGAATATACTGTATCTGTTTTATAAATTACTAAAACCACTGGATCATGTTGTTTACTATAACAATTCAATTTTCATTTTTTTATTCTCTAATTTTCAAAATTAACTTTAAAGTTGGATGAAAAGGATTTGAGTAATAGTTTTCCCAAGTTAAGATTCCTCTTTCTCTACTATTTGCGTTCCGTACCGTACCGGCCGGTACATACCGTTCCGGTCAGAAACTAGTACCGGTACGGGTATATATGGTACCCGTATAAAATACCGATTAAATACCGGCCGGTACCGGAAATTTTAAAAAATTGGGGGACTATTTTGCAAAATTTTCAAAAATTTTCAAAATTTCCCT
>JANSVA010000006.1:29214032-29225939 GCA_025504915.1 Erythroxylum reticulatum | reverse complement strand
CAATATGGACTATTTTACAATTTTTAAAAATTTTAGGGACTATTTTATAAATTTAAAAAATTTCCCGAAACGGTACCTGATACCAACCGGTACCGGTACAGTTCCGTTCCAGAACTTAATCCGGTACCGAGCCTAGTACGGTATTCATAATATTGATCTCTACACAATACAAAAGCTCATAAACGAAAGGATTCCCTAATATCATAAATACATTGAATTATTCCCTATTTATTATAAACAAAAAAAGTTCATGAGAAATAAAAGAATTAAGGCTCCACAAGTTTGTCTTTGTAGCAACAATTCGCTCACGATTAGTCCCTCCAAATTTTATCTTTATATAATTTGAGAAGCAATCATCAAATTTTGGGCTGAATCAAAATTAAAGATTTTCTCTTAATATATTAAATTTAAAATTAAAAATTTTAAAGCGTAGTAAATGAAATTATTATTTCCTACATTAATTTTCATAGAATTAGACCCATGTTTTAAAAATTAAAGCAAAACGTTTAAATGAATAAGACAAAAATTTTAAGTTTTAAAAGAATTAATTACTATTAAATAAAATCAAAAATACAAATATGATTAAAAAAAATTCTTACCTATTTAAAAATTTAAATTTAAATAAAAATAAAAATAAAATAAAATACATTTATTTAATTATTTTTATAAAAACTTATTAATTTATTAATTTAACGACTAATTAACGATTTTAACATAAAAAATTATTAAAATAAATTGAACTAAAAAAATTAGACAATTCTATATATTTTTACCTTTGAACCAACAACTTACATGGATTTGGAAGATAAGATTTTACCGTGTAACATCATAATTATCACCAATGATGGGTAAGAAAAACATGAAGATTTTCACCAACACTTAAATGCGAACAGATCTTCTATTCTAATAAACCTATTCCAACCCTATTTTATTAATTTTCATCTACATACTTATGTTAGAGGTATGTAAATATGTGGTTACAAATTAATGGGACACAGTTGGAACAGTCATCATGGCACAGGTGATCCCGTGCCCACCTAAACCATCTTAAATCAATTACTAACTTGAAAATCCAAATGCTGCACATCACCTTAAGACTTCACCTTCGTTCACCTCTCTCCAATTTTAGCCAAAATCGAATCTGAATGAGCTGTTCAAACACCCGGTCATATTAGTGCTGACCTGAAAAGTATTTTCAAGCAATTAAGTAAACCAACCATTCTGGTGTTTGAACCGTCACAGAACAGATTAAACTGCCCGCCAAAATTGACAGGCTCGTTTGCCTGTGTATCCTTTTAACGAATAATAAACCATACTTTTGTCATGTGAGTGTTCATAGTATGCTCACATGGCAACTCGGTACCAGAATATGTCAATACATCAAGACTGAGGTTACTGTGCTTCTTCCCAAGACTAAGGATCATGCAGATTAAAATTAAGGATTTTTTAAGTGGAATTAGGAACTAAGGAATTGAAACCCCAATCAATTTCATACTAGTTTTTGGTACAAAATCAGTCCAAGACCTATATAGATAGATAGTATATATCCATCCTATACACAAAAGTTCCCAAATCCACTTCCAACTTATTGTCCTAAACTTCTGAAGCGTGGTCATTGTTCTAAGAGACTTAGGACTAGAGAAGCACTGAAAAAAAGAAGGAAAACAGAAACCTTGCAGACAATGAAGCTTGACATGTGACTACATTACCAATGACAAAACATATAGTCAAGACATTATACAACAAGAACAATAAAATTTAACCCAGCATGTAACTGTTACATAATAGATTCTGTACAGGGACAGATAACCCAAGTAGAAAACCTACTAAGCCGACTGCATCTTGGCCTGGAGCCCAGAACCCCCCCTAAAATAGAACGAAGGTAACTGTAGATCACAACTGATCTGACAGGACTTGTTCATTCTTTCGCGTCATCACTTGAACCAAGATACACAGATAAAACTTTCTATCAATTCAATTGAAAACTGATGAAGTTGATGGCAGTTTCCACCTAAACTTAGAACTTCTTTGTTCATACTACCCAGTGATAAAATGACGGGAGAGTACATTCAGATTTGAACAACCTGACCGCGGCAATGTCCATAAGGATCTTATCCATTTGAATCTTTGGATGAAAGTAAAATAACAGTGTCAATTAAAAATGTCTATGACAAATAAAAGAAGGAAACATAAAAGTGACCATCCCCACACTCCTTCAATCAATGTGGCGTTTGATCTATTAGAATAGCATACACAGCAAAAGTAAAATATCTCACACTAAACTTACTAGCTCTGGCTCTTTTTAGATCTTAGTCTCTTG
Source organism: Erythroxylum reticulatum (assembly GCA_025504915.1). NCBI lineage: Eukaryota > Viridiplantae > Streptophyta > Magnoliopsida > Malpighiales > Erythroxylaceae > Erythroxylum > Erythroxylum reticulatum. The sequence goes on along the minus strand of JANSVA010000006.1, from coordinate 29,223,619 downwards.
AATGCCATGAATGTGACAGCAGTAGAGAGGGAATACCTGCCCAAGATAACAACCAAGAGGAGTTACTTAACAATTTTAAAGTGATTTCACATTGCTAAATATTTTTGTTACAATCATCCACTAAAATCTGGTATGGACAAGCAACAAGTTAAAAGCTGGGTAGAGAATATGCTTCTCCCTGGTTCTTCCTTATATCATATGCTTCCACTTGGGTGAACAAGTTAAATATCATTTCCACAGTATATATATCCTTCATCATATTTAAGGCGAGTCGAAACTTCAGAAATTGACACTCATGGCTTAGAAAATTATTCTCTGAGGACAACCTTCCATAGTCTTAAAAGCAAACCACAAAATAAGAATGGAGACAAGTAATATTAAACATCATCAGGTGAGAAGTCTAATTGAGTATAATAGCTAGAACAGAAAAAGATAATCCTAGTAGAGAAATTACAAACACAAAATACAAATTAAACAAGCATAAAAGCATACCATGTAAATATGTAATTCAGATGGTCCTGTGGCATAACTGAACTGCGAATTAAAGCATTGACATCCTTTGGAACAGGGTAAGGGCTACTCAAATTAACATTTTCATTGATGTCTTCCACATAAAGTATATTTTCTGGAAGCCCACAAGCACGAGCAATTGCAGGAACATCAACATAAAACCACTGGCCAGAGAGTGGGTCATTTTCTGGAACAAAAATGCTAGGTTTTTCACTACCACGAACTACTCCAACAACTTCTACAGGAGTGACAGAAGGGATTTGCTCCTGTATAATTCTAGAAGTAAGTTTGCAAATTACAAGTTAATATTCTTCAGTAAGCCAATAACAAATACTAGTAGCATTACTAGAGGAACCTTCAGATTTTGCTTCCTGGACCAAAACCTCCACCAAGAAATTTGCTCGTTATTTGGTGCAGAAGATGGTGTTATCTCGAACTGCTGCTCCCCATCTCGTGAAACTCCTGTGGATTTTTCTTTCCAGCTGCGGGGAACCCATCCTCTATTCACCAAAACAGGTGATTGTATGCTGAAACAGGACTATCCAAGAATTATCAGAAGAATAAGCACAAAAACTACCATCAAATTTATAAGCTCAAATAAAGCAAGAAAACACAATTGTGACAGCCTGATAGATATAGATGAATCTATTAAAGCAAATAATTGGAATGAAAGAGATTCAACGATTGCATTGCTTTTCATATTGCACTACACTGTTGAAGCCCACACCAAACATTTGCGTTACAAACAGATGCTTGATACACACTAAAGAATTTGGAATATTTCTATACCACTCATCAAACCATTCCACTAGCAAAAAAATTTGCATAGTCTGAGGCAAAGATATCAATCAAAGTCATCAGAAATGGAACATTGTTTGGTTAGATCTTGAGATCTCAACTTGAAATCTGAAAGTTTGAGTTCCACTAGGATTGGTGAGGGGGTCATTTGTTGGACAGGATAAGGCTACCACTACTTTGAATGAAGAGTCTGTTTGGCCCCAATGGAGAGAGAGGGCAAGAGAGAGGGGCGAGATGCACACACACACTCTCTCTCTCACACACACACGAGGACAACACTGTCACTTTTCCTGTTAGTGGCATATCATATTGCAGATTATGACATTACAATATCAATTAGCTCCTATAAATATTATTTCACTATCTCCTTTTTATTTCTCTTGATGCAAGGACATCCCAACAGAGATTTGTTGTCAATGTATTCTACATCCAAACCTATTCCTTAGCTTAATTTGGGCAAGATGTTGTGACTCTCCTAAGTATTCACTATTATTTTATTTTAATTATTTATTATTACTTTATTCTAAGTATTTATTATTATTATTACTATTATTATTTATTTGTATTTATGTAATTATGTATTAGTTATTTTATTACATCTTTTATGTTTATTTGACTTATTTACTTAGTTATTTTATTTTATTATTTTGTTTGGCATATGTATGTATATCCATTTGTAATTTTGTAGTATCTTCATGACATATTGCATGTGGGTCTATCGAAAACAATTTCTCTACTAGGTAGGGATAAGGCTGTGTACTATTGGACCTCTCCAGATCCCGAGACTCATTGGGACTGGTCCAACTACAAATCATATTTAGTGCAAAATTCTTCATTTGTTACAATTATACAGTTCATCATTGTTGAACAATAATCATGTTGGCCCCCAATACTGCAATCTTCATGCCTTTAACCATAGACTACCAAAATTCATTTAGTTCTTATTAGTTGAAGATAAGTATATTCAAAAGATTAAATTTGGTATAAAGAAATGAAGAGAAACTTTAGAATGATACAGTGGAATTGGATATTCCATATACATTCTAATCTAGGACAAAATGCTGCTATTTGTCGAGAATTGAAGTTCCATCTAAACATATGCATACTTCAAAAGGTTAATGCTGAAACAGTCAAACCAAAACCAGAAACAAACTATATTATTATTCTTCTCAAAATTAATTGGAAATTTGATTAGTTCAAAAAAAACTTAACAATCATAAGCCATTACCATAAAAGTAAATTATACTGGTTGATCTAATATGCAACTACAAAACAAGCATACTAACTACCAGTTTCTTATATTACTATCGCTCTTAAAGGTGTAAAGCAGCAAAGGGTCAACCCCACAATGCATACCTCTCTGGATTATTTGGGATTGGAACAAGGGGTGTAATGACATAGTAGCCAATTTCAGTAACTCCTGAAATGCTTCTGGATCGTGGACCAACAAAAATTGACCTTTTCTCATCAAGATCTCCTTTGCAGGACACTCTTCTGAACTCAAAGGCATCCGATTGGTTACTAGAGGGAGAAAGTACATTCAGCTTCAAGGGTTCCATAGCCAATCTCTTTTGCCTATATTCCAGCAATTTAATCTGTAGGAGAAATGTATTATCTGCCTTGTTACTCAACAATACTTGTAAATAACTAAGATTCAATTGAAGAAACAAATGAAATTGCATTTTTCTAGCACAGAAGTCTTCAGCACTCCCAGGGTTAGACAAAGAACCAATAGAAAGAATCTTGTGCTTTCCTTAACAATTACGTGCTTTTCACACATTTAACATAGTCAGTACTTAACTAAGGATAATAAAATGATTTCCACAAAGGAAATAGGACAAGTCAATATTAAAATTTAACAACACAACGAACAAGTAATGGAGAAGAGCAGAGAAAGGGTAAAGAGTAAGTACCTTGTCCTGTCTTCTGAAGATCTGCCAAGTACCAAGGCCAAACGTAATAGCTCCTGGAAGAAAAAGCAACCACCTTGACCATTGCGAACTCCCCTCTTTCCCTCTCTCCTTCTCTTGTCCCTTCCCTTCCACTTCACCAATTGCTTCACAAACATGTGTATTCTTAAAATTCCATGATCCACCCAATAACCATCTATATAAGTAAATGTATGTAATAAAACGTCAATTCAATACCTTGAGGTTGAGGAGGGACAGTAAAAACGGGTTGAGACACAGAAGAGGTGGAAGCGATGGCAGCAGCTGGAGAGCTACGAAACCGAAATGATGATGGGCTACTGCCACCATGACGTCTGACGCTTAAGCTTTTTAAGTGTCTAGACATGTAACATGCCATCTTCACATTTTGTTTTGAAACAAATTGAGAAACCAGGAGCAAATACATTAGCAGCTTCTTGTCATGAGCTCATGGGCTCGTGGTCTCATGGGCCAGTAAAGCATGATCCACATCAAACTAGGGTTTTGGCGGCCTCTCAGTCTTGTATAGATGGATAAATAATGCCAACGAGTGAAGTTCTCTTCTGGGTCGGTTTCTCTCTCTTTCTCTGGTTTAAGTTTAGCTAAGGAAAACGGCAAAATGTCGATGGCTGAGGCGATAAACGAAGAGATATCGCAATCGGTCCTTTTAGTTGCCGACATTCAATTTTCTGCGAGCACCCTATGCTTGCAAGTTGCCCTCCTTCTGGTGCGTGGGCTTCTTTTGCATTCAGATGCTCGTATATTCTCTCTTGCCCATTTTCAAATGCGAAACATACTGATTGTGGAGTTTTGAAAATCTCGTGATCAAGTTAGATTTAATTTATCTGACAAGAATTCATTATTTTCACTTCGAAGAAAAAAATATATAATGAAATGAGGGTAGTATACTATATTCAGTTTGTAATGAGTTGGTGCCAAAAGGACGCAGTTACAGACATACAGGGATCTCCCAACATAATCAAATAATATTATGTTTTGAGACCCAAATGAAATCACAATATGGGAGTTCTGAACCACTTTGTTTGATTGATTAGCAATGTTTCACCTTTCTTTTCTTTTTCTTTTTTTTTCCCTTCTTCTTTTTCACTTGGGAAAGCAATTTACATAACCTAGAAAGCCCACAAATGCAATCCCACAGAGAAGGAGACAATGCCAAATAACTCCACATAGGAGTTAGTGTCTGCTGCGTTTGATTTAGTTGAGCTGTCTGAAGAATGGGCAGAAGATGAACCTATAAGATAAAAATGGAAAGATATTGTTAGAACTCTTTTCTTTTAAAGATTGAAGTATTTAGTGTTATGATGAACTGACCATCATCAGAGTCTGCTGAATTGGTACTTGACGAGGTTGAAGTCGTCTGAGAACTGGTCGCTGGTTTTCCGAAAACAAGCACATCAGTAACAAAAATCATAAGATCTTTACTTTATCATATTTAAAGACATACCCTAAACTTCACTGCATTACAAAAATTCAAGGTGACAACTCACATCTTAAGTCTCTGCAACAAATGGAAGCTAGTTTCAAACGTGTCATGACTTTTTAAAAAAATATTTTCTGTTATCGAACTTTTTTTGTTTTCCAAAATAAAAAATCAAATATGTTTGGAATAAATTTCATTAATCCAAGAAATTGATAATCAAAAATAAAAATTTTAAGGCATTCTTTTAATTTGATATAAATGGGTGTAGAAGGATACCCAATTGGAAAAAGAATATTGGAACTCATTAAACTTTAACCAAATCTCAGGTAGTCTTCTTAAAGAAAAAATGAAAATTAATAAAATTTCGACATTGGAAGGTTCAATGACAAACCAGTGGGAATCTACACGATAGACACGTGAACAAATAAACTGTTATAGAACTTACAATTTTCACAAACGGACAGGTCGGGTTTTGCACCACAGTCCTTGGCCAAATTTAAGGCATCATCTTGAGTGATGTTGAAATTGTGCAAAACAGTAGGGTTGTTAAAGACAGCGCAAAGACATTTAGTTTCATTGGCAACCATCTCCTTGAGAGGTGAACAACATGTGTCAGGTGGTGGCGAGGATGAGTTGACAGCGGCTTTGCACGGGAGCAATTTTTGCATGCACGCCACGGATGACGCACCACCACCGGCCCCTGTACTTTCCACAAAACTACTTATTGTATCTCCGTAAGCTTTGGCTAATTCATTAATGTTTTGTGAAACACCCACAAGGAGCCATGAACACAACAAGAGGAGAAGACTAAAATGGAATTTGGATTCCATCACAGATTTTTGAAACAAGAATGAGTTGACTTTATAAAAGCCTTCAAAAGCACAAGACCATGAACAATTATTAGGTTGCAGTGAAGAGAGAAATCAAAAGAAACACAAATAAGAATTTCTCTATTTTTCTCTCCAATCTCCTCGGCCAAAGAAACTTTGCTCATATAGTAAAGTAGGTACTATTTTTAGAGAGGGCCTAAGTTGTCGCTTTCCGTCCAGCAACCGTTTTCAACAATGGGCGATCCTCATCTATTTTTTCTCATTGTTACTTTGTTGGCTGTGCATCAGTCAATCAAGCCTCAAGAAATGATATACAATATGTGAACCATTAGGTTTTAATTTACATGAGACTGATGATCTCCCTGCCTCCTAATTCATGGTTATTTGCTATTTTTCCTGACACCGTACCTTATTCCCAAAATTCCCTATGTTTTTCAATTAATCAATATCACATTTAAACTCAAGAAAGGAGGATATCGATTTAAAAGAGATTGTTATTATAAAAATAAGAGTTTTAGAAATAGACAAGAAAAATGGTTTTAAGAATATGAAATGCATGAAATTAGTCTAAATTAAAATTTAATAAAATACAATCTTAATTCCTCTTTATATTCTTAAAAAAGATATCTCATTTTATTTAAGAAAATTTTTAATATTTGATAATTTAAGTTTAGTGTTTTGAAATAACTAGGATTTTGGAATTTTATAAAATTTTTATGATAATGATTTTTCGTATACAAACATATACAAAAATCCTCTAAATTAATTTTTTAATTACATTTATTATATGGATTAAAAAAAAGACCAGTAGTAAACAAAACTATATTTGCTTCTATTCATTGGTTTATATGGATTATTGTTCTCGACTGGGATTTTGGAAATTTACATGACAGTATGAGCAGGTTCTGGTTGACATATTTGAGAAAAAAATACGTGGCCATGCAAAGGTATGCAATTTTCACAGCAGCAATAAACAAGGTAAATTTCTAACTAGTTAATTTTAACTGAGCTTTCTCGTGTAAGTTTTATCCTAATTATTAGTATGGTCCATTTAACAACTTTAACCCTACCCACTATATAGTGTTGCTCATCTACTTATCTCTTTGTCTTTGTGATGGCCAGAGACTTGAGCAGGTTTTAGTGGATTTAACTCCAACTTGTTTGGTCCCTATCTTCACCTAAGCATCATCACCATCGCTTGGCTAAGGAAGAGGATAGAAGCTCCAAACTTCACAGACACTTTCAGTTCTTCGGTGGAAAGGCAATGGCTGGAGGTATTTTGATGGTTTTGGTTAAACTTCTGCTGCTTGTTTCATGTATATATGATCGTTAGTATGCATGTATTTTGTAAGTAAATATTTGTATGGAATGCATGCTACTGCTTGTTTTCACTTTTTATTTTGTATCAAAGTCATCTACTGCCTCTGTCTTGCCTTAGAAACCACCGAAATAATTATCTCTGTTTTCCTCTGTTATCGGTTGCGTTTTTGCCGACATTTGTGTTTTAAGTTTGTTGAGTTTTTTGACGTATTTTTACTGGCTGGAGACGCTAGAACTATGTTTCGTGCTTCCTGGAGCGTTCGATGGTGACAAAAATCGTGTAGGGAGGAAGGGACGATGATGGTCGTACGTGAAGGTTTCGAAGTTGTCATTTAGTAAACGTTGCATAGTCGGTTCTACTACATCTGGTGCGCGTCACCTAGCCTTCCTCGTCCCACCGCCGTCCTTCTTGCAGCATTTGGCATCTTCTGTGCGCCAAACCAGTCGGGGCTCCGACTGGCTCTAGCCGGGTGCCCGACCTGGCTGGAGGTTGAAGACGATGGATTTTTCTTTCTTTTTTAATTATTAATATTAATTTTGTTTTAATATTAGTAATAAATTTTTAGACTAACCCTATGATGTTATGATTTTGACCCGGTTGGAGGTTTTTTTAAAATTATTAATATTAATTTTGTTTTAATATTAGTAATAAGTTTTTCAGACCTACCCTATGATGTTATGATTTTAATTACAAAATCATTTTTGGTTATTAATATGTTATGAAAATATTAAGTTTGCATTTTGTGTGTCTTATTTAAGTTTATGACATGCATATAATAATTGTTTAATTTTGCACAAATTACATGTGATTAATTGCAAATTTGTGTGTATAAATTCATGATTATTATACATGCAAAAATTAGATTACATATTTTGTGCACTATTATTTAATTGATTTGCGTTATTTATGACTTGATGCAAATATTTAGGCTTTAATTTAAAGCTTAAACTAATTTTAGTGGTCATATGATTTTAATTAATTGGGAGTAGCCACAGCATCTCAAATTAATTATAATTATATCTTTAGCTTATGATCATATTAACACATAAATTCTAATTAATCGTATGAGCTATAATAAAATCTACCCATAGGAATTTTAATATATTTGTATGATTAATTAGGATAAAATATCGAATTATATTTTTTAATTTACCCACAGGAATTAGGAAAAGGAACATAATTCTATAGTTTTATCATAATGTTTCGAATGAATATAATTGAGTAATTCTTTAGCCCACAGGCAAGCCTTATGTCACTAGAGTCATCTAATGAATGCATAATTTACATTGGTAAATCATGAATTATTATTGGTCTCAAAAAATATATAACGAGCATATATTTTTATTTCTCAATTTGCAGTTACTCAAGCATTTAATATTCAATGTGATATTCCCGAATTGAGAGGTGACAACTATAAGGTTTGGAAGGAGAGAATTCTGCTTCATTTAGGCTAGATGGATATAGACTATGCTATTATGAAGACCGAACTACCAAGTTCGACTGAGACCAGCACTCTAGAAGCTATTGCTCTTTATGAAAGGTGGGAGAGATCTAATCACCTCTCCGTAACGTTCATAAAGACCAAAATATTTGCTGGCATTCGTAGTTCAGTTGACCACTATAGTAACGTGAAAGATCTATTAAAGGCCATTGATGAGCAATTTGCTACATCCGATAAGGCCCTTGCTAGTACTTTAACTATGCAGTTGTCATCCTTAAGGCTCACTGGAATAAAAGGGGCATATGATCATTTAATGCGTTGAGGGACGTAGCGGCTCAGTTGAAATCGTTGGAATGTGCAATATCGGAATCTTTCCTAGTGCATTATATTCTGTGCACTCTACCTCAACAATACGATCCTTTTAAGATCTCCTATAACACACATAAGGATAAGTGGTCAATCAATGAACTATTGACCATGTGTGTGCAAGAGGAGGAGAGGTTGTTGATGGAAGATTGTGAAAGGGTCAATTTGACCGTTTCTGAAAAGAAGAGGCAGGACGATGCCAAGAGTAAGGGAAAGGGCAAAGTTGCTACTCAAGCCAATATAAAGAAGCCGTCAAAGTGTTTCTTTTGCAAGAAGAGGGGACATATGAAGAAAGACTGCGCCAAATTTAAGGACTGACTTTAGAAGAAAGGTACTCATATTTCATTTGTTTGTTATGAGTCTAATATGGTTAATGTTAATCATAACACATAGTGGATTGATTTTGGTTCTACAATCCATATTTCGAATACTTTACAGGTTATGCAAAACCTAAGAAAGCCGGTGGGAAGTGAACAAGTTATCTATTCAGGAAGTAAGACGAGCTCACATATGGAAGCCATCGGGACTTGCAGTTTGGTTTTGAGTAGTGGTTTTGTTTTGTGTTTCAAAAGACCTTTTATGTTCCAAATTTGTCTAGAAATTTGATTTCTGTATCAAGACTTATACCATTTGGCTTCTCCTTTAACTTTTTAGATTCTGGTTTCAGTTTGTATAATGAATCAAAAGTTATTGGTTGTGGTACATTATCTGATGGTCTCTATTCCCTTCAGTTACAAAATAATGATGCATATAATTCGATGCATGTCACTACTGGATTGAAACGATGTGTTGTGAATGAAGAATCCTCTATGTTGTGGCATCGTAGGTTAGGACACATCTCCATTGAGAGAATTAAGCGATTAATGAATGAAGGAGTACTTAGTACTTTGGATTTTGCTGATTTTGAGACTTGCGTGGATTGTATTAAGGGTAAACAAACTAACAAGTCTAA
>JANSVA010000006.1:29185159-29205606 GCA_025504915.1 Erythroxylum reticulatum | reverse complement strand
TTATATAGAATATGGTCCCTAATCAGGCCACATTATAACACTTTTTTATCGAAAGTTTCCTCCAAGTTGTTTCCTTTTACAAAACAAAAAATGATTAGCGGATTGAGAGGCATTTTCTCTCTTTTTATGGAGAGAGGATTATCCTTGCTTCGTCATAACTCTCTCCTTTATGATTATCCTACCCACTAAATAAAAAAATTCTACCTTTTCTTCTCCTACGACTTCATTATTTATTAGCAAGATAAAACCTAACAAGCCAAGCTGCAACTTTTTTTACAGAAGTTGGTTCTTATTGGCTAATTATTCTTAAGCTTTCTAACTTGTTATCTAGTTGATGCTGATATAAACTATTTTCAAGTTTTAGAAACCAATTTTATAATATAATTGGATTTGAAGACCACAAATACCTTTTAATAAGGAAAAAAAGATAGAATCTCATTAATCCCTATTAGACATTGTCTTTCTAAACAAATGTTTAAGAACTTCTCCTTTTTTAATTTCTTCCACATTGAAGTTATTTCATAATAAAGATTTTATCTCACTTAAACCTTGGTTGGACCCTTTGACCTTTAATACTTTCCCTAGATAGTACTCCAGTCCCAATTCATACAACATTAATCTAAGCTTGGATGGTCTGTATGAAATTTCCAATCTACATTTATAAGATATAAATGAATTGGTAGAAGATTTAGCTTGAAATCTTATTAAAAAAGGGTGCAACAAGAGAGCATGTCATTAGTGCCTGCATATGACTTTCTTTTTTAATGTTTACAATTCCACATTATAAACGTTCATCCTCATCGTGTCACTAATATGGCATTATAAGAAAGGGGCACAAACTTTGCTACACCATCTTCTCTCTTTGTTAATTATTTGAAAAGACTTCATATTGTAAGGTAAAACTCTGACACACATTCTAGAGTTAAATGCAAATAGGATTTATTCTTGTCTTTGGGATTAATAGAACATTTTATATATTAAATATGATTTGTTATGGTTTGTAAAAGTTGTTTTTGCTAATATTTTGAAGAGTTCATTAGTTTATTTTGAAGAGTTAATGAAAGGGTATCAGAGGAAGAATTCCTCTCTTAACTATATCATCAAAGTGGATTCAAAAGGGCTTTTGATTATATGGAATAGAGTTTTATTCTACAAAACTTAGAGACTATGGGATTCCTTGGGGTCTTTGTAAATGGATAGATGCCTATATCACATCGCCCCCACCCCTCTTTTTCATTTCTGGTTAATGACACTCCTATTAGCTTAAGTAAGAGTGATTGAGGCTGAAGAAAAAGGGACCCCTTATCTCTTTATTTGTTTAACATATGCATGGAGGTATTGACACTGATGTTTATCTAAAAAGTGAGCAATAACAAGCACTTTAAGTTTCATAAAAATGTAAAAGGGTAGGGATTATCAATCTATGCTTTATAGATGACCTCCTACTCTTCTCTAAGGGCCACTGTAAGTCTGTTGAACTACTTAGATCTACTTTGCTTACTTTTAAAGACATGGCAGGACTAAAGGTAAATTTCAATAAGAGCCACTTCATATTAGCATTTAATGATAATAGGATGACGGGTAACATATCTTTAATCATGGGTATAAGTAGGAAACTAAAACCATTTGCTTACTTGGGACTTCCTATCACTACTAAAAGGATACAATTCTTTAAATGTTGTCCCTTAGTAGAGAAAATTCAAAGAAGATTGAATATATGGGCTAACAAGACTTTCTTTTAGAGGAAGGTTGTTACTTATAAAATTAGTGTTGAATTCCATGCATATTTATTGGACTTTTAACATGTTATTATCCAAAGAAGCGATAAAAACTATCAAGAAATTATTTAAAAGATTCGTACAGGAAAACTTAAACATAGATGGCCAATATTCCAAAGCCAAATGAACACAGATATGCAAGAGAAAGGAGGAGGGTGGTCTAGGGATAACCTCTATTAGAACCTTTAATAGAATCTTATTGATTAAATAACTATAAAATATCCTATTGGAGAAGGAGTCATTATGAATTAAACGGTTCCATAGTTACATTCTTAAAGGGGACAATATATGGTCTCTTCCCATAAAATCAACATTTTCTTGGTCACTTACTCAACTACTAAAACTAAACGCCACCTTAGAACCTATTGTCTATTGCAAAGTTGGAAATGAATAAAAGGCCTTCCTATGATTTGATAATTCGATAGATAAAGGACCCCTAATTAGAATTCCATAAGCTCTTCACTATTAGAATTCATTCCCTACCTAGAGTAAGGTTAACTCAATCTTAGTAAGAGGACAATGGATTAAATTCCCTATGGAGCTACTTTATCTTATTCTCAATTACCTACCTATGCTAAGAAGAAAGGACACCTACCAATGCCTCAATCAACCCCTAGTAATTTTAGTATCCCAAGATTTAGGGATTCGATGGACTAGGATAATCTAAAGGTTGAATGGTTCTCGATTGTTTAGCACAAGTCTCCCAATCCTAATTATTCATTTCTCCTATAGTTAAAAACCTTGGATAAAATGAGCAATTTAGATATGATGCATTACTTACTAACTCTATATATGCCCTTTTTGAAAGGGTGGAAGATTCTAAGGGCCATCTCTTTTTCCTATATGAGTATTCTCAAACCATATGAAGCAAAATTCAAGAACTTTGTTTAGTGTCAAATATTGGGAGCACATTTATGGATGCCCTCTATTGGCTTCTAAAGCTGGAAAACATTCCTAACTCTAGCAGCGACATCTATGTCATCTCTTTTACCTCTTTTGTTAAAGATATATGGCGAGAGAAGAATCTCAGGAGATTCTAGAACAAGTCACACACCGAAGATAAAACTAAGTTCTCTCTAATTTCTATAATTAGAAAGAAACTCCTATGTTCTCAGGAGATTATGAATTGTTACCCTAATCTAGCATCCTCATGGAGAATCAATTAAATCTAAAGCATGTAGCCAGAGGGAAAGAAGAGTAATGATTTCACATAATGTAAAGCAACTACTTGTTAAGCTATAAGCAAAGGACCATGCATAAGAGTAGGAACCATACGAGATTGACTCAGGAACCCTTTTCCTTCTGCCATCACCCAAATCAGAAACAAGACTGAGATAAGATGATTAAAGACTCAAAAAGTGGATCAACCAACTATAAATGGGGGGATGATCATTCTTACTTGAATATGATCAAATTAAAGCAAGGAGTAGATGTCACAGACATTGAACTCTCTATAGGAACAAGGATTTTCTAATCCCTAATTGGGTAATTTCTAGAAGCATCAACTACATACAAAATGTATTTTACTATTTTATGAAATAATGATGTTGAGAGTGTCTTCATAGTGTGAATTTTAGGAGGCTTCTTTATTTTATTTTTTTACAAAGAGAGTCCATTCTTAACTCTACTTATGCATGTTTCTAAACAATACCCTATGTACTTTTATCTCACTCATTAATGATACCTTTAATATTTAAAAAAGGATTTAGAAAACGTTTTTGTAACAAACAAATTTCCATTTTCTAAGGTGTATAATACCTAAATACTAATATAATATCTTTTCATTATTGTGATTAATGTCCTTAAAATCAATTTGTTATTTTGACTAATTTTTTTAGTGAAGGTGTGTTTTAATTTATGTTTCTCCATTCCTGATATCTCCAAGATGGTAAAGATTTCATTTTTTTTCTTTATGATTTTATAAATTTACTATTATGTGATATATGCTTTTAGCAAACCTATATTTGGTTTGCCTTATCTGTATATTTTTATTGCATGCATGTTAGTTTGTAGAAAGGGGGTTAACGAATCCACAAAAGTGAATAAGAAAAATAGAATATTAAAAGAAAAGTCTTTAGGAAGTACTTTCTTATATTTTTCTGATTGATTAATGTTTAGAATTTAAGTTCCTTATTTATAAGCCTATAAAAAGAGGGTATTAAATAACACTTAATTTTATAATACAGATTTATAATTTAGAAATGGTAATTTAAAAGAGATAAGAGTTATTATCTTAAGTCTCATTTTATTATATTCTTGTATTTATTCTTCAATTATACTTATGTATTAGTTGTAAAAGATCTTCTTCTATAAGTTCTTCAAAAATATATGGGTAAATCATCAAAATTGAAAGTTATAGACATATCATAATCTTTTGGTAACTTTTTTTTTAAATAACGATTTTTTTTATAACAATGAATATATTAATACCATAAAAAGTTGAACAAGAGAGTTCTAAGTGTATATAAGAACATCCAAGGAAAGGATGAACATCAAAATGTTATAATAATTCAAAAGACCAGTATAAAGGATTCTAGTAAGCTCATTAAGTAAAAGACAGTGCTAATTGTTTCTCCACTTGGTAATTTGTTACTGGTTGAATGGATACTTCTCTTTGTAGATAAAGATTTGTTCTCTAATTTTTCCATATATAAATTGTAAAAGGCTTTCTTTGCTTCTGACATCATCAATGAAGATCCTTTAATTCCTTTCATCCTATTAACTAGAGACTAAGTAGCTAATAGCCAATTTAAAGATCTATAGGTCCCTTTTGATGGATCTATAAGTGTTACTAATGTTCCATCTCAGCTTGAAAAATGTTTCTTGAGGGAAGATGAATTTGCTGGAATCTTAGCAACTTTATAGGTTTTGATTCTTTATACAGTATATGTGACCTTAGATAAGTCTCTATAGTCTTTTTATTAAGAGAACATAGTTGATGCTTATGATATGTAAAATACATATACCACCGTGCTTTCTAAGTAAGCAAACCACAAACTAACTTATTTTGTTGCTTTCAATTTTTCTGCTACTAATTGACCATAAAAAGTTTCAAAACGTTTTTTTAATTGTCTTAACAATACCCTGGGTAAATTCAATATGAGATGCACAATATGTATTTAAAGAAGAGAGCACATATTTGATAAGTTAACATCTACCAGCAAGGGAAAATGATCTGGAAGACAAACTTTCCATCCTGCTCTTAATCTTGTCTGAAAAGCCAAGAATACCAAGATACTTAATAGGTAGATGATCCAGCTTAAAGCTACTAATTGTGTTGCACTTTTTGAATTAAATAAGCTAGACTTATCCTTATTAATAGCAAGGCCTAACATTCTGTTGAAAACTTTAAAAGCTTTTTTTATGGAGGTGACAGAGGGAAAATTAACTATTAAGAAGACAAAGATGTCATTAATAAAACTGAGATTGACCATACTAAGCTTCTTACATTTAGATTGGAACTTAAATACTCCTTTCTTAGTGACATTCTTTTTAACCAATAATGTGGTCCCCTAGTCTGATGCCCCTAACAGTTTTGATATGCTTGGTGGGCTCTTCATTCACTAGGATTCTATAAGATACAGTGGGGATACATTGATGAATCCATTGTGTGAAAATATCAGGGAAACCAAAAACTTCAGGACATTAAGAATGAAGTTACAATCAATCCTATCATAAGCTTTCTCAAAGTCTATTTTAAGTGCACAATTCTTCCTGTTGTTCTTTCTGATGTAATGTTTGAAAAGCTCCTCAGCTAGTGCAATATTATCACCAATTTGTCTTTTAGGAATGTAAATAGACTAAGTTGGACTAAAAAGTCTAAGAATTATAGGCTTCAACCTTAGTACAATCACTTTAGAAGTGATTTTGTTAATAGAGTTGCAATAGGAGATAGGTTTGTAGTCTTTTAAAGACTTGTGCATTTTCCTTTTAGGAACTAAAGTGACGAATGTGCTATTTATGGCGTTAAGCAGTTTTCCATTGTTGAAAAACTCTAACACTACTTCAAAGACTATATTTCCTAGGATAGGTCAATTCTTTGTGACAAAATATAAGTTGAAACCGTATGGTCCCGGACCTTCACAAGGAGCTAGAGATTTTAAAGCATTTTCAAGCTTAAATGCTTTTTTTTCCAGAGTTTCTACTTGATGAGCAAACAATTTTTATTAAACTATTTTCTCAATAAATTCTACAGAGGAGTGGGCAAGTGAGGGAGATCCAAATAATGACTAAAAGTAATAGGTAGCTTCAGAGATGAATTGACTTTGAGTTTGAAGCAAATATCCATTTCTTTCAAGTAACAAATTTGTTTGAAGTATTCCTTGCAAGGATAGATCTATAAAAGAAAGCTATATTTTTATCTCCATCTTGTAACCATTTAATCATATATCTTTGTTTCAAAAGAGAATAGTCAAAGTTAACTACTTGTGAGAATTTGCTCAATGCAATCTTTTCTACCACTTGAAGCCTCAGGAAAGTAGGATTTAGGAATATTTCATTATGAGCTTTGTTAAAAGTAGATTTAGCAGTGTTTAGTAAAAGATGAACATTTCCCACATTTGCCTTATAAAAGGCTTTAACTTCGGCTCGAATGCTATTGAGTTTCATTGTAAGCATTATAATTAATAGTCTAACACTAAAAATGGACTATTAATTTATGGAGAAAGTTTGACATTCCACGTATCTAGAAAAACCTTAAGTGAATCTAAACTAAATCTCCTTTTTTAAATCTTATAGGTTTTTCACGTTTGTTAGCTTATTTCTCATATCTTGCAGTCTACTTTAGGATTTGTCTCAAACTTTTTTTCAATATAATCTCTTTATCTCTCTGTCACTTTTATCAACATCAAAATGAATTGGTCTTTAGTTGTAAAATAAGGTCAGACTAAAAGGTCTAGAAGACACTTTTAATATAAAACTTTAGAAGGAAATCTCTTAACAGTTTGAGCGGCAGAATTATGGTAAAAACTCTACTTAACCTAATACTTGATCCTATTGAAGAATATGCTTAATTAGAAAGTTACGTAAAATATTTTCCAAACTCTTATTCTCTATTTTAGGATATTTATTAGTTTAGGGATGGTTACTAAAGTTGAATTAATATTGAGTCCTTATTTTATTCTAAATTGTTGCACTTCTCAATCTAAATTGATTGCTCTTTGAATTTTATAAAGATGTATACTTTTCTTGAAATATAAACCATATATATGTGGATAGAGATGGCAATAGGTTGTACCAAACTTACGTCCTGTATGACCCAAATCTAGCATACATTTTTTTATTCTACTTGAAGCCCAATCAGGTAAGAAGCGTACAAATCAAACTGAAGCTTGATTAAACTTTGACATGCTTAAAAATAACTATTCATTATTATACAAATTGTGTCATTTTTTTAGTTTGTATATGAAAAGATTCAGGCTTTTCAATCAATGCAGGCTATAAAGCTTAAGCTTGGGCCTAAGCCCATTTTAAACCTTATAAAAGGACTAAGCTTAGATTAGTCCTAAAACCCAACAAACTACTTGAACTTTACTAAATATCCAAATTCTCAACACGATATCCAAAATTGAAAAAAAAAAGCTTGAGTCCAACCTAAACTTTGGTTAACTTAAGCTAACTTTGATGAATTCAGGTTAGGCTGGGTCGAACTGGGCTCAGACCCTTTTATCATCCCTATATCTAGGCATCATTTGTCCTATGTCATCGAACTTAGTGATCCATCTTTTAAAATCTTAATATGGAGAACAATATCTCATTATAACTTAGGTTAATAAAAGTTTTTTTTAGTTAACGGCAAACATTTTTCTCTCCCAAATTACCCAACTAAGCCTCCATAATGGGCTTTCCAAATAAAATTCTTAAATACATTAACGATGAGGACCTTCAACATTTAGCTTCCATAATTCTCCAAAGGCAAGATCCTTGTCATACAATTCCTTCAAAATTTTAATACCAAGAAATTTCAAATTTAGATAAAAAAGTAGGGTATGTTAGTGACTTACAACGTCAATAACTTTGTTTTGTACACTTGATTTATGCTTTAAGAGAAAAAGGATAATCTTGCAAAAACTTACTTTATACTGTATGGTGATGATTGAGCTTTTTACTGAGATCTTAAGTAGTTGAAGGCTTTATGATCTAAGTATAAGATGAACTTATTGTGCAGTAAAAAATGACACTAGTAAACTAAGACTCACACGATAACATAAAGTATTTTTTTCTTTATTGAGGAGTATCTCCTTAAACCCAAAGTCCTTCCAATATTTGACTACCTAGGTGTGAACTAAAGGGTACGTTGGCCTTTTCTCCATGAAGAAACCCACTAAGATAGTTGACCAGGACCTTGCACCTTCTTGGAATACCTCAATTAGAGATGTTAAAATAGAAGAGCCTTTGAGACTGAAAGGAAAAAAGTGGTGGTAGAGGAAATTTCATTAAAAACTTGTTTCTAACTCAATTTATAATTGAGGCTCAAGGAGGAATACACTAGGACTAGAAGAGAGTAAGCGGTTTAAGGTTTAAAAGCAAGTATGACATTTAGGTTAAAAAGATTAGAGTCAAAGATAAAGAGGGTTAGGAATTTGATGAAGCTTTTTGATAGGAGGTGAAGTGGAGGTTAAAGTTAGAAGGTGAACTATAAATGAGTAGGGGTAAAAGGGGGAAGTTATCTAAGCTTAATGGACCTTAGTTGGTTCCAAAATTTAAGTTACATATTTCTTGAAAGGAGAATGACTTAACAAAAAAAGGGTATGAAAAATTCAAATTACTGTACTAAAAAAGTAAATTAGAAAGGTAAGAAGAATAAGAAAATAAAAAGACCAAAAATACCCTTATAAAAGAACTTTAAGTATCAACCAGCGATGGAGTGAAAAAGAAGAGCACTAAGCAACAAACTGAAAGGAGAAACATAAAACTGAGAATAAGAAAAATCCCAAAACCAAGCATAACTAAGGAAAGAGGATCAAAAGCATTAGAGGGAAAAGGAGCCAAAGAGGAGGGAATGGTGAGCTGGGAGTTGTAGAGAGGCGACGAAGAAAAGCATTCTTAGAGGAACTGTTTAGTATATATTCTTTGTAAAAAGTCATAACTTTTATAGAGCCTATAGCTATTTACAATAGAGTTTGACATTTTAGTAATTTTAACTGAAATCTAATTCTAATTTTAAGTTGAATTTTAATTAAAACTATAATTAATTCTAATTAAATATTGTTTACATCATAATAAAACATAATATATGATATTTCTCCTTATTTATCAGATATCTTAAATCCGACTTTAAAGTTTCTCAAATTTTACAATTAACTCTAATTTGATTAAATTGCCTTTCTCTATTCAAATAGTAATTTGTATGTAACCTATTATGTTCTTAAATATGATGGCAATATATATAAATTATATCCCTAAATTAAATTTAAGATTAGATAAATTGAAATCCTTTAATTTATCTTTATTTATATTAAAAAATTTTATATCTATAGTAGCATATTATGACCATCTAGGTACTAGGAATGTTAAAGTGATTTTGACTATCTTTCTGTGCATGATTTTTTTGTATAATTCAATCATTTCATCATATATTGTTTTAATTATATATAGTGTGTGAAATTAATCTTTACTTTATTTGATTGTAATCATATTAGTTCTTTAACACTAGAAATTATGTCTTTTAATGAAATTTGAAAACTATTTTCAAAGTTCCATTCCACCTTGGTTAAAAATTTCTTAAGCCAATATTAATTTAGAAAATTGAAAATTATCTATTGTTTATTTAGATTGATGAATCCTATATTGATCACATAACTGACAATATATAGTTTATCTAATATCTAATGACTATCAATCAAGCTACCTTTAACTAGGATAAGTCTTAAATAGTATTGTAACATAGTAATTCTTAAATGAGATACTATGAGGATCTAAAATCAAAAGATCACTTATACAATTATCATAGTGAATATTTTCATATACATTCAATTAATGTTCTATATAGAATTCTTATATCAAGTCAATTTAATAAATTTTTCTCTACTAAATTCATACAAATTTTTTTAAGTATCTCTATACTATAGTCTATAAGATCTCTTTTTTATAAGGAAGAAACATAATGTATGTTAATATTTTCACTCTATTAATTTCTATTTTTAATTGAGAAACAACTAAGAATAATTTATGGATAATACATAAATAAAATATTAATATCATGATTATTAATCTTATTATAATTTCAAATGTAAAATATGTTTATCCTTTGGACATTATCTTATAAGTTAGTTAATTAAACCAACATACATAAGATATATAATATATTTAATTAATTACATAAGAAAATGAGACCAACTGATTGACTCTATGATAAAAAAACTAAAAAGTATGCCATCCTGTATGTGGAACGAGAACATTTTGTCCAATGTGTAATAGCAAAATCATATCTTCTTGTCAACTTGTTTTTTGTGCATGAGTGTCTCCACCAACCTTCGTTGTTTATGGTTTCTAATTTAAAATAATGTAGTTAAGCATTGTTTAGACCATCTTTCGATTATTGTAAAAGTAGATTTATAGTTATCATTATTGCATGGGTTGTTGGCATATACTCGTCACCATAATTTAACTATTACTAATGTACAAAATTTTTGATATCTTCATCTTGAAGTTTTTGTTTCACTTCATTATTTATAGGTTAAGTTTAATATTTGACTTCTTAGGAATCTAAATTTTTTTAAATTAAATAGTGCAAATGAATTTACTTATATAATATTTTGTTATTTGATTTTATCTCTTCAACTTTTGGTCTCTTTTTTGTTATCAAATGTAAAGTTCATCTTGCATCTCTTTTGAGTTTTAGACTTGAAAGCTTATCTTTAGTGTGATTTTTTTTTGAAAGTTAAAAGGTGAATATATTAATTTAACAAAAGCTATATACAAGCATTGCAACGAGACCATAAGTTAGCTACTTACAAAAAAAAGCTCGCTAACCAAACTACATAATAACTACAACAAATAACATTATAATAACCAAATCAGTTTCAAATCATGACTAATACATTGTTGTTAATCATTAGCAATGATAATGACTCTAATCTAATTAACTATATGTTTCGCAAGTTGTTGATAGCTCTCTTTAAGACCCTTATATATATCCTTCGTTTCCTTTCTTTGATATATCTTTAGTGTGATTTTTTATGTAACATTTGAACTTTAAGCATTTTAAAGGGCTTGTATAAGTGAAACTTTAAGT
Source organism: Erythroxylum reticulatum (assembly GCA_025504915.1). NCBI lineage: Eukaryota > Viridiplantae > Streptophyta > Magnoliopsida > Malpighiales > Erythroxylaceae > Erythroxylum > Erythroxylum reticulatum. The sequence goes on along the minus strand of JANSVA010000006.1, from coordinate 29,194,593 downwards.
GACATAGTATTAGACATTGTGCATTTTCTCCTTCCTTAAAATTCATATATTTCAAACTTGCTTTAACAAAATTGATCTATGCTTAAACATCATCATTTTTAAGTAGAGAAAATTATTCATCATGCATAAGTATCTTCGATAAATTTTGTTGTTTCTTATTTCTACTTTAAATATTACTTAGTTAAGAAGTAGTTTACTAGTTTTCAAGTTAGTGTAATAACTAATTATAGAGTTGAGTTATTGTATGAGTAGTGTACGAATATTAACAGTTATGATTAAACTACGACACATGATTTGCATCTTGTTTTCTTCAACTTAAGGATTTGTATTACAACTTTAGTTATATCTAATATTTCATATCATATTACCTGTCTATTAAAGCTCTTTCAAAAGTGAACAACACTTTTTTATTATCCAGTTTTAGCTATATAACGTTTGATCTCTCTCTCTCTTTTAAATACAAAGTTCATCTTGTATCTTTTTTCAATTATATTGTTTTGGACATGTTTTCTTAACTTTAATGCTTATTCACATCATTTATCTTTTTTTAATCATATTCTTATGATCATTTATAATGTTTTAAGTTATCCTTGGAACACTACAAACTTTATAGTAAGAATAGCATTATATAAATAGGAATTGATTGAAGATGCAATACTACATGTTTTGTTTTATGCATTTAAACTACAGCTTATTGTTCCAAAGATAAGATATACACTTAGCGATTCGTGAACTTTAGACAATTTGGCTTGTATTTAATTTAAGATTTTAAGATACTAAGGGATTGTTTAGTTCCACTTCTACTTTTCTATTATGGATTTTAGTTTTAGTTTTAGTTTTTAGTTTTTAGTTTTATTTTTTTTAATAAAACCAAAAACTTGTTTGGTTGTTAATACTGATATAATTATATTTTATTATTGAGGATAATTACATATTAAATAAAACTTAAAAGACAAATTATTTTTAATTAATAAAATTTATTTTAATCTCTTATATAATATTTATTAGTAAATTATTAATAAATTATTTTATTTTATTAAAATAAATAATTTAAGATTTATTTATAAGTAAAATTTATGCTCATATATTGAAGTTTTTTTTTAATGTTCTTTCACTAATAGCTTGGGAATATTCTATATGGGATGAGACTTGAAGGATTTCTTAGATTATATAAGCAATGTTGTCCCAAAATTACAAAACTTAATTTAAACTTGGCGGAGACATATATTGATAACACTAAATAAGGACAACAATTCTTTTTTTACCAAGGAGTATCCACTATCTTTACTTCCTTTAAATTTTTTCTATGTTTTCATTGTTCTTGTATTTATACATAAAAGATAAAGTACAGCTTACATGCGGCGAGATTTAACTGTTATGCTTGTCAATTTTTATAATTATATTAATAAAAAATTTTGGAAAGTATTTTAATAATACTGGTCAAGGTAATTTATTATAAGTTTGATTACTTTTTTTTATTTTATTTACTTAGGCAAATAATTATAACAATAAATGATTATGTTAATTTTAATTTTCTTCATTAATTTTGAAAATGAATACTTAATTTAAATTATGATACTTTTATATTAATTGGACATAAAATTAAATTAGAAGTGAATTCTTCTAAAACATTTTGAGCATAAAAAACTAAAAATATTTTAATAAGTGAGCATAAAATAAATTCATTATGTTGGCTCTAAATAAATAAAAATATTAAAGTTTAAGAAGGTGCTAGTATCCATTTAAAATGGTAACCTAATTGAGTAATTGAGAGTATTTATGATATGATGTTTACTCCCGTGCCAAAAGGTTAGTGTTATACTTTTCTTTCAATTAAAGTATAATATGCTTGAAAGTTGAATAATCTTTTTTTATGTATATTTGCTTTATGCATTAGGTTGAATTTATTAGATTAAGTTAAAATTTGAGGGATTTTGGAATGAATTTCATTGATTTATAACTTGATGCAAATAGCTAATTGCTCAACAATTTGATGAACTTTGCAATTGAATGAATAATGGATAATCTTGATCATATGATTGATTTGTTACATTCTTTTATATAGTTGTCACGTATTTAAGTTAAGAGTGATGAGATTAATTTTCTTAAGGACAAGAAAATGCCTAAGTATGGTAGATTTTGATAAATTCTAATTAAGTTATGTTTTTAGTATGAATTTAAGAACATTTTATTTGTGTTTGGATGACTTTTTATAAGATTTGGGTCTATGTTCAAACCGTGTTCAATCCTATGTAGCCTTTTGAAACATTTTGCTTCTTCGACGACTTGTCACATAAAGAACAAAATACCAACAAAACCTATTTTTCATAACACAATCCAAAAATGGACTTATGTTTGTGATCTTCATACTTGTGTTCCTAAGGTGTACCCTCAGATATGTGAGAGAGGAGTTACTAAGTTAATACAAGAGTAATATAATCTAGTTACTAAGTTAATACAAGAGTAATATAATCCTATATTGGTGACTCATATTGCTAGTTTTTGGTTATGAGAAAGATGCTGAGAGAGCACTTAAGCACCTTAAGATCAAAATGGGTTTGATCAAAAATCTTAGAGAAAGGAAAGAAATACCATCAAGATTCAGTTAAGAACTTCAAGATTTATGATCCATAAGAATGAACTTTTGTGTTCTTTTTGTAAGGTTCTGATCATGCATCCCATACATAATATATATCAAATATACACAGCGGAAAATAAAACGAAACATCAAAAACCAAATCTACCCATACATATAGATATAGAAAACAAAAACATGAAATGTAAGATGTTTACGTACCTTTTCGACAATTTCCTTCATTTTTTAATCTTCTCCACGTTAGGTTGTCGTAAACCACAACAATCAACGTAGACCGTCTCTAATGAAAGTCCACACAAAGATAGAAGGATGAAACCTCACTAGGAGATGGCTACAATTCTTTCTTTGTTCTAGCAAAGACAAGAACTCTTGTCAGAGTTAGAGAGAAAAAGAGTGTGTGTGTAAGAAAGAACCTTTCTTTTACTTATTTCTTACATAAGATGCACGAAAAGTATCTATATTTTCAGCACCATTTGGCCTTCCATGACCGCCATCACTAATGAAAAGTTATGAGAAGTCAATGATCATGAGTAACATGCATTAATGGAAGGTATGGGAAGTTAATAACCATGAATAACATGCATTAATGGAAGTTTGGGAAGTTAATAGCCAAATTGGTAGCCAACAACACTTGTTTTTAATCCATTGCATGTAACATTTTTTTTACCATGATCACATCATGATACAATCTTGAAACACTATCTAATATCTTGAATAAACATTTAAGATTATTTTACTCATCCTTTAGATCTCCTATATATGTGATCGATTAGGTTACCAGTTATGTTGGCTACTTGAGTTAACACTTAATTCAAGTAAGTTAAGAGCGATATCTAGCAACACATCATGACCTCCAATTGACTAAAAAGTTAGTAATTTGACTACGAACCCTTCTATATGTAATTTTTCCATGCAGTTCATCTTTTTACCATTGATACCCCACTTAGTTCAGAGTATGGTCAAAGTGTCAACTCCCACTAGATTGACTATGTCACATCTAGTCCAAGTGATATTAGATCTTATCATAAGGATCTCATAACTCTATTTATCATTGAAGAATCTTTTCATGACACATATCTGCTCTGTCCAGAGACTCCTGAGTAATGACCCCAATAAGAGGTCGTGGGTATCATCTCCTTCTATCATAAATGGTGAATCTTTTATTAGTTGCTCAATTACCTTAGAATATCTTAAGTTCTACCCAATCACCACCCTATGAGTAACCCCTGAAAGGCACCAATGAATGGAGTTAAAGAACAGGATCAGTATCTGAGATATCTTTATGCACCTCAAGCCAAAGGATAATTGCACCATTGCTATGATGAGACTATCGTTGACACTGGAATAGAATATCTATATGATTGTCTCATAGTAGGTCAATCTAATATACTTACTGCCTTTAGTAAGCATCCATATATTAACTCTAAACAACTCATGTGTACAGCTTATGAGATCTATTTCTTGATCCAATCAAGGAGTATAACATGTGCTAGTTTATCTGGATTAATGATATCCCATCTCATTAATCCTATGACTAGGGAAAGTTTAAATAGTAATATAATTAAACATAACAGGAATCTCATTATCATAATCTCATTATGATTTCCTCCATGCTATGTTTTGTATCAAGGACTTCATTAAATAAATTTAAGATCAACATCAAATCCATAAATGTATGAACATTGAAATAATGAAAAATATCTTTATTAATCATAAAATTATTTGTACAATAAGTGTTAATGGTGATTTCCTTTAGAGCATTTCTCTAACAAACTCCCACTTGCACTAAAGTCAATCGCCTTGATATCTAATACCATAGGCATGTACATGTGACACAAAACTCTTTTGGAAAATAGGCTTAGTCAACAGATCATCTATATTTTGATCGGTGAGAACTCTCTCTATCTTGACATCATTTCTACTAATGATTTCTCTAATCAAATGGTAGCGTTTGAGTACATGTTTAGACTTTTGATGAGACATTGATTCCTTTGCCTATGTTATAGCCCTATTTTTGTCACAATACAACTACACTAGGTTAGCGATGCTCGGAACCACATCAAGTTCTATAATGAACTTCTTGATCCAAACCCTTCCTTTACCGCTTTTGAAGCTGCCATGTACTTTGCTTCTGTCGTCGAATTTATAGTCGTCTCTTGTTTGAAACTTTTTCAACTGACTACTCCACCATTTAGTGTGAATGCATATCCGAACTAGAATCTAGAGTCATCCCTATCTGATTGGAAACTGGAATTAATATACCCGCTTACCACAAGATCACCTTCTCTATATACCAAAAATACATCCTTAGTTCTTCTCAAGTACTTAAGGATATTCTTGATAGCCACCCAATGACCCTCACCAAGGTCCGACTGGTATTTGCTCGTAACACTTACAGCATATGATACATCAGATCTAGTATATAACATAGCATACATGATTGATCTTATAGTCGAAGTATAAGGAATCAAACTCATGCAAGTCCTCTCATCTTGTGTCTTTGGACGCATAGATTTAGAGAGTGTAATCTTATGTACCATAGGAAGATAACCTCTCTTGGACTGATCTATGCTAAACCTCTTTAACATCTCGTCTATATATGTAGACTGAGAAAAACCAAGCAACGTCTTAGATCTATCTCTATAAATCTTTATCCCTAAAATATAAGTTGCTTCTCCAAGGTCTTTCATAGAGAAGTCTTTAGCTAACCAAATTTTAACTGATTGCAAAGCTGAGACATTATTTCCTACTAGCAATATGTCATCTACATATAGTACAAGGAACACAATTGTACTCCCATTAACCTTTTTATACACACACGACTCATCCGGATTTTATGAGAAACCAAACTCTTTGATTATCTCATCAAATTGGATATTCCAACTCCTGAATGCTTGCTTCAATCCATAAATAGATTTCTGAAGCTTACATGCATTTTCTCCATTCATAGATATGAAATCATAAGGTTGTGTCATATATATATCCTTGGTTAGGTTTCCATTAAGGAAAGTTGTCTTTACATCCATTTGCAATATCTCATATTCATAATGAGCGGCAATGGCTAAGAGTATCCTAATGGATTTAAGCATAGCTACTGGGCTAAACATTTTGTCATAGTCAACACCTTGCCTTTGACGATAACCTTTAGCTACAAGCCTAGTTTTATAGGTAACAACATTACCCTTCATGTTAGTTTTCTTCTTGAGAACCCATTTGCACCCTATGGGTTTTATCCCTTCAGGTGGGTCAACCAAATTCCATACTTAGTTTTCATATATGGAATCCATTTTGAATTTCATAACTTGAAGTCGTTTGTTAGATTCTGAATTCTTCAAAACCTCTTCATAGGTAGTAGGCTCATCATCTTCTATGATTAATACGTCGTTAAGTTTACTTATGAGAAATTTGTATCTCTCATGAACGTGACGTATCCTACCTAACTTACGATCTTCTTATGTGTCAGAAGGTTGAACTATTGTTTCATCATCATGAACAATAATCTCAGGTTCAAACAGTTAATTTGCATCTGTTTAAGCATCTTGAACTTCCATAATTTCAATTTTGCTCCCATTGTCTTCTCTTAAAAGAAACTCTTTCTCTAAAAAGACAGCATGTTTTAAAACAAACACCTTTTGTTCCGAAGCATAGTAACCTATAGTTTCCTTAGGATGTCCTACAAATAGACGTTTGTCAGATTTAGCTTCAAGCTTATCTGACTGAATCCACCTCACATAAGCAGGACAATCCTAAACTTTCATATGAGAAAGAAAAGGTTTCTTGTTAGTCCATATCTCATATGGAGTAACTTCAACTGACTTGGATGAGACTCTGTTTAATACATAAACAAAAGTTTTAAGTGCTTACTCCTAAAAGGATTTTGGTAAATCTGCTAAACCCATCACATACCTTACCATGTCTAACAAGGTTTGGTTTCTCTCTCAGCCACACCATTATGTTGTACCATGTAAGGTGGAGTCTACTAAGACAATATTCTATTATCCTTAAGATAATCCAAAAACTCTTGGCTTAAGTATTCACCATCTTGATCCGATTGAAGTGATTTAATACGTCTCCCAAGTTGTTTCTTAACTTCATTTCTGAATTCTTTTAACCTTTCAAAGGCTTCAAACTTGTATCTCTGAAAATACACATACTTATATCGAGAATGATCATCGATAAAGGTAATGAAGTATACGAAACCACCTTTGGCATGTATGGACATCGAACCACAAACATCAGTATGTATTAAGTCTAAAAGTCATCAGATGCCTTCTTCTGCTTCAAGGACTCCAGATAGGCCTTACAGTTTCTCTTCTAGTGGCCATCTATGTTATAGTGGAAGCAAGGTCCCTTCATGGCAGTCTTCTTTGCTTTCTTGAAACCTCCCTTAGGCCATGTGGACTTCTTCTTCTTTTGGCTCTTTTTCTTCAAACTAGAAGAGTTCATCAGCATCACAACCTTGTCCTTGTGAATAGATGACTCAATTGCCTTAAACGTGTTGACTAACTTAGGAATTGTGCTGGATATATTATTCATTTGATAGTTAAACACAAATTGTGAGTAACTGTTGGTTAAACCCGTCATAATTAAGTTAATACTTAATTCATAGTCCAAAACAAAACCCAAAGAGGCCAACCGCTTGATATATCCATTCATCTTTAGTGCATAGTACACTGGAGATGTCCCCTCAACCATCTTGGAGTGGAAGAGAAATCACACAGTCTCAAACCTTTCGGACCTTACTTGCTCATCAAAAGGCTCCCAAAAATGATAGATTATGGTATGAGTATCCATAGCCTTGTGCTGCTTTTGGAGCTCTAGTGACATAGTGACTACAACTAGCCATCTCACTATCATCAAAATGCTTCCTATATGCCCTCCTATTATCATCAGAAGCATTAGCATCAGGGGGATCGAGAAGTGGTTGTTCTAAGATATAACCAAGCTTCTAGGACTTGAGAACTATTCTCAAGTTCCTGAGCCAATCAAGGAAGCTTGGTCCAGTCAACTTGTTAGCTTCCATCAATGATCTTAAATTCACACTAGTATTCATGGTGTTGACTCGAGCAATAACAACCTTTCATCAAAGAGAGAAAAATTAAAATGTACTTAAATGCATGTCTATAAGGACTTTAATAACACATATTATGGCTCCCACTATTTTTCACAAATTCATAACCCTTAATATAAATCCGAGCGAACTCGTAAAGAAATTCTCCTAGTGGATCGATATCTAATATCCCTAAGAATGACCTTGGGTTTTCTTAACAAGCCACCTTAGTTCAACTGGTAGGTATTGATTATACCAATCGCATCTCCATTGTAACTATCGGATCTAGTACTATCAACTGTTGATGTGTGCATACCCATTAGGCTATCAACTATTGACATATGTACATCTAATGTACACTACCCAACTTTGCCTCTGTCTACGTTAATCTTAGGTTTGCCCAACAAACCAACGCTTCTAGTTAAAACTAACCCATTAATCAAAAATTCTATTTCTATAGTTTGAACATATCTGTGTAAATTAAGCTTAAGTTTTCCCAACAACCCTAACTTTAGAAGGACTCTGGTTCTCGCCATATTAAATGAAGGAGTTAGTTTTAATATTCTAAGTGAGGGGTTTGACACACACGCACAGACACACACATATATATATAGTTACTATAACTACATGGCATGATATGGACTACCCAATCAAATTGGGCCTAAGCCCATAACCGTCCATCATGCAAGCCCACACATTCTCCCAACCATGCATTCTCTAGTGCATATATGTAAACATATCATTTTGTTATGACATCTTATAGATCCTAACATGAAAGGCCCAATCCAACATATAGATTTACTATCTTCCTTTTACTAACTTGGCTAAAATTATTGTATGTTATTTCATTTAGAATTGATATTAATCTAATTAACATGAATGCCTGATTCCAGAAATTAATTCATAATTAATTTATCTTAAAATAATTATTTGATGTCCAAAATTAAACAACTTCAATTTTGTCACACATGGCAATTTTTTAAGTCTTACTAAAAAATCTATTGCTCTACTAAAATTAATTTCTCTAATTTCCTAAAATCTCTATAACATCAAATCATCATTCCAAGCATCTCTAGGTCATTTCACGATGATCAAAATAATTTAAGAATCATCCAAAAATTGTTATGATCACCGAAACATTAATACGACACCAAAAATGACCAATATGATTTCTAAAATTTTTCTGGAAATCAAATTTCGAGAAATATCATTTATGCACACAAAAAGCATCAAATTAACACATTTTTATCACATAAAAATATTTTTAAGGATCTAGAACCGACATATAAACACACAAAAATGTCAAACAAAACAAATCCTATAAGTTTTGAAAAACTGTCCAGATTTAGAAAATTGTTTGATAAAATTATTAAATTTTTTAATAATTCTACAAAAATTTAAGAGGTATAAACACATCCCAAATATGATCACATAATTTTTCCAGAATCAAATTTCACGAAATCATGTGTAACCTCGTCCGCCAACAGACATCACATGCTTAGTAGAAAGACAAATTTCATCCATGTTCTAGTAAATTCAAAATTAAATATTTTAATCACATTAAAAATATTTTCAATCACACTGACCCTGCGTTTGGTTAGCGTCCTCGTGGGTGAGAACGGTGGACAGAGACACAAAAGTTCTGTCCTTCGTGCTGTTTGCTTGCTGTCCTTAGTCATTTTTGTTCCGTCTTCAGAGGACAAGGACAGAAATTTTTGTTCCTTTCAAAACTGAGGTACAAGAATTCTTGTCCTATGGACAAGAACTGAAAATGTCAAAAATAACCTT
>JANSVA010000006.1:29165450-29185059 GCA_025504915.1 Erythroxylum reticulatum | reverse complement strand
CTCATTTTATTTCATCGTAATTAACAAATTACACATACACTTCAAATAAATATTGATACAATTATAAAATAATCAATTAATTACATCTTTCCAATATATTATACTTTAGGGGCATTTTCATCATTAACACTGTTTTTTGTTCTGTCCACTACAACCAAACACATTTCAGTTCTGAGGATGGGGACAATTTCCTCTGTTTTGTCCACCGTAACCAAACACTTCACTGTCTCCAATTTTTGTTCTGTTCCGTCTTCAGATTTCTGTCTCGCCCATCTCTGCATATTGAAGATGCTAACCAAACAGACAATGAATCATTCACGTACATCTTATGAATAGATTGATGAAAGAAAATCAAGAAAATCATTTTTATAATTAATTTTGAATAAAACATTATAGGACCCTAAGCTGTCACAACCATGAAAACAGTTTTCACATATCATGTATCATGTATTCTACATCTAACAAGGCACAAAATGACTCCGATATCACTGTAAAGTTTAGATCATGCATCTCATAGATAATATATATCAAATGTATATAGTGGAAAATAAAACGGAACTTTAAAAACTAGATGTACTCATGCATATAGATACAGAAAACAAAAACATGAAATGTAAGATGTTTACATACCTTTCCAACAATCTCCTTCATTCTTTAATCTTTTCCGTGTTAGGTTGTCATAAACTACAATGATCAACATAAACCATCTTTAATGAAAGTCCACACGAAGATAGAAGGATAAAACATCACTACAACATGACTAGAATTCTTTCTTCGTGTTAGCAAAGACAAGAACTCTTGTGAGAGTTAGAGAGAAAAAGAGTGTGTGTGTAAGAAAGAACCTTTCTTTCACTTTTGTCTTACACAAGATGCACGACAATCTTCTCTATTTTCTACATCATTTGTCCTTCCATAACCCCATCACTAATGGAGAGTTATGGGAAGTTAATGGTCATAAATAGCATGCATTAATGGAAATTATGGGAAGTTAATGACCATGAATAAAATGCATTAATGGAAGTTTGGGAAGTTAATACTCAAATTGGCAACCAACAACACTTGTTTCTAATCCATTCCATGCAATGTTTTCTACCACAATCACATCGCGATATAATCCCAAAACACTCTCTCATATCTTGAATCATCATTCAAGACCATTTTACTCATCCTTCGGATCTCCTATATGTGTGACCCATTAGGTTTCCGGTTCTATTGACCACTTAAATTAACACTTAATTCAAGTAAGTCAAAAGTGGTATCTAGCAACACGTCATGACCCCTAATTGACCAAAAAGTCAGTGGTTTGACTATGAACCCTTCTATACACAATGTTGCCATGCAATTAGTCTTTTCACCATCTATACCCCACCTGGTTCAAAGTATGATTAAAGTGTCAACTCCCACTGGATTGATTACGTCACATCTAGTCCAAGTGATATTAGATCTTGTCCTAAGGATCTCATTACTCTATGTATCATTGAAGACTCTCTTCATGACATATCTGTTCTAGCCAGAGACTCCCGAGTAATGACCCCAACAAGAGGTTGTAGGTATCATCTCCTTCTATCAGGAGTGGTGAATTCTTTATTGGCTACTCAGTTATCTCCAAATAACTCAAGGTGTACCCAAATACAACCCTATAAGTAACCCCTCAAAGGCACCGATGAATGGAGTCAAAGAATAGGATCAGTAGCTGAGATATCCTTGAGCACCTAAAGTCAAAGGATACTTGTACCATTGCTATGATGAGACTATCACTAACACTGGAATAGAATATCCATATGATTGTCTCATAGTAGGTCAATCCAATTTACTTGCTACCTTTAGTAAGCATCCACATGTTAACTCTAAATAACTCATGTCTACAGCTTATGAGATTTACTGCTTGATTCAATCAAGGAGTATAACATGTGCTATCTGGATTAATGATATCCCATCTCATTAATCCTATGACTAGGAAAGTTTAGATACTAACATAATTACACATGATAGGAATCTCATTATCATGATCTCATCATGATTTCCTCCATGTTATGTTTTGTATCAAGGACTTCATTAAATCAATTTAAGATCAACATCAAATCCATAAGTGTATAGACATCAAAATAATGAAAAATGCCTTTATTATTCATAAAATGATTTGTACAATAAGTGCTAAAGATGATTGCCTTTAGCGCACTTCTTTAACACTTTTTTTTTTATTTTTTTTGGTTTTCTTTGTTTCAATATAAACTAAATTGAGATATAGATCTCAGTGAGATAAATCCTAAAACTATCATTATTGATTAATTTCTTGATTTATTAAAATACCTAATTTTTATTGTGAATTATTCATGTTTATATAGGTAAATTGAAATAGAGAATGTAGAAATAGAACATGGAATGAATAATAAAAATTACATAGAATCTTATAAATAGGACCACATAAATCTTATAGTTTAGACATAAACCTATTGTAGGAATTCATAGAGAGAATTAATACATTCTTAGGAGTTTTGATTAGAAAAAAAGTTTCAATTAATCAACTTAAGTATAAAGGCTATATTTCTTGAGGAAGAACATAGTTGTAATTTTAGAATTCTAATCAATCTAAGAAAATAGGGTTAATCATTGAATGAAGATAAATTCAAATGTAATAAAGGTTCTAAGGGGATTCTATGTCTAGATTTCAGTATCAACTGGTTATTCTATTCTTACTTATCACTTTAGTTTGATATTCTTTACCCTGTATTTTAGTTTCAATAATTTTTTAAAATCACTCATTCTTTTTATTAGATTATGTAACAAAAAAATTGTTAGTACTAATTGTTGTAGCCCTCATGGGATTGAAATTCACACTCACTAAAATATAATATATAACCATTAGGTATAGTTTTCTTAGTAATTGTCTTTTAGTATTGTTTTGTACTTCAAATGTATCACATTAACACATGGAGAAAGCAAGAAATATAGACCAATATATTCTTGCTAACATATCACTCAGCTCATTTCTTAAACCTTATTCAAACCTAAAATACTCAATTCAAACCTAACTAAATTTTAACCAAAGATAAATAATAACTTTTGTGATATTTATATGTAAACATGAAAGAACTGATCCAATTTTCTCTAAGGTGTTAAAGTTAAATACGTGGATGTCTATTTACTTAGATATGAACCTTTAATTCCATTCCTTCCGAATCTCATAAACTATTGTGCATAAGACTAGTTTCAGAAGTAAGTGAATATTCCCATAGAGCCAGGGATTGAAGACCTTGGACACTATGTTATCTAAGGCTATTGCATTGTAGAGAAAGTCACAGGCCACCTGAATTCTCAACCAAATATCTTTGGTATAAATACAGTAGAAAAAAAGATGATCTTTTGTTTTCATATCAAGATTGTAAAGTCTGTAATATGAGTTAATAGCCAAACTAGTCTTAACCCTATCTTATATGTTCAATAAAAGCAATCCATAGAATATAACCCTTAAACCAAATCAAGCTATGTTAGAACACCTTAAGGGGAAGTTGCTTAAAGAGTTTAGAAGAAAATTTTGTGATGAACTTGCCTGAGGCATATCTGGACTAAATGATTCTATTCTCCACATTCTGTCTTGATTTCTAATTGGGAAAGGCTTGCTTTAACAATTAAAAGCCTCTAAATCTTATAAACCATTCATTGTCTTTAATTAACTCTTTCACTTTTTCATTAGACTTCAACTTGATCTATATGGAAAATGCCAAGAATCAAATATAGAATAACTTTATCACTCTGATTATCAAACAATATATAGGTTTGCTTGCCATTTCCAATTAAACATTTAAACTCCCTACAAAGTACTTCGCTCAGTTTAAGAAAATGATGAAATGTCCAAGAGATGTTTTAGTATATCTTGAGGCCCCAAACACTTGTTTCTCTTAAGTTATATGTATGCATCCATTAAGACCACATATTTTCTTTATAATTTAGTAATTTCCAATCTCTTCTAACTTGGAAAACTTTGTTTGTGGTTTGAATGGATCTAAGTCCAAGCCCTCCTTAATCCACTTGCATGTATACCATATTCCATACTGCCTTGGATCCTAAAATCTTGTAAGAATTTCCATTCCAAAGGAAATTTCTCAATATTCTCTCAATTTCTTTAACTAATTTCGTAGGCAAAACCAAATGAGATATTTAATAAATATAAAGATTGCTCAACATTGACTTGATGAGTTGAAGTCTTCTAGCGTAAGAAAGACACTTACTCCACTATTGATTAATTAACTTCTAATATTTTTTGTTTTTTCATTCAAGTTTATCAAAGTTATCTTAGGGATCACTCAATTGCTTGGCTGGTTGTTTTGTTTGAACTTTTAGACCTCTTTTAACTCTAGAGTATGTTTTTTTTCACCTTATAATTTTTTTCTATATTGTTTGATTTTTCTCTCGATGCGTAATTCAACTTAATCAAACTCTTTAAGCCTAGATAATGTTTTCATTATCAAATACTTTCATTCTCAATATATAAGATGATTACTCTCCTAGTTCACATATTTTATTTTACCTTTCGATCCTTCATATAATCCTTATAATTGAATCTATAATGGTTAGTCATGGACTTAACAATTAAGAATAAAGAGAATAAATTCAACTAAATATTGATAATTAAATGATCTATCACAAGCTATATTTGTAACCCTAACTAGGTTTTAGTTACTAATATAATAATACCAAAACTAAAACTAAAACAAGAAATCTTAACATAAATAAAAAAATAAAGAATTAAAAGAGTTGTTACATGCTCCTCCAATCTTGTTCTTAATCCATTTTTAACGTGAATAAACCCTAAAACTAACAACCTAGTGATAAAGTAGGTTGTCACTAGCCTCTAAAGTCCTTTACAAAGAAATGTAATAAGATTTGTTATAAGCTAGGGTTATATAAAAAATTTCTAAAGTGATTGAACCTGTAATTTTTCACATGCTCAGAGTGCAAATTTTATTCTAAAACTCAAATCCTAAAATTTCTACGAATATAGAACCATGTTAAAATCATATTTTATAACGATTAACAACATTTCTAAGGCAATTAAGCATAGGTGTAAGACATGCAAGTGTGTTTTGGAATACGAGTAAGACATAGACCCATATACGTTATTTGCTTATTACTCCTCAAACATATTAGGCGTTCTTCAATATAGTGCCAATATGGACCCATATAGATGTTATGTTGCTTAACTCTCAAGTTTTCCCCAAGTTCTTGACATCTTTGACCTTGAATTAATTTTTTATGCCTTTTAAAAAGTTGTTATTTATCATGCAACTTCCCATTTACTTCAATATCACCTTGATTGGACAACTATGGAGAAAGTTGTAGCCAAATTTTGACTTTTTCTTCAAATCATCACCTAGGAGATAATGAACTAATTATAGGGAACATTATATAATACACATAACATACTATAATGATGCCAAAATAAAAGTAATTTAGTCCCAAATAACATGTAAAATATAAACCAATCAATTTCTAAGGATCATCATCTCACTGATGATCCACTACTTGATAATACTTAAAAGGGATGACTATAAGATGATGCCTAATTATTCTTCTAAATTAGGAATTCTATTGACAAGTATCTATTTAGTCTGATTAGTTGTAGTGATTATGTCAAAGAATTTATATACTATTTAGAATTCATAATTTTAGAAAAGTAAACATTTCTCATATTTTGCAAAGTTAGTAAGGATTTTTATCATGTTGAATAATAATATTGATCTATTCGGGCCTATTTTATGAATTTTAAAAAGAATTAGAACGAACTAAATTTCTCATTATGTTTTAGTTTTAATGTTAAAGTTCAACAAATCTAGCCAGAGTAGAAGATGATAATGAGTGTTTTAGTTATTCTTATTTCTCAGTTTGAAATAGCTAAATCCCAAATTCTCTCTAATAATGATATGTTCTCCTTGTATGAGCTTTTTCCTAGAATATTATGCATATATACTAGTGCATTTGTTACCCTAACTATTTAGGTTTTGTGTACTCTTATTAGTGGATTTAAAACTAGGCAGTCATATGGTATAAGTAATAACAAATTAAGAGGTAAACGTAGTTGAGATAATTTTAATGTAAAAGGAATTGTGTGTCATTATTTCTATAAATTAGGCTATACTAAATGCACGTGCTAAAAATTACAAAACAAAACTCATAAGTCTCACCCAATTCTTATTACAACTACTAAAACTACACATAGCTCATCCTCTTAGCAAACAATTATAATTTGTTTAGATGAATTTGCTAAATTCACTATTTATCAAATTTCATTAAAAAGTCCATCTCATCCTATCATTTCAATTTATGAAACAAGTAACACAAATATGTGTATTCTTTCTTCTTCTTCCTAATGGGTCATTAATTTTAGTGCCTCAAATCATACAAAAAGTAATCCTAACGTCTTCTCTACTTTTCATAAACATGCATCTTTTTCCTATGTTAATTTATTGAATGATTATACTTCTTTTATTCTTGGTTCTAGCACTGTTAATTCTACTCTATTACTTTTTAATTCTACCAAGATTCTTTTTAATTTAAAGTTTGTGAGCAGACTTACTCATGCCCTAAATTATTGTCTCTTTTTATTATTGTCTTTTCAAGATCTTATGAAAAATAATATTATCAATAAAGGACTTGAATTAGAAGGTCTTTACATTATGGATACCTAAGTACCTAAGCTCATTGCTTGTTTAAGTGTCTTAACTGCTTTTTGAATCATATTATCAGTTTAAGCATCATTCGTTATCTCTATTAGAAAAGTTATGTTCTAAGTTTCATAATGTATCTTCTTTAGATTGTAATTCGTGTCTATAAAACATCATCATCTGTCTTTAATCCCTCGAGTCACTAAATGAGTTATTTTTCCTTTTGGGTTAGTTCATTCTAATGTTTGGGGTCCATATCTTACTGTGTACAGAACTGGATTTTGGTACTTTATTACTTCTTTGATGATTTTTCTCATATGACTTAATTTTATTTAATTAAGAATTGTTTTGGAATATTTTCTCATTTGATTACCTTTAATGTTGAAATTAAAATATATTTTAATGTTTATGTGCATACTTTGCAATATGAAAATTCCAAAAGAATATCTTTTACATCCTTTTAAACGTATATGATTCATAATAATATTCTTTACCAATCCTCTTATGTTAACACATCATCTCAAAATTGTATGGCCAAAAGGAAAAAAAAAAGACATTTCTTTGAAGCAATTAAGGACTCATATTCCAAAGGCTCATTCTAAAAAAATGGTCTGGTGTAGTTTTCTCAGCCTATTTTCTAATTAATTTACATGCCTTTATATATTCTTTTTAGTGAAGCCCCTTATAGTATCTTTTTCCTACCAAACACTTATTCCCTATTACACCTAGAGTATTTACCAGTACTTGTTTTGCTCGTGATGCTTAGGTGACTAAACTAGACCCCAAATCTTTAAATTGTGTTTTTATAGGTTGCTCGCTACAAAAGGGTTATCAACACTACTATCCTATTCTTAACAAGTATCATATTTTACCTAATATTGTCTTTCTTGAACACATTTCTTTCTTTCCTAATTCTTCGACTTCTTCTAGTAAAGGGGAAGGTGATGATATGTTAGTTTATAAAGTCACATTTCAGTCAACTAATGTTGCTTCTAAACTTGGAAATCTTACATAACCACTACCATCACCTATTCATCATATCTATTCTAGAATATGAGTCAATCCTAATACATATTTGGCACATATCTCTTCTTAGACATCAGATCCAACAATTAATGATCTTAATCTACCAATTTTCCTTTGCAAAAAGGTAAACACTAGTGCACTTATCCTATCTCATTAGTTGTTTCTTATAATCATTTGTCTTCTTCTTTTTGTTCTTTTATTTCATCCTTGGTTCTACAACTCTTTTAAAATATTATTTATGAAGCCTTATCTAACTTTGACTGGCTTGAGGTTATGAAAAAGAAGACTAATGCTTTAGATACTAATTATACTAGGGATTTAGTGAACTTACCTACCAAAGAAAAGACCATTAGGTGTAAATGGGTGTGTGCAGTCAAAGTCAATTTTAATGGATCAGAAGCTCGAGTTAAATCTGACTTATAGAAAAAAGCTATGCTTAAACTTATGGTTTGGATTAATTTCAAATTTTCTCTCATGGTACTAAATTGGCCTCCATTTGTTTATTAGTTTCAATAGAAACTACTTATGATTGGCTTTTACATCAGTTAGACAGTAGAAAGAAAAAGAAGTCTTTTTAGATGATGACCTTCAAGTTAAAGTTTATGCGGAGCAACCACCTAGGTTTGTTGCTCAGGGAAAGTATAGGAAATTTTGTTATCTTTGAAAGTCTCTATATGATTTAAAATAAAGTCATGTATTTGGTTAGAAAATTCAATCAAGCAATGAAAAAGTTTGGAATAAATAAGAGTAATTATAATCACTCAATTTTATATAAATATTATGCATCTAATATCATTCTCTTTATTTTATATGTGGATGATACTGTCATTACCAGAAATGCTATTATAGAAATTTCATCCTTAAAGTCCTTTCTTCAAAGCCAATTTCACACCAAATTTAGGCATTTTGAAGTATTTTTAGAATTTGATATGATAAGAAGCAAGGAGTTTTCTGTCTTAGAGAAAATATATACCTCTATTATTAATTAAGACTGAAAAGTTAAGGGCTAAGCTATGCAATGCTCTAATGCTTGCTAATCTACAACTCATAAAAGATAGGAAACTTATATAAGATCTTGAGAAATACAGACGACTAGTCGAAAATTTGAAATATCTTATAGTAACACGTATTGAAATTGTATATTTGGCCTAGTTTAGAATAAATCTTATTTTACTTAAAAGGGATTCATGGACGAAGGGAACTGTATGAAAATGATAGACATACTCATATCTTGTATTTCTGATATGCAGATTGAATAGGTACTAAAGTTGATTGAAAGTCCAATGTCGGCTATCTTATATTTTTTAGAAGAAATTTGATATCATAAAAAGGTAAAAGTTCAAATATTGTTTCTCGCTTTAGTGATAATATAAATATGGAGCTATAACACAGTGTAAGATAACATGCATACATCAATTTTTAATTGAAGTTGGTGTTAAAGCCTCAACACTAGTAAAATCGTTATGTGATAACTACTTCTAAATCTTGTGTTTTATGAACAAAACTTGATCTCTAAACAATATGTGAAAACTAGAACATATTGTTTAGAGAAAACAGTCTCAAGGGAAAGGTTCGAAGTTTGCAGAAAAGCGTAATCTACAAGCACGACACATTCGAAGGTTGAAGTTCGCTTCACCGGAAGAACAAATCAGCAAAGCACAAAGAATGGAGAAGGCACGGGAATTGGGCATGTACCAGGCAGTGGCCCCTGTTTCTGACTGCGGGCCAGCCATTTCTTAGTGGAATCCAATTTCGGATTTGGTCCCATCCCTGCTAGGAAGTCACTCTTGAGATTTTGACAAATTTGTATTGAAAGCTCTGCATGTGCCCAGTTTGCCACCACCTTGCATCCTCGCAAGACCGCTATGATTACACTCCTCACAACTCATTCACTTTACGATTCAAAAACGACATTAAAAGATTGATGAGGTTCATGTGAATATCTTTATTATCCAATTAATTTACCCCTATCAGCTACTTTACTTTTACTTTGCTTGCTACCTTGTGCTACTTCTAAAACTTGGAAGAAAATCACATATTGGAGTAGAATAGAAACGGTGCAAGATAATGGACAATGAAAAGTTGTGGGCTGATAATATAAATCTTAACTAATGAGAAATAAAAAAATATTATGTTTTATCCACTCCCACCGCTGCAAATCCCAGTAAGAGAAACCGGAAATCTACGGAGAACCCCAGCCGTCGAGGTCCCCACAGCGACCTGCGCCGGGGGCAACACCCTTCCATCGGCGAACAACAGCCGTCCATGAACCACATGCTCCGGCTGCCCCACCATCACACCCTCAAGCTCGGCGGCCGTATGGTTACAAAAATCACCGTCCCCGAATCTTCGTTCCACCTCCAGAAAATCGCCAAGAGACGCCGGTTTCGAACCACCGTCCCTACACAGCCTCCACCACCTCCGGCGCCGCCGCTCTGCCACCGACACGATGGCCGTCGTTTTCTTTTTCTTCTTACTACTGGGCACAACCCCAGCGGTCGCTTGGTTGTCTCGGTGCTGAGAGTTTGCCCTGAAGGTGATCGCCGGGAAATTCACGCCCATTAGAGTACCCAACGTTGTGCTTCTATCGTGGAAAAACGAGCCTGTCGACTGTAAACAACAGAAGAAAATTGGTAAAGAAAGCATGTCTTTAACTTGGAAAAACTTGAAATGGAGACTATACGAGAATAGGAGCTATAGATATCTACCTCAGTGTCGAGATCGGAAGAGGAGACGGAAGAGTTGGTGGGAGATGCCGGCGGTGGAAGCATTGTATCTGATCCAATGCCGAACATGTCTGTTTCTGTAAAAAATTTGAATTTGTTTCAAGTTTTATGTACGAGGAGAGGCGAGACAGGGAGAGAGTGATAGGATTTTGATGATTTGAAGTGGGTTTGGGGCGTCGTGGTTGAAAGATTATTACAATTAATAATGTTACCACTGTTTTTGTTCTCTCTGCAGTCCAATCACACTTCTAGCTTTTTAGCCATAATGATAAATGAACAAAACTGAAGCCTGCTTTGCTCCGGATGGTATGTTTTTATAGCTATTTCAATTTTTTTTTTTTTAATGAATCTGGTTTCTTTTTCATCTTTTCATCATAATCTACTATATTTGTGTATCTTTAGCTTTTCCACCTTAAAACTCCAACTAAAGTTGAAGCATGAACTTTATCCCTCTATTTAAACCCAAAGGTTGTGTGTTAGGTTAATAGGCCATGACAAGTGATTCCAAGCGGCATAAATGTAATGTCTTTTGAAAGAAAAAAGATGAACCATCAGTGTATTTTATATTCTTCAATTTAGCTTGGATTATATTTGGTAGACAAAAAAAAGAAGAAGAAAGGAACAGGCAGAACTAATAAAAGAGGTTATCAAATTCATGAACATATGTTGAGAAACAAATTGGAGTGACGAAAGAAAACAATAATGTGATCAAATATAATGTATTTTTTAAGTTTAAATTAATCATTAATTTTTAGCTCGAAGTCATTATATTTTTTTTTCTTAGAAAGTTTATTTATAAAACATAATTGTCAACAATTTTGTGTCACCAAAATGTCAAATTAATTTAAAGTAACTGAAAGTTCAGAAAAATTTTATGATGTTATTATCGCTGTAATGAAGGACAGAAATCAGGCCACATCCAGTGTCCTAATTAAAGTTGAAACGTATAAAAGATAAGGGAACACAACCCCTTATGACGACAACCAATTTTGCAAGACTAAGAGAGGATTCTAGCAGTAGGTATGGTTGGAAAAGAAGGCCAAATAGCATAATGATGTTGGAAGGTTTATGTGGAGAAGGGGAAAACATAAATGAACTACTTAGTAGTACCTTGAATCTAAAGGAAAGCTGTCAAGACATTGGTGGGATGGGCAATGTCCAGTAAAATAGGTCTACTGTGGGGGAGGTAGTGATACTTTGACACAAACTTCTGGTGGGTGGCTGCATCTATCAATGGTTTCTGTAGCACCGGCAGTGCTGATATGGTGACTGATTAACTGGTTGAAAACGTGGGACAAAATACAAGATTGGTCAATTCCCAACAAGAAAGGCCTCAAGTCTCTGCAACTGAAAAGATCCAAGGACCAATCCAGCCTACGTGCAATTAAACGAGTTTGGAAGATTACCTCATGCATTTATAATGAGGCGCATACCAGTAGAATGAGGTTGACTGCTAACAAACATGCTTTATCCCTTCAAGTGATAGGGGATATGCAAGCCACAGGCAGATAGGACACTACTCAAAGTGCTACCAGCTGGTAACTTAACCAGGCAAATGGACGAGTTTCATTTAGAGAGAGCTTAAACGGCTGCTGTGACGATAAAGACACGGCCTCTTACTGCAAGTTCGCTTAATTCATAACCCACAAACAGATCTCGGAACAAATTAAATAACCAAAGTGAGGATGGTATTGAAAAAACCAAACCCAACTTTTCATATAATCTAAACAATACTACAATTCCCTACAGGCTAAGTATTATCTAGATCATGGATTAGGAAATCAACTGTAAAGGAAAAACATCAGTTATGGTAATTGCTACACTTTGGCTTATTCTATATAAGCATTTGAGAAATTCCTGTACTACAATGTTCCTTTCCTATGGACAGAAGGTCAATGTATACCACCTTAGAAGAAGAAAAAATAAAAATAAAAAGGTTCTCAATGCTAGTCATCTTGAACAGATATCCAATCCTAGCCTGAAACTTAGAAACAATGAGCCCTCTACACGGATGAGAAATCTCGGATATAGTCGTCCCACATGTCACTTGCTATAGAGTCTCGCAACTGGGAACTGAACTCTAACTGTTCTGACTCAAAAACAGTGTCCAGAGCCTGGTTCTCCATTTGCATCATTGAGTGGTCCATCTGTAATGGAGGGATTGACTCTTCAACATGTATACTAGTATCTTCCTCGTACATTTTGAAAATCAAATCATCCGGTTTCTCCCGGCGGATGTAATTATGGAGTGCACAAGCTGCTATAACTAGTTTAATCTGGGTTTGTAATGGGTAAGGAGGAGCCGACATCAATATAGGGAAGCGAATCTTCAAAGCCCCAAACATGCGTGCACTAACCCTTTTTAGTAACGCATGCCTTTGATTGAATAATTCTCTGGCATCTTTAGGATGATAGCCACTCAAATTATAAGGAACCCCCCCATATGGGGCTATAAAGCCGGGCATATTTGCATATTTGCTATCCACAAGGTAGTACTTACCTGCATGGACACACAACTTCATGACCCAGGAACAATAGAGAAATAATTTATTTAAGGAAATGTGAGTAATACTTCACAAAATCAGGTATGCCCAATCTCTACTGAAGTATACCTTCAGGGACTGACAAACTGTATTGCCTCGTGATGGCAGATTTTAGGACACGCAAATCAGATGCTGAACCTTCCCAGCCAGCTAGAACATAATGGAACTTCAAATCAAATGAGAAAGCTGCCAGAACATTTTGTGAAAGCAATCCATTCCGGTCACGGAATGGCCCCTGTTCATCAACACCAACCATAACAGGAAGGTGTATGCCATCAACAACTCCCACACAATCCTTGGAGCAATAAATTTTAAAGTGAGATGCATATCATCTGAAAGCATTCTAGTTATAAAGGAACCACCATAGCATTACCTTAAAATAAGGATAAAATCTGGGATCTGTTGAGATTTCTGGTGTGACATCAGATCCTGGTAACTGAAGATAATCTCTTGTAATTTGCATAATAGCACCCAAAACATTGTTGAAATGTCGACTAATGGTCTCTCCTGAATACTTGAACAATTCTTGCACAGCTCTAGTGCGTAGGTTATGCCCAACAATGAACAAGAATATAGCTAACTGCTCCTCAATCTTGATACGATTGGTGTGCCGCAGTAAGCCCCTGGCTTGTAGAGTATCACATAACTTATAGAAAACCTGCTTATCCATGCGGAAATTTTCCAGACAGCGTTCACTTTCTCCACTTAGCACTTCATCTATGAATTTGGTACCATTAGTGACACTTAGACTTAGTTCTTTTGGTATAAAATTCGGAAATCCCCCATCTTTATCATCATCTGTGCTTGCCATCGAAAATTCAATCTCTGCATTCAATTACAGATGCTCTCAAATTCACCACAGGGATAAAGAACCCCCATCTTTAGCAGGACTAAGGAATATATGGAATGAACAAACATGGCTAAACAACATAGTGACGCTCAATCAACCGCAAATGTTCACAAATTTTTCAGTAGCAGGTAGTAGAAGGAAAGCAAACGAGATGAACGCAAGGTAAAGCACAAACTTAAGTATTCTACTAAAGATTCCTAGTAACAAACAACAGTTATTTGAGAAAACAAATAAACAAGCAATTCACATAAGAAGCAAGTTGATATAGGCCAGAACAAGTTCAAGTTTGTTGCAGAATGCATGGTCCGTGAAGATTTTGGATAAGGAGGACCTTCCTTGCTATTCTTTTGGCCTATCTGCTGAAAAAGACTTTCAGATTTACTAGTAAATAAATTCAAACAACACAACAACATTCAGCAATGACACCAAGAACAAAACCAACAGTACTACCAGAGCTAGCATCAATTAGCATGATGGAAGCAGGAAGAATGTTTTACAGTCTTGAGCACCTTGAGCCCAAATAGAATGTTATCACCTAATGATTATTAATCCTTTTACCAATTAATCGTATCACTTTCCATACTCTTTACCATTTCAAGGTCATCCAAGAAAGAACATAGAAGAACCAAAAAAGGATTGATTCATAATATGCATTACGGCAGTGGGGTGGGGAATGAAAAATCCAACTATAAGGAGGCAATGGAAAATTGATGCTAGAGCTTGCTTGCATTTTTACATTGTGAGACTAACTGGTATTTTAGATTAAACTTAAGTTTCCAATACCTATGCTTAGTCCAGATATCCTTTTAGATTCTCGTCCCAGAAGAACCAAGTGGAAGAACAGATTTACATCCTCTTATGGTCCATTATGATTAAATGGGTCCTTACTTCGCTGATCGCCTAATCTTAACCATTGAACCCCCAAACAAATTCCACACAAATCCATCAACGGCACGGCCACCATAGCACTCTATTCCACAACTTTCACCAGTGACAATCGGCAAATGCACATGAAACTTGTCCTCGGTCATTCTATAGACAAGATATCAGTTAATTACTGCAAATGCTAATTTACGACCATGAAAATTCTTTAAAAAATAGCTTCGAATGACTCAACAACAACCCAAACGTTATACTAGCAGAATGATACAGTGAAGGTAGTGACCTTGCACATAATAATTGACTCCCACCCTGCAAAATTCACCACTCTTCAACGCTAGCTTACAGAATTATGAGACAAGACTAGCAGCCAAAACAGGAATATCAACTCAAAATATTAACGAAAGAATAGCTAATAAGAAAGAAAGATTGACATCAATAATGTATGAGGTTATAAATGCTCGCTCATATATTGCCTCACTAATTTAAAAAAGAAAAAGTAAAAGGATCAAACAGACCTGCTTAAAAGACAAAAACATTAAGAAAACCAAATTCGATTAAGAAAACGAAAAATACCCATTATTGCCAGTGCTTGACTTTCAAATCAAACTGATATCTATGGACACTATGGATTTCCGAGTAAATCATCTTAACCAAAATCTTCTTTGCCCAGTTGCTTATCAGACTCGTAGTGAAGCTTCCCAACTGAACATGCTGTGAAGATTAAGTGACAGGTCCGCCAGTTCTAAAATGCTACTTTTTGTATATGACTGCTGAAATTGAGGGGTGTGAAAATGAAGAAGAAGAAGAAGAAGAAACTGTAGTGGTAAAATTTGATGGGCTTAGAAGAGATTAAAGACTCCTAAACCTACACCATATAAGTAATTATTAGTGGCATTTGGGTTTGCATTTTGCTCAAACCCAAATGCAAACCCAGATAAATACACAACACCAGTTGAAGCAAGTATGCCCTAGTTTGGGTGAGCTAATAGGAGAAGTTGACCATTCCACGATTCAAATTTGCAAGAATGATAAGCCAATTCTATATATGCGTTTATAGCATTTTCAACACTTTTGATTGTTTTCTCCTTTTGTTTATTTAATATTGTAGCCTTTTCTCTTATACTAATTTTCATCATTTTATACATTTGGCTGATCTACAGCTTGTGCAGTGAAGGGTTATAGGTCCCCCTTCAAAAACCAATGGCAATGTCACGTATATTCGGTGAATTGCTGTTCACTAACAAATTTTTATTTTAAAATTTCACTTTTTGGTTTAATAATTACTAAAACATATAGTTTTGTAACAATTCTATTTCACATTTGTATAATATGATAGCATGAATCAAAGCAAAGTAAGGATGCTACTTCACCGAAATAGGAAAATATGTTTGCTTTAGATTTAGAATTGTTAGGTAATTACTCTTACAAGAAAAGTATAATTTAACAATTTTTATAATTTTTAAACTAATTATATACATATTAAAATATTTTAAATTATTTATTTGTATTTATTGGTACAGAAGGGAGTTAAATTATGTCGTTTTATTATTTTCCTTTTTTAAAATTGCAAATGAATTATTTACTCTAACGAGTGATTATGCGAACGTTACATAAAACAATCAGAAACAAACAAAATTAATGATAGAAAAGAGTAATAAAAGAGAGACAAAATTGATTTATAGTATTTTTAAAACAATTTCTAATCTATGTCCATTCTTTAAGCTCCATTTAAGAATTCATTATCTTTTTTCTTCGACAGGTAAAAAGTAACCCTCTATACACCATCTTTTTTTATATCGGTATAGAGACCCTTACTAACATGTTACTTTGTCATGAATGTAGAGTTAACTCTCCACAAATATTGTTCAATGACTAGAGGAACCCTTATAATGTGCATTCCAAACAGTTTTCTCAATTTCAATAATTGTGCAATCATATAACTCAAAACATTCATCTCTTATTCACATTGATGAACAAAAGCTCAATAAATGTTATTTCATGCAAATATTTAGTCTCTAATCTTTCAAGGCTCTTAACAACTCTTTACTATGTTTAGGATAACTCTCATGACTCATATGTAGTCTATTTTAACTCAAAACAAGTTAAAATAGTCATTAGAAATGAAAATGAGTCTTTTATAATGATTAGTAACAATATATTGGTCAACAATTCTAACGCATTGGTCAACCATTTTAGCACATTGGTTGACGAATATAAAAGAAATTAGTCAATAACAGTGCCACACTAGTGGACTATCCTATCTAAACTCCTAAATTTGGTCCTCAAATCACCATATTGAAATTTCAAACTTCTTAAAAGAAAATTTCTCAAAACTCTTTAAGTTTCTCTAAAGATCAAAACACATTTCGTTAAAAGAAATTGATTTAAAACTATCTTATAAATTCTCTATATTTATTTTATTGTATCAAAAGGTTTTTCCTTAAAACTTTCTTAATTTTCCTTTTGACCATGATAAAGTATATGCAATATGCCCTAGGTGTAAATGATCATGCAATGATTGAGCTATTACTTCATTGAAATTACCAAGATAAGGTTATAAGAACGATTATAATTGTAGCACCCCACCCTCGCGAGACATGTACCCGACATTCTGAGTAATGTCTGAGTGCAAATCCCATAAGGTGACATGCTAGAACGGTCAAACATTCAAAACTCAGTATAATTTTTTTTCACATTTAACATACACGTATGCGAAAATCAATAATCAATTGGGTCCTTTCTTTTCATAAACCATTTCATGCAAGAGTGTTACTACACTCATTAATCAAACTCGTTTACAACATTTCCAAATTGGAAAGTTATTGCATACAGAAATATTTACATATATAATTTGCAGAAATTTCGGAACATACAATTGGATAAAAAATGAAAAAACAAATGTAGATGCGAACTAATCCCGTCATCTACCTCTTACTCTTACTCGAATGCAGTAGTTGTACTCCCGTTTGTTTAACGAGGTACTCTTCTGAGCCTGAAAAATAATTGCAAATTTTGGGTGAGTTTTACGAACTCAATGAGTGACCATCATCAATGGTTCACTCAATTTATGCATCACATTTATTCACATCTTTGCATTTTCACGAATTATCACACTTCATTTTCAGGACAATCATCATAATCATTTCAATCATATAAGGTACACATATCAAGTATAAATGTAATGCACATGAGATCCACTTTCTATTTGTTACTTTGTTGTGACCGAGTGCCTAAACTTTCCATTGTAGATACCGGGCTCATTGATAACTATCCCGTATCTATTGGACATATCGAAGTTATTAAACATTGAGCCTGAGGCTCTGATGCACATAACTGAGCTTAAAGCTCTTTTTCGGTGGCTACTCTGTGAAAACGATCTAGAAGGGGGGTTGAATAGATCTTTGAAACTTTTTCGCAAAGTTCTAAAAACAAAGAGTTAATACACACAAAACAAATTAAAATGTAAAATGTAAAAGAGAAGGGAAGAGAGGCAAACACAATTTTTATAGAGGTTCGGTGTTAAGACCTACGTCCTCTACCTAAGCTCCCACTTAGGATTTTGGCAAAACTTTTTACTATACACTTTTTAGTTCAGTGTGAACTCTTCCTGTATAACTTGACTTCCGGCTCAAGCTACACCTTACAATCGATCTATTTTTCGACACAAATCCTACCTTCCAAGTGATTCTCCTCTAATCACTCAACTCACAATGAAAATAATAGAAATTGAAGTTGTAAAGCTCAGTACAGTTAAGTACAATTTAGAACAAGCTAAGAGCAAATTGATGATAAAATGGAGCTATAGTAGTATGCTTTGCTTTGGACTTCTATATTCGATCCTTTGAAGTTCCCTCAATTTATTTGCAGGCTTCAAGTTGTTTCTACACGTTGTAGAACTCTTCTAGCCGTTGTAGAATGCTCCTAGCCGTTGTATGAAGATTTTCCTCCCGTTTGAAATCAATTGACACAGTCAAATTATGTTCAGCTGCACTGATAGTCGACTAATGTGATGATAGTCGACTAGTGTACTTTTCCAACTGATTAATAGTCGACTTGCAACATGATAGTGGACTTGTCTCAACTCCAACTGATAGAGCTAATTATTATTAGTCGACTTGCAACTTGTTGGTCGACTAGTACTAGTATCAACTGACAGATGTCACATAATCTTCAATCTTCGTTTGTTGAGATGCTATTTTGAATTCTTCATACACGATATCTCTTACACGTTGTTTATACAATATTTCACAATATTTCAATCTTGATTTGCATAAATCCTTTATTTGAATTTCACTCCAAATACCTGAAATTTTTTCTTAACCAATTCTATAAATTTTATTATTATCAAAACATAAAAAGATTTAATTTGCCAACCTCCATTGATCCAACACTCTCCTCCTTTTTTATAATGACAAAACATTTAGAAATTGTTTAAGAAATGAAAAAAAAGAAAAATTGATCAAGATTTTTATGCCTTGCCTTTTTGGTTAGATAGTCTCCCCCTCAATCAATAAATCAATGAATCCAATAACATTGCAAATTTATAAAATTGTTGCACTCCATAATCCATAATTTTAATTTCAAAACAAGATGGAATCCTAAAAAAAGTGTTATAATCCAAATAAATTAATCCAAAAACAACTTACGCCTTGTTACCACCCCCCCCCCTTTTTGTCATAATCAAAACAATTATAACTCTCATGAATCAAAAAAATTATAACTCTCATGAAAAATAAAACAGAATCTGTAAATAATTGAAATCAATCCAAATAATTGTCATCACAAATGCACAATGAAAAACCAACCGATAAACATAGTTGCAAACTAGCAAATAGCAAACAAGAAGATGAAATGTTGGTCTTGAACAAACACAATAACCATCAAGAGGGAGAAGCATCATCATGTCTACAACCTAATTTA
>JANSVA010000006.1:29136648-29165350 GCA_025504915.1 Erythroxylum reticulatum | reverse complement strand
AATCACTCAACTCACAATGACAATAATAAAAATTGAAGTTGTAAAGCTCAGTACAGCTGAGTACAATTTAGAACAAGTTAAGAGCAAATTGATGATAAAATGGAACTATAGTAGTATGCTTTGCTTTGGACTTCTATATTCGATCCTTTGAAGTTCCCTCAATTTATTTGCAAGCTTCAAGTTGTTTCTACACATTGTAGAACTCTTCTAGCCGTTGTAAAATGCTCTTAGCCATTGTATGAAGATTTTCCTCCCGTTTGAAATCAATTGGCACAGTCAAATTATGTTCAGCTGCACTGATAGTCGACTAGTCAACTAGTTGTAGTCGACTAATATATTATAGTCAACTTGTATTCAATGGATAGTCGACTAGTGCCAACGTTTTCTAGGAAAATGTCATCTCCGCTCTTCGAATAGTCGACTAATGTGATGATAGTCGACTAGTGCACTTTTCCAACTGATTAATAGTCGACTTGCAACACGATAGTCGACTTATCTCAACTCCAACTGATAGAGCTGATTATTATTAGTCGACTTGTAACTTGTTGGTCGACTAGTACTAGAATCAACTGATAGATCTCACATAATCTTCAATCTTCGTTTGTTGAGATGTTATTTTGAATTCTTCATACATGATATCTCTTGCATGTTGTTTATACAATATTTCACAATATTTCAATCTTGATTTGCACAAATCCTTTATTTGAATTTCACTTCAAATACCTGAAATTTTTTCTTAACCAATTCTATAAATTTTATTATTATCAAAACATAGAAGGATTTAATTTGTCAACCTCCATTGGTCCAACACTCTGGTCACAATTGTCTTTATGTTTCATGCATTCATGTACTGGAATGCATCAATCATATTTGCATATTCTCATTCAATCACATATTTTCAGTCAATCACATGATCTCGTTTACATATTCTCATCGAACCTTAGTCCGAAATTTAGAGATCAAATTTAGAAGCACTTCAATAATACAATCACATATCACAGTCATCGGACCTTCATTGTCCGAAATCAACACATCAATTCACATTCATTTATCATTCAAAACATAATTTAAGCAAACAGTAATTGAGAGAAACTGTCTAGGTTACTCACAGTACGCTCCAGATTAGCATTTGCTTCCAAGTTCTGGAAATGTATGAATGCGAATATCTATCCTGCACATCATAATTATGTAATACACACGTTGAACACACATTAATAATTGCACAATTATAAGTATTCGTTTATGCACACATGTACATATGGAATATGCACAATGCATGTTCATGACAATCCCAGGTATCTTTCCTTTATTTTCGTCACAAAATCAATCCCATATCAAGACTCACCTAAGTATAATTTATACTTAAGTTTATACCTCAATGAAACCATTGAAATCACATTCCATAACTCATTAAATCACTTTCAGATTTTTCCCCAAAAATTGATTTTCGAGTCTGCTATTCTTGATCATTTAGACATTGAAAATAAAGTAATTTTCTTTATTTTGGTCAAACTCTCTTATATAAAATTGTTCCCCTATGTCTTTTGTTTCTATTGACACCAAAATCATTCAATTTGGTTTAGTAATCTGAAAGTTAGCTCCAAACATCTTCGGACTGTTCTTATACTAAAATAGTATACTATGCACAATTTCCATCCAAAAATTAATCATCTTAGAGACCGAATTACAATTTGAATTCTTTAGATAATTTGTAAGCCTATATCTGTTGTTTACTGCAAATTAAAAATCATCTCATTTGGAATCCTACAGATCCAAATATAATCAAAATACTGAAGTGTGTTTAGTAAAATATTCCGATTTATACTGTTCCAACAAATTCCACATTTTCATTTAATCAATCTTTTTCAAATAAATTCAGAATACTTCCAATGTTTTTAGAGAGTCATAGAAATGTGTTATAAATATATTGGTTAAAAAATCAAGTTATTTGGAGGTTTAGAGAAAAAGTTATAGTCAAAAGAAGCAAAATGGTTTAGCTTGCACAATGTTCTCGGGTGCAAAATGTCACAGCTGACAATTGAAGAGTACTGTAGCATGAAAAACTCACTGGGGTGACAGATAAAGACAAAAAGGTTGGATGAGAGTAGAATAATCATACCTGTCCTACTTTTAACACTCAATCTCTCTCAATTCATTTCAGATGGCTATGAATTTTAGTAGAAGGTAGATCAATGTCTTATGAGTCCAATGGTTTAAGAATAAAGTCATTTGGATGTCTAGATAAGAAGTTATTATCAAAAGAAGCAATATTGTTCAGTATAGGGGAAAACCTCAAATGCACGACGGTGCATTTTCCCATTTATCACCAAAGTCACTGTCGTGCTTATGCACGATGGTGCATTTTCACTATAACTCAAGAGTCACTATCGTGCTTATGCACGATAATGCATTTTCTCTTAAATAAGCACGACGGTGCATTTTCTTCTTCTTCTTCTTCTTCATCCAACTCTCTACTTCAAAACTCCAAAAATTTTGATCCAAAACTCCAAAAATTGCAAACTTTATATCAATGGAAAGCTAAAATAAATATCTACAACTTTTATGAAGATAGTCAAAATCTATCTAGATCAATACTATTAATTTATGGAAGTTCAAATCGAAATTTAACCTCTCTTATCTCTTCATTCTCAGCCAACTTCTCTAACGTGTTTTCCTTGACTAATCCATCACTCCAATTTTTTTCCTAATCTTTCTACTCCATTTCATTCAACTCATTCACCAAAATTTTACAGTACCCCTAAATATGCAAGTTTACTTAAATTTCTCAAAATCATCAAAAAAATCAGATACCAGTTATTCAAGTCTCCATGTCTGCATTTCACCATTCTGTACATTTTCCTATAGTTTTATTCTCTGCATTTTCTTAATTCCCTTCCCCTACCACAAACTTTCTCATCTCTGACCATCATTTTACAACTATTCTTCAACTCAAAAATCATTCTTTTGATCATCTCTAAAGCACTCACATATTCACATACACACACACACACACATATATATACATTCACAGTGAAGAGAAACAAAGCATATCTACCTATCACCTTTTTATATAATAATTTTCTACACTAATCCCATACACCATTTCATTGCTCTTTCTAACTCCAAAAATCGTTTTTACTTTACCCGATCACTAATAATCATCAAATACTAAATAACACTATATCCATATTTTCCCATCCTATTTACATAGTGTTCATAAAGATGTACGTAAATTCCATGATCATGCAAATAACAGTAATTTCATCAAATTTATTTCATAAATTCACAACTCTAAAGGATTTACTCAATACTTACTTGTTAAAAATTCCAAGATCTTCAACTATCCCAAAGCCCTAAATTTCACGCAATTCACATACACCATTGTATAAATTGACTAGCTTCGATTTTTCTTAGGGCAGAAGAAACAAATAGCAAGGTGAAAGTGTGTGGGATAAGGAAAAGCAAAAAAATCTCTCAGAGGATATTTGATGAAAAACTATGTGTATTGGAAGGAAACTTGAAGAAGGTGGCTACGAAGAAGGTAACTAGGACTGAGTACTTAGCCTTTTTAAGTCATAGAGAACATAACTTACTTTCTAATAAAATTATAAAAATTAACTTAACTAAGTCAGTGGCACTTGTCACTTCTCTAATGTCTAAAGCTCTAACTAAGTTCTGTTTTTGAACTAATTCCTTTGACTTCCTCCTTACATTCCCATTATCTCCAATATTTTTCTGATATCCTTTGTTTTCTCATTTCTATTTTCCATAATAATCCATAATTTTCAAAATTATTCCTAAAATTCACTAAAATTCAAAATATAACAATTCCACTAACTAATAAAATTTCCAATGTAATAAATTTCAAAATTCCCAATATATCACGACTCAATTCAATTATACCCAGAATTATCCATGAATGCATGTACAATTATTTTTATGCACAAAATTTTCACTATTTACGTGTATGTGTATAACATATTATGCATGAGCATGAAAATGCATTTCTAATTTCTCATTAATAACTCTCTTTTTTTACTATTTTGGCCTCCCCGCAGGTAATGGGATGTTACAATAATGCTTTGCTTAAATCTTAACATGCTTGATTCCTTCTTCCTTGTAATCCTTCACTTGAATTCCATTGAACCTCTATTAAATGTCATATATGCTCTATTTTACTCATTTTCTTTATCTTTTCTTTATTTTATTCAATTAGCTGCTTTACTCATTTTACCCTTCTATTAAACTTTCATATATTCAATTACTAATACATTCAAGAATAAAAACCTTAATATTAACATTTTTTGTTATCATTAAAATCATAGGTTAGAACCTCACTTAGTCTAACAAACATATTTTCAATTTTTTGCAATATATTGTTAAAAAAATTATTCATGAACTATTATTAGTGAAGAATTATGTTGTAACATATTCTATAAAATTATCTATAAGATTTTGGCCTTGAGACCTAAATATGCTATTAGTGATCTAATCAAATTGTTCTAGTGTGCTTTCATTACAATTTGTAACATTGGAGACAGTATTCTAATTTCATAAGAGTCATTCAAAGATTACCATACCAAGAAATCTTTAAAAGTTGTTAAATAAAGATATACTTCTTCAAAGCCTTTGACAATATAAGATGGAAGTTCATTCTCCATGTTTTATAAGCCTTCGAATTTCTCCGAATATTCATTAAATAGATATATTAATCTATATCAAGTATATCTTATTGTATCTTAGGCAATGGTGAAGCCACTCTCATGTTAAAAGTGTTAAAAGGATTAAATAAGGAAAGCCTTTCATGTACCATCATAAATGTAAGAACTCAAAGCTCTTTAATCTATCTTTTGTTGATGATCTAATACTATTGTGTGTGGTTGATAAGAGATCAATAGAAACACTAATGGACTCCCTTTAATATTTTGCTAAACTATCTATCCTTTTAATCAATAAGCGTAAGAACCAACTCTATATGTTTTGCACTTTAAGTCCTCCAGATCAAGAAATAACATTACTATTTAGTCTTCAGCTTAGTAAAGCCTCGTTTAAGTATTTAGGTATCTCATGTCTACTTCTAGACCTACTTTAATGATTATACCTAATATTTTATGAAATTTTGAAATGAATTAACAGTTGGAAGAGCGTGGTCTTCATGTATGCTAGTAGGTGCTAGTTGATAATTTGGTCTCAATAATATACATATCTATTGGAGTTCTCACATTCTTTTTCCCCTTAACTTCATTAACTATGTTGAAAAATCCTTACAATTTTTCTATTGAGTCGGTCTACTTTCATAAAAGTTACTCTTAAATGGAATGGTGTTTATCCCCCCAAAGATGAAGGAACGTTAAGAATAAAGTGAATTAAAAATATAAAAATGGTGCTCATAGTCAAATGGATTTGACATCGTTGATCATGAGACCTCATAGATAAAATGAATGAGTAAGGAGTATTTAAAGAGTGGCAACTTTTGGTCTATCAAAGCTAAGTTTAACACTTCTTGGACCACTAACCAACCATTAAAGCTTAGACAACCTCTTGCCAAGGAGATGAAAATTTGGTACTACGGATTTCACTAGTTATTTTGTTTGATAATTGGACAAATTGGGTTCTCTGTACCTGTATCCAAGTTTTCCCCTCCTATAACTGGTGTTCCCTATTAATGTTAAGGTTTAAATGTTTATAATTAGGGGATTGTCTCATATTTTGCATAGTTCCTAAGCTATAGTCCTAAGCCCCCAAAAAAGATTCAATCATCTAGCTCAATAATAGTTTAGGGAAGATCTTTAACTCCTCGTGTGCTTTTTTGTTTAAATCTTCCTTATAGGAAGTCCCTTGGTGTAAACTGTTATGGTTTAAAGGCCATGTTTATAAAGCTTCCTTCATCATTTACATGGCAATAATAAATAGGCAAATGACCCTCATCTATAAATTCATCTTATATTTTCTATCAAGCATTACTTGAGAGCCTAGATCACTTATTTTTCTTTATTCCCTTATTCCTTCTGCATCTAGAGATAGGTGTTAGATTGGTGTTGCCTAAACATTCAGGGTTATCTTAGGATCTGATTATCTACTAAGTATAAAGAGTTAGCTAACTAACAAAAGTGATCTTATTATCTTTAAATTGTGTTTTAGCTACCTCATATATGACATTTAGAGAGAAAGGAATAATAAAGTGTTCTTTAATTTAAAAATGGAGCCCTATGAGTTATGCAGACTCATTTATCTGAGGTTATGTGAGACAATTATTGCTAGATCTCTTCATATTAAGTATAGTGTTGGGTATGAAACTACGCTGAATTTACCTTAATGATACAAACTATGGATGAGGACCTAGAAAAGGCTAGTTATTGATATTGTGTAGTCAATACCTCGCGTTGATGTATTCAACTCCATTGATTTAGTTTGTCTTAATCCTTATCTATTGAAGGAAATAAGGTGTTCCTTTTTTTCCATATTATGTTCTAGTTTATATTTTATCCCTTTGGCGCTGTAGTTACAATTTTATCTCCTTGGAACCTCTTGTAAATCCTACATTTCTATTTTGTAAGTTATTCTTCTAATAATATTTCTTTAATTTAAAAAATATTATTGAACAATTTAAAAAGTTTTTGATTTTAATTCAAAATCTAACTTCCTCTAAGTAAATGAATTTTAATCTATTGAAAACATAAATTGCATTTTTTAAAAAATTAATTTATTAAGCCTTAAAAGGCAAACTAGCTATACATACAAAATATATGCTAAATGTCATTAAGGATTTCTGACTATCAAGTATAATTGGAGCTTTAAAAGAAATAGTAAACAAAAAGTAGATATTCCAAAAGGAAAGTAGGTATTGGTTGTCTTGCAATCTATGGTGTTGAGTGATGATCTGAAGCTTTATATGTCGCATAAGTTGGTTGCTGAATTGTACCTTAAAGAGGCATCTATCTTGAATTTTCTTTTAGTTTCTTTCATCCCAAGTTGTTGTAACCATGGATGAGAGAGTTAATAAAAAAACATTTTTAACTACTGTTATTGGTGTGTTAGCTATTTAAGTGCTAAGATTTAACACTATCCAAACTGTTTAATTCTCTAACTATCAAAAATATTCTGAGAAGCTCTTTCCAAATGCCTTTGATGTAATTACATTTGAAGAATAAATGATCAACATTTTCCTCAACTTCTTATCATAATGAGCACCAGTTGGTGAGATGCATATATTTGGAAATTTTGTCAAAAGTTTTCAGTTTACCTTTCAATGTAATCCGTAGTGTAAATACAACACGAGGGTTGATGTAATTGTGCAAAATAAGTTTGGTCCCAGGTGTCTTGGGCAAATGTTTGAAGAATAACTTCTTACAAGACTCATTAGTGAATATGCCATCATTAGTGTGCCTTCAAATGTCTTATCTTCATCTACATTGATCTATGTAAGAAGAATTTCATTTAAGAGAGGAAACGGTAGTAATTACGTTTATAATGTCTTCTTGTCTAAAAGGGAAATTGCAACTAAAGCGTTCAATGGAATTGAAGTTTTGAGAGAAGTAGCTTGATAAGCATTGATAAGTTGCCCTACTGAAAGCCAATTATTATACCAAAAGTTGAGAGATTCAGAATTCCCTACTAGAGCAATAAATTCATCTTGAAATCTGTTTCTCAATTTCATGATAGCTTTTAAGGTAGAAGAGAGAAAATGTTTGATGTCAAGCACCTAATGCTTCTATTCTTGATGATGTAGGTATGGATCCATTTGCACCACAATGATTGTTTATCATTCATGAGTCTCCAGAGTCTCTGTGTGAGTAAGATAGTGTTCATGTTTTTGATGGAGCAAATACCAAGTTCTTTATGATTCCTCGGAGTACACATCTCACTCTACCTCACCTTGCTTCTATGAATTCTATCACTTTTATCTAACTATAAAAAGTTATTGAGTAACTTACCAATTGATTTGGTGATGGAATTTGGAAAAACTAGATGAGTTGCCCAATAAGTGTTGATGGAATTGAGTATTAAGATCATGAGTTGAGATCTTCTTATTGTTGAAAGATGTTTGGTGCTCTAGGATGATATTATGGATTGAATTCTATCAAATAAATCTATGAAGTCTCTTTTTCTCACCCTTTGAGTTGAAATAGAAATGCCCAGACACTTCATTGGAAGTTCTTGTAATTTGAAACCAACAATAGTTGAGATCAAATGCATACAATTTGTAGCACTTCTTAATAGATAAATGTTGTTTTTGGAGCAACTTATTTGCAATCCAAAAGTTCTTTCAAATATTTTTAGAGCTTTCATTACGGAAGAGATGAAGGTAGCATCTATTTTAGACAATAGAATTAAATCATCTGTAAAATAAATATTAGTTAGTTTAAGCTTCCTACACTTTGAATGATATTTAAAGCCCTTTGTTCTTCCAATAACTCTCCAGATTATCTTATAAAGCGCCTCCATGACCATGGAAAATATGTAGGGTGATAAAGGATCTCTTTGTCGAATGCCCTTGGAGCTTTTAAAGAATTTGGTAGGCTATCCGTTCATAAGAATGCTTGATAAGTGTAAATTGCATTATATTTTAAGGTATAGTTTGATATGTGTTTAATTGCTAATTCAATAATTAGTATGTGTTTAGGTTAAAATTGTGTCAGTTTGTTAATTGTTTATGTTTTAAGTATTTTATGGGTTATTACAAGTCTTTGAGCTTAAATATTATGTTTTTGAAATACCTTAATGTGTTTGTTAGTGTTTCAAGGTCAACATCGAAGAACGAAGGAGTTTCAAAGACATTCGAGCCAGACTAACGACCTACGATCGTGGCATGTCAGGCCACGCTTATGATAAAAACACCAGATTTGGCCCACAATTGTGGTCTACAGGGCCATAGTCATGGCTTGCGTCTGGTAGACACGCAGACACTCAAGAACATCAAGTTTCGAGGAATTTTTTGGACCTTTCAAATCTTAAAAAAATCCTAGGGTTACCCAAAACACAAAAGGATATAAAAAGAAGACAAAGAGGTAGAGAAGGAGCTTTTTGCATCAGCCACCTTGAGAAACCTTAGAGAGAAATCATCGAGAGATAGAGGAAGAGAAGAAGGAAGAGAGAAGAGGAGAAGAAGCTGACTCAATGTACTTTCTAGATTAGGAGGTTTCCCGATGTTGCTGCCTCCCATCATTCATTTTAAACTGTATTTTCGGTTTCTTTCAATTTTATTACTATATAGAATTGGATTGAACAGTTGATGATAGGATCTAGAATGTCGAGGATGTTCTAAACTCACCTTCAGAATTTTATTCTTGAATTAATGAGAATATGATTGTTTATGTGTTTATTAGATATTGTTATGGTTTGATTTTGTGATTGCATAATTCGATAATAAAATGAGATGATGAATCAAATGAAAAACAATTAAATTGGACTAACGAGAGTTAGGTGATTTAATAGAAACCAGGATTGAATCAGATCAAGAATTTGTGTGAAGAGAGATCTTGCATAGCTTTTCGATAGTTTATTAGAGAACTTTAGAACTAATTAGGGTTCTGGATAGGTTGTGAATTGAGAGATTGCAACCTCCATAATCTAATTAGGGTTTATGATTTAGGGTTAATGGTTATAACTCGAGAGAAGGTAATCAACCCTAGGATAGTCTAGAACTAACAATCTAATAATTCATAATCAGTTAGATTAACATTAAGGATAGGTAAAATTTCCTCTCTCAATTGGTAATTTGTTTAGGTTGATTATTAGGTATGTTGCAAATTGCTAAGTAATTAGTATTTTTGTATTTGATTCTTAATTTGATTGATTGAATTAAATTCTTGTATTAGTTTCGTTGCATCGTGAATTTCTATTATTTATTTTTGGCCTTAGATTTTAGAATTAAGTTAGTTCCCTCTTCGTGGGATTGACACCTTTGGTACTATGTTAACGAATTGGGCGTTTGCGGATTGTCAAGGGTTAATAATTAAAACTTACACACAACCAAACCTCTAA
This sequence comes from Erythroxylum reticulatum, assembly GCA_025504915.1. Lineage (NCBI taxonomy): Eukaryota > Viridiplantae > Streptophyta > Magnoliopsida > Malpighiales > Erythroxylaceae > Erythroxylum > Erythroxylum reticulatum. The sequence continues at coordinate 29,155,366 of JANSVA010000006.1, read as the reverse complement.
TCAATACTATATGAGGAAATTTTCAAGCATTGCTCAATCCATTGAATGAAAAAGGTTGGGAATTCCATTGCATGTAGGATTGAAGTTCCAGTTAACATTTTCATAAGCCTTCTGAAGATCAATCTTCATGCAACAATTGTGTTACTTTTTTTTTATTAATTTCTAATGAGCTCCTGAAGAATGAGTATGTGATATGTGGATATTTGAATATATTTTTACACTCAAATTTGATATATTTTTCTTGATATTTTATACTTTTATTATATATTTGGTACTTAATGTACTCCAAGTGTATTTATAGGTTATAATTACCTTCATGGACTTAAAGGAGAAGAATTCGAATGAAAACTTGGCGTCAAATAGAAAATTAGCAATCTGGAAAAAGTGCATAGGCAGTGCACAGTCATGCACTTTTGAATGCCTATGCACTTTCATAATACTCATCAAATTCTGATTACGCACAGTCTGATGCACGGCCATGCACAAGATTGTAGATATCCCAAAAATCTAAGCTTTTATATAAATTTGACACTTAAAGGCAAATCAAAGGAGGAGACTTTGGGAGGCAATTTTTAGATATGGAGAACCTCCAAAAAGGGATGATTTTGTTCTAAGTAAGTGGAAAACACAAAGAAATCATTGAAAGATCTAGATCAAGCCTCTACATCTTAAGAACATTTAATATAAGACAATTACAGAGGTTTAGAATTATGAACCCATTGTTTTCATTTCATTTTTCTTTCATTGTATGCTTGATTTTATGTTTAATCATTTGTAACTAAACATCCAGCTAATATTTAGGTTAGATGAACCTTATGTTAATACCTTGATATGATTTGATTCCTTTATTAATGCAATTGGTTTGATTGATTATTGTGATTTGATTAAATGTTTTTATTGATAATTTGATTTCATACATAGAGATTGAGAAATCCTAGTTTGAATAGATTTACCATAATTAGAAGGAATTGATTGCAACCCTTTATGACATAAATCCTCCATATTAGGGTCAAACCTCATAGAGGGATTCATAAATCAGTAACACAATCCCATAAGATTTAACTTGAGTAATTCGATTAGAGACCTTAGGATTAGTTGTTAGTGGACTCAAGATCAGTTACTAGCATACTATAGGAGTCTCCATGATCCAATTAATCAACAAACAATTGCATGATAAAAGATTAATATGTTAAGGTTTTAGGGAGATTTGAGCCTAGATACTAATTTCTGCTAACGATAATTTTCTAAGTGAATTCCACTTTCTCTTTGTTCATTATTGTTTCCTATTTCTTTAATTTTTAAAATTTTCTTTTCTTTTTATTAAAAATATAAAATCAATTTATAGGCTAGGTAATAGGGAAAGGGTAAATACTAGTATTCATAGTTTTCGTGGGATTGACCCGTACTTGTTAGTACCTACTACAGCTACGCCATACAATTGTGGTTTATTACATTATTGACTATCACAAAATAGGTCAATCAATTTTTTGGCACCGTTGTTGGGGATTTTGATATTATGAAAGCCTGAATGCTATTAATCTAACCATTTTCATTTTACTTTGTTTTATCTTTGTTTTTATTTTATTTTTTTATTTATCTTTTTTATTTCTTTTTTCTTTTCTTTTTTATTATATCTTATTGTATTTCTTTTGGGCTTCTTTATTTCATTGTCTTTTGAACTTCTCTACACTAACATTGTGTGGTGGTTTATTTTAGGAATTGAGATTTAACATTATAGCACAACAAACAATGGAAGGATGGAGCAGACAACACTTTTATGGAAGTCAGAATATGTCTTTGTAATATGAAACATCATTATATAAGAAGGAGTTGCTTCCTCACACGTTTTCAGAAGCTCAACCGATGTCTATGCGGTGTTGCGACATTTGTGGGAGTAATTCTTACAATTATGAATGTGGAGCACCAACTTATATATGGGAGCAACCAAACATGTACAACCAATCTCAAAGCCCATCATACAAGAATAAGTATAATTTAGGGTTTCTCTTTATGGATGGAATGACTATGCTCCAACTAAATATGTACAAAAAAAAAACAGTGATATGAATGTATTACAGATAAACCAATGGAATTCCTTGTCGAGAGAGTAGAATTCAATGAGGGACTTTCTTCACCTACATATGATAAGTATAATTTGAGCTTCCAACTGTCTCAGAGTGAAGAAGAGACATCATTCAATTTCATAAATAAAGATACATTTCAAGAAGACAAGGAGGTAATTGATGTTCTGAAAAATATGATGATCTAGTTTATTCAAGATTAAAAAATGAGGCATTAGGAAATGGAGGCTTGTACACAAAATATGGTGAATCAAATTGATCACCTGGTGGATATATTATCTGACAATATACAAGGGAGTTTATCCAGTTCTACTGAAACTGATACTATCAATCGAGAGGCAATCATCGTTAGTAGTGAAGAAGAGTTGCTTGAAGAAGAAGACGAAGAAATCTCCATCTAAGAAGGGGAATAAGAGTAGACAGAGGTGATTGAGGAAGAACTAGCAGACGGACCAAGTAAAGAAACTATTGATGAGTTGTTAGTAGTGATCTTAAGTATGGAGAATTCCCACTTCCTCAAAGATAAACTATTCAAGCTAGCCGATGATATAGGGAGTTTTGTTATTCCCTATGTTTTTAACAATTTGTTATTAAAGGGGCATTAATGAAGTATATTGGCTTTATTAATCTAATCAATTATATCCTTTTTATTATTTTACAACATATGACTTGTTTGTAGGCTTAGAAACCACTTTGTGAAGAAAAGGGTGGAAGTAAGATGTTGATTATTAATTCAGGATGACGTTAAACGTGCAGGTTACATCAAGCTACTGACGTTAAAGAAGTGATGCATAAGAGGCAACCTATGAGTTAGTTTTAATTTTATTTCAATTTTGATATTATCTTATGATTGCTTTCGTCTTATTATAGGCTTTTATTTTTTGTTCTATTTTTTTGTTTCTTTTCATCCTTTTTTTATATTTTGCAAGGATGTTAGTTTCATATTGGATAGATAAAAATTAGAGACATCGCCGTAGTCTGGAAATTACCAGTAAACCCTCTCACTTTTTCATAAATGCTTATATTGTGTACATTGGAGACAATGTACAATTTTAAATGTAGGGATAACTTTAAAGAACATTTAATTGATTTCTTCAAGTTTATTATAATCCTAAATTTAAAATTTTATAAAATGATATCTTGAATTAATTGAATCTGTCCATGAATACTATATGTTATTGTTGAATATTGACTTAAATTGGTGTGCAAAAGGATGATGGTTATAATGCAATTAGTTTTCTAAGTCATATTTTTTGTAATTATTGAAATTTTCAAGTTGAATGAAGTCTTTTTTATCATTTTTATTATCCCACATATATAAAAAAAATAAAAATAGTATTATGAGATTAAAAAAGCATAAACAATTTCAAATCTACTGGGTTTGTACCAATAAAAGTTCAAAATTAAAGAGTTGTGCTAGTAATCATTTAAGATAGTGACCTAAACGGGAGAACATATGACAAGGTGTTTATTCTTGAGTCAAAAGTCCAGGTGACTTTTCAAACAAGCTTCCAAACGTTTTTATATTGTTTACATTTAGTGTTTTGCTTTTAATAAGGAAAATGTTTAAAGGTTTTAACATTTTTCTTATGTATGTTTACTTTATACATTACATGGAAGGGTGTGAATTGAGTTGAAATTTAAAGAATTATAGAGTGAATTAGATTTATTTATAATTTGATGCAAGTAACTAAGTGACCATCAATTCAATATACTTTGCAATTTAATGAATAATGGAGAATATTGACGGATAGAGTACCGAAATTGATTTGCCTAAGGATAAGCAAATACTTTAGTATGAAGGATTTTGATAAATGCTTAATATATCATATTTCCTATCCCATGTCTAGTTCATTTTATTTTTTTATTTGATATTTTTAATTATTTTTGGTATTTAATTCATTTCTATTATGTTTTTAGGTCTTAATTGCCTTCGTGACTCAAAAAGTGCAAAAATCAAATGGAATTGAGGTACAAAAATAAAAGATTAAAGCTATTATTGGGGGACACAACCATGTAGAGTTGGACACGGTCATTTCCAAGATTATGTAGATTTTTTAAACCTTGTTTTTGTATAATTTTTGAAGAATTGGAGTGACATTGAGGGACACAGTCATACATACAACCATATGGGTAACTGTGTCCATTATAGAAATCCTAAGTTTTGAGATATAAAAGAGAAAACTAAGAGAAAGAGAGAGAGTCTGGAGAGAGGCTTAAGGGAGGCTCAAAAAACACAAATTGACGGCCTAGGACAATAGAAAGAATGAAGAACAAGCAAGGGAGCATATTTGGAGTGGATTACCATCAATTTAAAGAGAATTTCATCATGTTTCTTTTGATTTTTTATTCTTCTTTTAGTTTTGATGTTATGGCATCTATGGTTCGGAATAAATTCTTTGTCGATACTTGGATTAAATGAACCCTAAGATAGACCTTGTAATGATTTTTTTAATTAATTTATTTTTTAGTTTCATTTAAATTCAATTATGTGTTCTTAAATATTCTTGAATTAATATTGCTAGCATGTTGATTCATTTATGATTTCACGCCATTAAGATTGAGAAATAAAATGCAATAGATTAAGAATTATTGAAATGAATTATATACAAACCTAGAAATAAATCAACATAAATGTTTCAGATCAAAAGATAAACTTAGTAGAGGAATTCATAATTCGATAAAAGTAATTTTACGGGTTTAGCTAGAAAGAGATTTTAGTTGATCAACTGAAAATTAAATATTAATAGTCTTGAGAAAGATATTAGTACCATTGAAGAATTTCCATAGTCCAATAAACTATGGATTAAATTGAATGGTGAAATCATGATTGTATGAAAAGTCCCAAGGGGATTTGAAGTCTTGGTATCACTGTCTTATCTAATTGTTTCTTATTTTAATCTTCGTTCTACTTAGTCAATTGTGTAGATTTATTTTAATTTATTGTTTTAATTTTGAATTTGATTAATCATAAGTACCATTTTTTGTTAGTCTACATAATAGAAAGAAGATAAGTACTACTAATTCTAGTCCTCGTTGGATCAACCGTAATCACCAATACTAACTATAGCTACACTATGTGCTTGCAATTAAAAATAAAATATCTTCTTCGATAGTTAAAATATAGGTGATTCACACTCTATAATTCCTGGTTACGTAACCTATAATTGAGATTTATATCCCTTAGTGTCACCCTTAGGTCTTGTTATAGTTTTAAGCTTGTCTATAATATTTAACCAGATAATAAATATAGCTTTTAGGAGATTTTTTTCAAACCATACCAATATGTGCTATGATGCTTTTTATATTGATGATATAAACATCCCTCGTCAATATTTACTAGTGAAAATATTTGATGGATGTCTTATCCATTCTATAAAATCTTCTCTACTTGTTTTTTCTCTGTAAATTGGTAAGCTTTCTATTATTCTTGTGAATCCTCTTAAATTATAAGACCAATCATTGCTATGTAATATTTCTTTCACTATTACTTGATATACCGTCATATATCTCAGGCCATAAAATTATAGTATCTTATGGAAGAGGCCTAAGTCACATACCAAAATCAAGTAGAATTCCCATTACCAATCTTACTTTTCATCTCTCTACTCATTTTATCCTTAAACTTCATAAGCTGATTAAAAGTCCAAAAACATATTGCTTTTGTCTCTACTTTCCATATACTTTCCTTTTTTAAGAAATATATTTGAATCCATCTAACCCAAGCCCTCTTTATCCTTGAAGATTCTCCAGGTTCTTCTAACCATCAACACTTTGTTCATTAATGTGATTGGAATAATGCCCAACTGATACGGAAACCCCTAGAAAAACAAGGTTCTTAAAACCCCCTAATCCTATTGAAACCAAACCCGAATCTTTCTATTCTAAGAACATACTAGATCAAACCCCAAATCATAAGTTTGAGACCTAATCCTAAAGAAACCAGAAATCAATTAACGTTGCAAGTACTTACTTATTGATGCAAATCAATTTCTTGAAGTAACCATGACGACATTCACGCCTCACTTGAAGAATTCAACTCTGAAATTTTATTAATCATCCAAAAAAACTAGGTTACAAGGATATAATAAGGTATAAATACCTTGGACCAACTCCTAACCCTAATAGGAATGGGTTTGCAAGCCCATTTAATAAAAACTAAGCTAATCCTAACAAATCCAGGATTATCTAGCCTATTGAGCATAATCTGATCCAAGTCCTTTTAGGAATAAGCTAAACACATTAAAATAAATAAGTCTCAAAATAGCCCAAACAAATAAAGCATATGCTACTAACTAAAAGAACAACCCATAAACAAGTCCTTGGGCCTAAAATAAGAGAAAATAAATAATAAGCCAAAATGTGTCTCAAACAAGACTTGAGCTTGTTTCCCAAAATGGCCAAGTACTAGCCTCTTTCAACGTCTCCTCTAACAAAGTCATAAGCATGGGCGTGCCTTGATGTTCTTCCATGGATGTTTCTTCCTCCTCATGTACTTGCCTTATGATTTGGGCTTGAACAAAAGTTTGCATTGCTTGTTTAAGCCTTGAAACTTGTTGCATTGTAATTGGATCACTTGGCATATGTAGCTTGTCAGGTTGATGTGTAAGGCGTGGAACTCCATTGTGAAGGTTGGTTATTTCATCCCCTCCCTCATCAAAAGGATTCGTCCTCGAATTAGACTCTACATTATTAAAAGGAGAGAGATCAACAACATTAAAAGTAGCGAACACTTGATACTCACCTGGCAAATCAATCCTGTAGGCATTAGCATTAATTCTCTTAAGCACTTGGAATGGCTCATCACCTCTAAGATCCAACTTGGATTTCCTTTGCTTAGGAAACCTCTCTTTCCTGAAATGCACCCAAACCGAATCTCCAGGTGTAAACCTCAACAACTTGCGCCCTTGATTAGCCCTGTGCACATTTACTTCATTCCGCTTCTCTATTTGCTACCTTGCTTTCTCATTAATGCTCTTCACCAATTCGGCCTCGTGTTGTCCATCCCTGCTAGATAACTCATGTAATGGCAAAGGACACAAATCCAAAGGCGTCAAAGGGTTAAATCCATAAACTATCTCAAATGGTGAATAACTAGTAGTAGAATGAATCCTTCTATTATATGCAAATTCAACTAATGGCAAACATTATTCCCTAGTTTTAAGATTTTTTCCTATAACAGCACGCAAAAGACATCCTAAAGTTCTATTGACCACTTCAGTTTGATCATCTATTTGAGGATGACAAGTATTAGAAAACAAAAGCTTAGTTCCTAATTTTCCCCAAAGAACACGTCAAAAGTGACTCAAGAACTTTACATCACAGTCTGAAATAATGGTTTTAGGAATACCATACAAACGCACAACATCCCTAAAGAATAAATTAGCAATATAAGTGGCATCATTAGTTTTATGACATGTAATAAAATGTGCCATTTTACTAAACCTATCAACAACCACAAATATGCTATCCCTACCTTTTTTCATCCTAGGCAGCCCCATTACAAAGTCCATAGATATGTCAGTCCCAGGATGTTTAGGCACATGCAAAGGAGTATACAAACCATGAAGATGGGTCTTTGATTTCGCTTGTCTACATGCAACACACCTAGAACAAATTTTTCCAACATCTTTTCTCATGTTAGGCCAATAAAAATATTCATAAAGTATGTCATATGTCTTTTACACCCCAAAGTGACCCATCAATCTTCCACAATGTGATTCATACATAAGTATTTCACGCATAGAGCAAATAGGCACACAAAGCTTATTCTCCCTAAACAAGTACCCATCATGCCTATAGAACTTTTGAAATGCAGCATGCTCACACGCACCATAAACATTCCCAAAATCAGAATCTGAAGCATACAAATCTCTAATAAACTCAAATCTAAGCATTTTAGAACTCAGAGTATTGATTAGAGTGTACCTTCTTAATAATGCATAAGCCACTACATTTTCCTTACCTTGCTTGTACTTGATCATATATGAAAAAGTTTCAATGAACTCTAACCATTTCGTATGTCTCTTGTTCAACTTACCTTGGCCCTTCAAATGCTTGAGTGATTCACGGTCAGAATGAACCACAAACTCCTTTTGCTATAGATAGTGTTGCCAAGTTTCCAATGCTCTCACCAAGGCATACAGTTCCTTATCATAAGTGGAATAATTAAGTTGTGGCCCATAAAGCTTCTCAATGAAGTATACAATAGGACACCTACCCTGCATCAAAACAACACCAATACCTAACCCGGAGGCATCACATTCAATCTCAAAAGTTTCATTGAAGTTAGGCAAACTTAAAACAAGTGCAAAACATAACTTATCTTTCAAAGAATTAAACACAAGTTCTTGTGCCTCACTCCATTTAAAACCGACATCTTTTTTAATGATTTCAGTTAATAGCACAGCAATGGTGCTAAAATCCTTCACAAATTGCTTATAAAAGCTAGCCAAACCATGAAAACTATGCACATCACCAACAGACTTAGGAGTAGGCCAATCTTTGATAACCTTAACATTCTCCTCATCAACATGAACACCATGGGCAGAAATAATAAAGCCAAGAAATATAACTTTATCCATACAAAAAGAACACTTTTTTAAGTTTAGCATAAAGCTTTTCACACCTAAGTACCTCTAGTACAGATTTAAGATGTAAAACATGCTCATCTAGGCTTTTGTTGTAAATCAGAATATTATCAAAATAGATAACCACAAACTTCCCAATAAATTCACGCAAAACATGGTTCATCAATCTTATGAAAGTGTTAGGTGTATTTGTTAAACCAAAAGGCATGACCAACCATTCATATAAACCATTTTTAGTTTTAAAGGTTGTTTTCCATTCTTCTCCTACTTTCATCCTAATTTGATGATAGCCATTCATAAGGTCAATCTTTGTAAAGAAACAAGCACTATGTAATTCATCAAGCATATCATCTAATCTAAAAATTAGGTGGCGATACTTTACCGTTATATTATTCACTGCCCTGCAATCCACACACATGCGCCAAGTCTTATATTTCTTTGACACTAATAACACTGGAACTGTGCATGGGCTTAAACTTTCTCTCATGTGGCCCCTCTCTAAAAGTTCCTCCATTTTCTTTTAAAGATCCTTTATCTCCTCAGGATTACTCCTCTAAGCTAGGCGGTTTGGAATTTGAGTTCTTGGCACAAAATCTATCTAGTGTTCAATACCTCTCAAAGGTGGAAGTCCCTTGAGCATCTCATCTGGAAAGACATCTGAGTATTCCTGTAAAACAGACTTAATAACACTAAATACAGAAGATTCAAGGTCAACCTCATTATAAGGAATTTCTCTATAGTTAAGCAAAATTAAAGGATTAAGTGTGTACAACATTTGTCTCAAATCTCTCGATTTTGCAAAGAAGGTACTCTTTTTTCTTCCACTCTTCTTTTCACCCAACTCTCCTTTTTCTATTACATTGCCCTCTATTTCTTTTCTCACTAGTGCAATCTCTCTCAATTGGGCCTTTATTTTTTTGAATGGCTTCTTTCCCTTTTATTTTTTTTTCAAACTCTCAACCTCCCTTTGTTTTTGTTCTTCTATGGCTTTTGCAAGCCTCATTTGATCCTCATGAACCTCCTTTGATTTTAGAGGTGCCAAAATAAAGGTCTAATCTCCCATCTTGAATGAGTACTTATTCTTGTAGCCATCATGGATTACACGCCTATCATATTGCCAAGGCCTCCCCAATAATATGTGACCCGCCTGTATTGGTACTACATCACACAAAACCTCATCGAAATACCTCTCAATGGAGAATGCAACCTTCACATGCTTGTTTACCCTTACTTATCCACATTCATTGAGCCATTGTAGCTTGTATAGACTAGGATGTTTAATAATAGGCAACCCTAACTTCTCCACCAAAATTATAATAGCTACATTTGTACAACTCCCTCCATCAATTATCATACTACACATCTTACCATTGATTAAGCAACATGTATGGAAGATGTTTTCCCTCTGCTCATCCATTTCTACCTTCTCCTGCACATTAAGAGCATGCCTAACCATAAGGGCTTCGACTTGGATAGGTTCCTCTACCTCCACATCACTATAATCCTCAAGCTCAGGCATTTCTTCTCCATCACTCTCCTGGGACTCAATTCCCCCATCATCTCTCAAAAGCATAACTTTTCTATTTAGGCATTATGAAGCAATATGACCAGATCCCAAACACTTAAAGTATTTAATATCCCTTTGCTTAGTAGATGCATTATCATTATTTAGGTGAGGATTCATACCTTTAAAGGTTATGCCTTTATCTTTGGACTTGTCCTTGTAGACATTGTACTTATCCATGCCCTTTTCTTCCTTCTTAGGCCACTTGGAACTCCAATAACTTGAAGAACTAGAATTGTAAGCCTTATTGGAGCTTTTACTCTTCAATTACTTTTCAATTTTCATGGCCATGTTGAGCATTTCATCAAGCTCCACATAGGGATGCAACTCTACAATGTTGGCTATCTCTTTATTCAAACCAGCAAGAAACGAAGCCATGGTGGCTTCCCTTTCCTATTCAATATCGACCATTATCATAGCCATTTCTATCTCTTTATGGTTGTCCTCAACGCTCTTAGTATCTTGTCTCAAAGTCTGGAGTTTTTGGTGCAACTCCCTGTAGTAGTAACTAGGCACAAAATGTCTCTTCATGATGGACTTCATCTCCTCCCATGTTTCAACAGGTCTATCTCTAGCTTTTCTTCTATTCAGAAGTAGTTGGTCCCATTAAACAACTACATAGTCAGAGAATTCAACTGTTGCCAACTTCACCTTCTTTTCTTCTGAGTAGTTGTGGCAAGCAAATATCATCTCTACTTTCCTTTCCCACTCTAAGTAGACTTCTGCGTCATTCCTCCCTTAGAAAGATGGAATCTTCATTTTGATGCTTCCTATGTTCCTATCAACCTTCTCAACTTCTTCCTCATCTTTGCCCCTTTCAACTCTCCCCCTGTAGCTCCTCTATTTCGGTCTCTATCTTCTCTCCCTCCCCTTCCATAGTTTCGAACTTCATACCACCCCCTCTCATCATCTTCTTTATAACCAGCAACTTCTTCTTCATAGTTTTGGGGATTTCGAGTTATGGTTGAAGCTCTTTCTCTTGGTGCATTATTAACTGAAAACTCTTACAAAGTTCTGATCAATCTATCTTATCTTTCAAACTTGTCACTGACATCTCTAAGCATGTCCTCTATCCTTAGAAACTGATTTTGTATAGCTGTTAGAGTAAAGAAAGTCTTATTTTGTTGTTCATTGTCATTTCCTTTTCCTTCGTTAGACTTCCCATCACCATTACCATTCTTATCATTTGTCTTAGACATGGTGTAAACCTGTAAGAAAATGTTAGAAAGGACCTCATAATCACTGCCTCACGTGTTTCCCTCAAAATCAGATTGTACACTCGCGTTTTCACACAATATTAATGGCTTTTCACTATATAAGCTCACCCTCTTGCCTTTTATCTCTCAAGTGATGTCTTTAAAGTTACTTTTCATAAACCAATTCAACAAAACTAAGCAAATAGCAAGCAACACAAATTAATTGAAAAGAACAAGTAAATTAATTTGGAAAATATAGATACAATTGGATATACTTTGGGGTAAGAGGTATAACGTTTTATCTTGAACTCGGATTGAGGTTATTTAAGTATTCATAGAAAGAGGACTTCGAGGTCTACAACTTCATAAAGACCTGAGAAGAGATTTTGATGTTTAGAGTGTCAAATTTTCAAATTTCTGTAACTGACCTATGAAAGTATGCTCAACAGACATAGATGTCTGCCTAATAGACATTCTCTAGCCAATTGGTCTTAATTAAGGCTTAAATGGGTCTTAAATTGAACCTAGAATTATTCTTGAATCAAGTGATATGTTTGAAGTGATAATGGAGGTTATAACTTAGTGAATGAATGGATGATGTCAAAGTACCAAAGGCATGAGTACAATGGGAATGAAGATGTTCATATGATTATAGTTATATTTCAAAGGAGTTGAGTAATATGTATGAAATGCTTAAATGTGAATGAGAATTGGGTATTATGAGAGCATATAATGTTAGAAAAGGAATGACGAGAAATTGAGTTATGATATTAGAATAACCAAGTGTTCTTGAGGTGTAAGCCTAAGGATAAGGTAGACACATACAAAGGATAATCATTTAATGGTGAACTTAGAATAATCATGTACAAATGAAGTGTAAACCTAAGTTCAATTAGACATAAATGAGTTATTAAATGAGAATGAACATAAGATGTGAATTTCGATAATATACCTGGGATTGTCATTGAGCATGCATTATATACAACATATATATATATGTATATATATATATATGTATGTATGTGATTGAGGATTCATAAGAATGTGCAATTAATAATATGTGCAATATGTGTTTTACATAATGATGATACAATATAGATCGTCCGCATCTAGAAATTTCTAGATCATGAAAGCTAATGCTAATTTGTAGCATACTGTGAGTCAACCTAGATGGTCTCATTTCATTAATATTTTGTTTTAAATTTCTGCATTGAAGGACTACTAATATGATTGATATACCAAGGTCCGATGACGTGTAAAGTGAAATAAAGTGACTGATTGATCTTATATGATTGATGCATTTCATTGCATGAATGCATGACAATATAAAGGCTATTGTGACGAGAGTAGCCACTGAAAAGAGCTTAAAGCTAAAAAAGTAAAAACAAGCTTAAAGCTCAGAATGTGATTAAGAGCTAAAGGCTCACTATGTACAATGAGCCCAGTATCCCCAACAGATACGGGATAGTTATCAATGAGCCCGGTATCCACAATGGATACGGGATAGTTATAGGAACTCATTCATAACAATAACCAATTGAAAGTGAGTCTCATAAGCACTACAAATGCATCTGATATGTATGATTTAAATAGTTTGACTGATTTCTAAATGTGATTTATGTTTTAAATGAATATGAAATGTATGTAACTCAACATGATGAATTGATGAAGTGATGTGAATTATATGATTATATGAATTGATGTGTTATATGATTGAGTGAGCCATCAAGGATGGTCCACTCACTGAATTCGCAAAACTCACCTCAAATTTGTAATATTTTTTAAGCTTAGAGAAGATCTCCAGTTAGAAAAATTAGAGTTTAGCCACTACATTTGAGTAAGAGATAGAGGTCGAGATTAGTTTGCAATTATTGTATCATGTGTAATTGAATAATTCTATTTTGTAAGAACTTTTCGTATTGGAAATGTTTATAAATAAGATTGATCAATGAGTGTAGTAACATTCGTAAATGGAAATGTTTTTGAATAAAATTGGCCCAATTTTTTAAATTAATTTTCCACATCAACGTGCATTGTTTTTAAAAAATTGTAATGATTTTTAACTGAATGACTATTCTAGCATGCCACCCTCGTAGAGTATATTCTCGAATACCATCGATATGTTTGAGGATATGCCCTATAAGAGGGGGGGGGTATTATAATTTGGTATCAGAACCCAAATTTAGTATCTTACATGGGTATTTTTTGGAATATGTGTTAAGGTACATACATTTTACACATGTCGTAGCTGGTAGTAGCAACTGATCTCTAGTTTGAGTCGTGTTTATATGAGTCATATGCGTGAGCATTTGTTAAAAGTTTGAGCTGATAGAAATAGAGAGAAGAATGGTGATTTGTTAGAATGTGAGAAAATGAGTGTTTGTGGATATTTAGAAATGAGAAATAGTATATGGTTAGATATAACAAATATAGATTCAACACAATTGTATTGGTGGATGTATTATTAAATATTACATCAATATTGTATTGTGGTGATATATCCACAAATGTGAAATAGATGTGAATACATTATCATGGACTGATTGATTAAAGTAGTGATATATATATATATAAATGATGAGATTTAAAGTGTACAAGACAAGTTGAAAGAAAATAAAAATTTCTATGACCTTGAGAAGTTGAACTTGGATTGGAAATCATTGTTTGATAAATGTGACAAGAGTTATGATTTAGCATAAGAATATGTTTGTGAAATTGAGATCAGAATTTCAGGATGATTATGTGTCCATAATTCTGAATTGATTGTGAGCATACGTATGTATAACGATATAATGATAATTGGAAGCTAAGATAATGATAGCAATATATGTAAAAGTTGTCAAGGTTAAGTTTTGTAAGTACATATCTAATAATGGGATCACCATGACAAGTGAGAATATTGAGCACCTACATATTATATGTGTGGAGATGATATAGGATGCACTATATGACTTATTGAATATTTGTTAGTCATAGTTCTCATAGTTCAAAGTCTAAGATGAATTAGAGTAACATATGAAAGTGCTTATAGTGATCAATCGAGGATAGATTGAGATTGCTAATGATGTTACTATAGGTGATGAATTCGAGGAAAAATAAGAAAGACACAATCATGGCATAGTGCCCACGATCGAGAACAGGCGCAAAAGGAGAAGTATTGTCCATAATCAAATAAGATTAAGGTATCCTTAGCATAAGATATTAATTGGTGAATTATCATAAATACATCTCTAGATAAGATGTAATGATCTTGATGGTATATACTAAGGTATACCAATAAATGAAGCTACTTAATGCTTTACTGAGACTTATTATAAAGGATATTCTGATCTTATAAGTTATGAAAGAAATCAATCTTATTGAGATATTATAAATAGTTGGAATTGGTTTTTTTGAGGTATTAAGAATGCCTGATAAGCAATGATAAAAACAGTTGATTGATAAGGATTACGTGAACAATATAGATGATAGTAGCAAGAAATCTTCTTTTGAAAAAGAATTTCACTGAATTAGGATAAGTAGACCAGAAGATTTATTTTAAAAATGATCAATGAAGGAACAAATGAGAAATGAATATGTAATTACTCAAAAGTGAATATTGGATTCCCGTTTCTAACTGAGACTTAAGCATCAGGTAGAATATGCTATAAAGAGTATATGTGTTTTTATTTGATATAAAGTATCCAACTCTATGATTAGATTTTTGACTTTAAGGAGACACTATTGATAATGTGAGGAGAACATAGGTCCACACTATATTCTATGCAAATATGTTCAGGAGACACAAATTAGATTTGATGAATGTGTTACTAACACAGGAAGTTAAGATTGCAAATAAATTGAAATATATGGAGAAATTAGTAAGAATGAATAGAAATTAGAATAAGTCAATGTGAAAGTAAAGGAAATCAAATGAATGGAGAAAATCATTTGAGAAAAGAAGTCAATTGGGAAACCGAAAAATAACATGAGATAATATTACCTTATTAAGGAATTAGTTACTTAAGGAATTACAAGAACTAATCATGGACATATTGAGTTTTGGCAATATTTGTGGGAGTTTTGGCAATATTATGGTATTAAAGATTAAAACAATCAAAGCAAAATTGGAACAATTAGTGACTGTGGTCATAGATGATATATCAAATGTATTCGAAAAGTTGGGAAGAATATTTTGAATACTTGTGGTTATTCTTAGATATCATGAAGGTAGAAACAATTATATGCCAAGTTCAATAAGAATGAATCTTACCTTGATCAAATAATATGTTGGGTTTTATAGTATCTGAACATAACATATTGGGAAACCTAAAGAAAGTAGAGGTAATGATGAAGTGAGAAACTCCCATGAATATATAAGAGATCTGGAGTTTTCTAGAATTAGCTAGAAATTGGACATTATCATAAGTTTTTAAGGGATTTTTATTGATCTTAGCCCTTTGACAAAAATATCTAAGGAAAAATGCATAAATCGTATGACTGATTAATGTAAAGAGAATTTTAAGGAATTATAACACTGATGTTAATTATATTGTTTGGATTTGGAGATTATGTAGTAATAACGAGGTTCCTTATTAGAGATTAGTATGAAATCCAATGCAGCGTAATAAAGTGATTTTGTATGCATAGAGACAATTAAAGTTCTAATGAGCTGATTATTTGATATATGATTTAGAATTTGCTATAATAGTAATTGCTTTGAGAACTTAGAGACATTATATGTACAATGAAACGTTTTGGATCTATACACATATATACAAATCATTAAAGTTTGAGGTAATTATTGAGTTTGAAAGAATTAAATACAAGATTGAGACAATGGATAAAGTTACTTAAAGATTATGATTGTGTAAATGAGTATTTCCCAGTAACGCTAGATTTGAAATCCGATACATTGAACAAAAAATTCACTAGCAGTGCAACAAAAATTTAGATATTGAGGTTACCAAATCTAGTGAAATGAAGAGCATAGAATCTTGAGTTGAATTTTAGGCAAATCAAAGTACTATTAATTATTGAATTTAAGATCAGTTTCACAGGAAAAGAATTAAGAAAGCCTAAAATGAGGATTCAGAAATTGTGAACCTTATTGAGGAATTGAAAATGAATCTGAATTTTGAGTTTTAATAGGAAAAATGATACCTTGTGATTGAAATAAGAAGTATGTGTACCTGATAAAGATGATTGCGCAAAGAAATTATTAAAGAAAGCACAAATAACAACCTATGCTATACACCCTAATAGGAATATGCCAAAATAATATTTAACGACTAAGAATGTAGAATCAAGTGATTGAATGTTTGAATTACTAATAGTCTTAAATGTTGGAGATATGCTTAGAACTTATATTTTGGAGTTCATAAAAACATGAGGTCAATGTATAGTTTTAATTGACTTTAAGCATAATAATCATTATCACAGTGATATCAATATAATATCGTACGAGGTGTTATACGATAGAAAGATCGTCTGCCTTTATATTTAGGTGAATAAGGCCTAAAAATGGTTGAAGGCCCAAATTAATTCGAGATACTATTGATAAGGGAAATTGATCTATATTAAAAATTAAGTGATTCAAGAAAGATGAATGAATTAGGTGGATCAACACCGAAGACATGGAATATAGTGAGATAGATATATGAGTTAAGTGTATTAACACTGAACAGATATGAATTATCAAGTGAAAGATGAATTATTTCTTAGAGTATCACCTTGACATGGTGTGCCCAGGTTAGGAAAAAGAATAAACTAAGCCTAAATTGTATTGGTCCTTATGAAGTTCTTGAGAATAGAACCATTGATGTACGAATTATTATTACCAATAAAAGATGTTTCATATTCACATAGTGTTACATGTATATGTTTAGGAAATATCATTACGATTCGATATATGCGTTATTGATACAAGAAGTGAAATTATAAGTAATCTGAAATATATTGAGGCACTAGTTACGATAGTGTGATATCTGAATAAGCAACTGGAAAATCGAGTGATTCCATTGACCATAGTCAATTGGAAGAAATTATTCGAGTGATGAAGTTAAATGGGAAATAGAGGAGTATATGAGGAAACAACACCCCTACCTTTTTTATCAATCAGATAAGAATTTCGGGGATAAAATTTGTTAAGGGGGAGACTTGTAACATTCCCTTTCCATACTAAGGGTTAGAACCTTAGACTTATGTAATTAATAAATAGCAATTAGAGATTAGAAAAATGCATTTCATGCTCATGCATACTGTTAGCATACACACATACTAGGAGACAAAAGATTAGAGATTTATGCAAATAGAGATTAGAAATAGCATGAAATGAGCA
This sequence comes from Erythroxylum reticulatum, assembly GCA_025504915.1. Classification (NCBI taxonomy): domain Eukaryota; kingdom Viridiplantae; phylum Streptophyta; class Magnoliopsida; order Malpighiales; family Erythroxylaceae; genus Erythroxylum; species Erythroxylum reticulatum. The sequence goes on along the minus strand of JANSVA010000006.1, from coordinate 29,137,616 downwards.
TGTAATCTACTTGTCCTTTTGTCTCCATTATGCATGTAATTGGGAGACAAAAGGACTAGTAGATTAAAAGACTAAGAAGAGACATTGAGAGAGTGACATATGGCAAGTGACAAGTGTCCCTTGGCACAACACTTGTTTTGAATCACGAAATTCATTGAGTGAAAGACCATATTTTGGTCTTTCACTTGCTATTTTTGTTAGCTTTATTTCTCCATCTTCTTCATCTTCTTCCTCTTCCTCTCCCTAATAACGATACTATCTTCTTCAAGCCTCAAAGATGAACCTTACCTTTTTCCATCACTAGCCCTTAAATACTTTGATATCTTCTTCTTGTTGTTAAAGGACCTAGCCTATTCCACCTTGAAAGTTGATTTTCGTGTATGTTGAAGACACTAGGGTTCTTGGAGACTCTTAAATAAGCCATGGATAAACAAGCAAGTATAAGCATCACACTTCCTAATTGATGAATGGAACATGTTTTGATGATAGTTAAGAGTTAAATGATCATAAAATGGGGATGGGTTCATGCAAAAACGTGAATGAGAAATGTGGGTAGATTCGTGCCTTGTTTTTTTGTTTTGATGGGTAATAGATTATGGAATGACATAATGTTGGATTAATTGAGTAAATGGTGTTTAAAGGGTGCTGGAAAATTGTTAGTTGTAACATTTTCCGCTGATTATGCATCTGTGATTTAGCCATAACTTTTTCTGTGGATATCCAAAATGAGATGATTTTTGAATTTTATTAAATTAGAGACATAAGGATACATATTTGATGAAGACATCAAATTCTAATTCTATCCTTAAAAGTTCCTATTTTTGAATTCAAAATGAGTACTGGGTGTAGAAAATTGATAAATGAATACATGTGTTTGTATTCTATTTTGAGAGTATGAAAACCATGAGTGATGAGTTGTTATGTAGATGTTATGAGTTGAGAATTAAAGGTATAATGAAAGTGAAGGT
>JANSVA010000006.1:29112437-29133995 GCA_025504915.1 Erythroxylum reticulatum | reverse complement strand
TAATTAAAATATAATAAATTTTTATTTCTCAATATTTTTTACAAATCAACTACTGTTAATGGTAATAGTAATCATTCCTTCCTCTTAACCAACTATTATAATAATAACAATATTCATTCATTCTCATTTCAAACAATGTAATTGAATTCATTTCTACCATTACTGAGTTTGTTTCAAACAGTATAAATTGAATTCAATCCAATCTTATTAATGTAATTGAATCCAATTTGTTAATGAATCAAATTCAAGAGTTTCCAAATAGCCCGTAAATTTCCAAATAGCCCGTAAAAGTTATGATGCTCGAGAAGGTATGCTTTCTATGCAAGATGCAAGACCTCGCGTTATAATGTAATTTATGTTGACACATTGGTAGCCCGTAAAGAGTTAAGCCACCGTGAGTTTCACCATAAATGGTCACCTGATATCAGAATTGTACTGCAGGTATCTTAAACGAAGAACAAGAGATTCCTCTAATCGCTTGAATAGCTTTGGCAGGTTATTAATGCTAGCCACTTTAGAACATGAATTTCAAGGAATTGACTATCCGCCACATAAAGTACAAGTGAATACTCTTAGCTTACCCTACAGTGCATTGAGTATCACCTGAACTCCGTACTGTGGGCGGACGGTGACGAGCTGAAATGGAGAGTGAACATATGCAGGGGAAAGACTGAAGCTATAACGTTGAAGAATCATACAGAGAGCTATCTTGGCTTCGATGGTAGCAAAGTTGAAGCCAACACAAATTCGAGGTCCAGCGCCGAATGGTAAATATGCAGCAGAATTTCCATCTGCAGCTTTAGCAACTCCTTCTGAGAATCTCTCTGGTTTGAAAAGATGAACATCTTCACCCCAGATGTTAGCATCGTGATGAAGTGCTAGAATGGAGAGGAGCAGGTACATATTGGCCGGCAGAGTGAGTTTTCCCAGTCGAATTTCTGTGCTTACTTGCCTATGCAATGAAAGTACAGGAGGATATAATCTCAAAGTCTCGTTGATTATCATACTCATCTGCATTCGAAAGATAAAATGAAAGGTTAATCATAATGATAACTCACTGATAACTTGCTTTCATACATAGACTTACAATTTTAAGTTTTGCAATGCCTTCTGCATTTGGAGTTTGTTGACCAAGAATTTTGAGAATCTCATTTCGAGCTTCTTCTTGCCAATCTGTATGGATTGCTAACAGTAAGACAGTCCATGAGAGTAATGTACTAGTGGTTTCCTGACCACCAAAGTAAAATGTCTTGCACTCATCGACAAGATCTTCCACTGAGATCTTCTTGGATTCATCATCATCGTGATAAGCGGTTATAAGTAATCCGAAGAAGTCATTTCCGTAACTGTCTGATTCTCCACTCATGACTCTCTCTTCTCTCTTTTTAAACAATTTCAAGATGGAGTTATGTATTCCTTTCTCAAGCTGCTCTGCTTCAAATTCGTCTCCATACCTTAAAATCTTACTGCAAAAAGAATGATGGAACAAATCATACGTAGAAAAAAGAGCATGTATTTCAGGTTCAGTATCATGATTTAAAATACACGAAACTTGTTATATTTGATAGCTAGCTCGCACATGCCCTTGATCCATCATAAGACAGCAATCAACAGCTCAAATAACTCAAAGAAGATAGATTTACCCTATTCCAGGTATTCTAAATTTGAAGGCATTTCTTTGTATCATCACTGCCAACTTGTTTATCATGTCAAAAATGTTTTGTCCCTCAAGGTAACTACTTCCAAAAGCTGTTCTGGAAATCACTTCCGACGTCAATCGCCTGAATTCTTCGAACACCTCAATCTCCTTGCCATGATACTTTTCCCAACTTTCTAACATCATTTCGACACTGGCAACCATTTCTGGAATCATATTCTGCAACATGTTTGTATCTTGCAATTAGCTATACAAAAATAATATAAACTTTGCAAGTCTGAACAAAACCGCCTTACTTTTAAGCTCTCCCCATGGAATGCATAGTTTGCCAACTTCCTCATCTTAGACCATTTTTCACCTTGAGAAGTGAAAAGGCCATTCCCTAGTATCTTCTTCGAATAACCTTGGACTGGCGGTTTCCCGTAAATTCTGTCTTTATTAGTCAGAACCTCTTTGATTAGGTCTGGTTCAGACAAAACCAACTGTGGCTCAGGACCAAACCATTGCAGAAAATTGGTCCCTGCAGATGTAAAGCAGATCTAACTAATCAGATCCAAATCAAAGTAAATTAGCTGGTGAAGCATGAGCAACTAATCAAGTTTAGTAGCTTGTTACCGTATTTCTTGATCCACAAGTATAAATGAGGCTGGATTCTGGGATATATATTGTGAGAAAGATCAGTCATGGGTCGACCCAGAGCTTCACTTCTCATCTTGAGAAGTTGATTATTGGTTCCGTACATAAATGTATATGAAGGACCTTCGATGCCCTGTGAACTCATCAGATGCTGTACACGGATTGGGGTCCACCATACCCTGTAAAGAAACTTGACAAGTATTAGAACAAGGAAGAGGCATAGAGCGCTTGAAAGAAGCACCGCTAGGGTTTCCATTGCACTCATTTTTCGTTTCCGAGTTACAACTCTGGCAAGCCGAATTTTTAAGGGAACAACAGTCGATTCCCTAAACCCTAAATCCTAAACCCTAAACTCTAAACCAACTTTATGAGGCCTAAATCCTAAATCCTAAACCCTAAACTCTAAACCAACTTTTTGAGCCTCATAAGATAGATTTGGTAGATCTGCTGGATCAATGGGCTGAATCATCAGCAAAAAGTAAAAGACAAAAAAGATGTAACTTTATTCGACTGATGTGTACCTTATGTCCACTAAACATACTAAAAATTAATAAGAGCAGAGCACAAGGTAGGACAATTTCATAATGGGCCTTATTATCTCTGATTAGATCTCCATGTTTTCTTAAATAGAACAAGATAGATAAGGGTCTTGCATGTGCAAAAGGGTCTGAATTGTCAACTATTTAGCGTACAGGGTGATGTCATCCAACGAAAAATCACTTCTCCCTGTATGGTTCGAAATGAGCGAAAGAAACAAAATTGTTGATGAGGTAAGTAATTGATGAATTATACGCCAGGACAGGGACGATCCCAACCGCTTTATTACTTCACTACAGCTAAGCGTTATACAAACTGAAGCTCTCTTTAAAACAAAAATGACAAAACCTTACGCCTCTGGGTTATCAATTTGTTCTATAAAAGTTGTCAATTATAATAAACTACCTGTCAGTATTTTTCTGTATCATTTAGAAATAACTAGTTGATTTTCTGTATGTTATTTATTTTGACTAGTTGTTAAACAACTAGTTATTTTCTGTTATCACAACGGATGGATTAACTAGTTGTTAAAGCAATAACTAGTTGTTCTTTTTTATTATTACAACAGATGGATTATTAGTTATATAGGTATACATCTTTCTTTTTTTCCTCAGTCAATAAGGACACTGCCACAGAAGTGTATAGAACCAGAAATAACCTCAAGCAATACCGCTCATATAACACTAAGAGTGAACTTCGTGAAAATATAGACAAATTAAGGTTTGGTCTCTAACTCTACTACAGCAATCATTTGGAGATCCAATTTGTAATCATAGCGTGAGCTAGGTTCTTTGCAATCACAGATTCTCTAATTTTGCATAGGAGCCTTTCACAAGTAACTTCTGAGCTATTTTGAGTTCTCTTGAAGATTCTTTGTTTTTTTTCCCCGACAAAATGGTAATATACTGTTACACAAAAAGCTAGCTTGAACATGTTTGAGTTACCTTTTGTGGCACATTTGAGGTTCAAACCCCACAAAACAATGTCAATTCATTGAGTTTAATGGAAAGTGAAATTGCAAAGTGTGTGAATGTGATTCCAAACAAATTTGAAAATTCTGCCATTAAATTATAAATGATTTTAAGTCCTTATTTTGATCTTAACTGAGGACATAAGTACGATCCGGCTAGTGAAACTTGAAACTGTCCTCGGTTCTCAACTTGCCTTTAACAGTAAGCCAAAGGATGAAAGATGCGTTAAGGATATAATTTGTGTTCCAAACAATCATGTGCCAATCTACATTGTTTTGTAAACCTATCAGTAACTTTCTACAAGAAAGGTTGGAGAATTACATCGATTTGTAATTAAACCACATGACATAATCCTCTTTAGATTAGTAACTTTCTACAAGAGAGGTTGGAGAATTACATCGATTTGTAATTAAACCATATGACATAATCCTCTTTAGATTAGTAGGGGAGTATGCATGGAGATTAATTTTGATTAGTCCAAAGTCTCTTGAAGCATGAGTTGGCCATTGCTATACAGTATGTTCTATAATTGCTTCCATTTTAGTTTTTTTTTGTCAACATACTTAATACACAAGGCTCTCCGCTTTGTAGAAATATGGGGAGGGTTATAATGTATGCAGCCTTCTTTTTGTATCTTTACAAAGAGGCTATTTCCATGACTTAAATCTATGACTTTACCTATCTTAACATGAATTCTTCCTTTTAGTGTGTTAAATTCTAAGAGCTTGTACAGAGGTCCAAATTTATGCAAATGATCAAACCAAAATGAGATATCTTTGCCATTACCTTTCTTATGTTTAAGGACCAAGTAAACTCCATAGATCCTCTATAAGATTTGGCCTTGAGGTCTATGGGGTGTTTAACTTTAGGTTAACTAACCATATACTTTCTTCTTTCAAGAACTATATATGTATCCATTTGGACCTAAAGTGATTCCTTGTCTGTGCATATCTTACATAGTCTCTTGATCCTACTTAAGATTCTGAATGAATTGATCCCAAGTCCCCTATTTCATTTTGCCAAACAAATTTCTTACTGTTTCCCTTTAGGCACTTTAGCTTTGTCCTTAAGTCTAAACCAGAGGATTTTCTTGAGCATTTTTCAATTATCTTTACTCTATCCTTAGGTGAATCTCTAAAAACTCTAATAAATGTGTAAATTGTTTAATATCGAGATAATTAGTTGAAGCATACCACCGTATGAGAACGTAATTCACAATCCTTTCAAACTACTTTGAATAAGTCTATGAGGAGAGCACAATCAAAGAATTATATCCTCGTAGTTGTTATATGAACACCGAGGTAATTAAAAGGAAGTTGCTCTTACTTGAAGCCCTTAGTTATAGCTAAAATATCCTTAATTGCATTAGAGCGTATAGATAGGTAAAAGATACTATTGTTAGGGTTATAACTCAATCCTAATGTGTTTTTAAATTGCTATAAGGAGTTAATAAACACCTCAATTAATTTAGTTGTTACCCTACTTATTGATATTTTTCTGTATATCTCACAAAAACTATAAATACTAGTAATTACCTTTTTTTCCATTATCCAACGTAAGAGTTAGATTTTGGATTTTAATTAAAAAATAAAGATAAACTAATTTAAGATTAAATAACTATGATTTCAGGATAAGTAAAATACAAAGAAAAATATATATTAAAGAGTTGTGTCTAGGTGATGAATCTCTCTAAAAATCTTTAGATATTATTTACCTTTTATCATGCAATCATATTATTAATTATTTGACCATAAAAATTCATATCTTATATTAATAACTCTCTTGAAACTACTGACAACTAATCTTTCAGTTGATTAACAGAAGTTAAAACCCCTAGGATTGCTTTATCGATTTATGAATTCTGCTATCAGGTTTGACCCTAATCTAAACAATTTATGTCGACCTATCTATAGGTCTGTATGCAACTCCTTTCAATTATGGTAGATCTATTCATATAAGAGGATTTCTCAATCTCAATTATATGAAATCAAATTATACACTAATACTTTGAATATATTAGAACAAGCATAAAACACATAATTGAATTGTAATAATCAATCAATATATTTGCATTAAATTAAAGATTAAAACATATTGTTATCCCAAACTAAGGTTTATCACACATAGACACTAAACATGTTTAATTACTTATAATAGAAAAGGAAATAAAAGATAAACATAAAGAAATACTAATATAAAACAAAAGAATCATAGTCTAAATCTCCCTTTTCTCCTATTAAATCTTCTTGCAAGTTTAAGGTTTCATGTTATCTACTGGATCTCTCGACATATTTTTTCTGTTTTCCTCTTCCCTTGATAAAAATCGTAGCCTCTCTAAGTGTTTTACGTCTGTAATATGTTGCAAAAGTCAACTCATTTTATATTGCCTCCACTCACATCCTTTTATATTAAATTTTAGGATTTTTGGGATATAAATAGTCATTTATACACAAAAACACCTGAACTTGCAATTTTACATGGGCACAAAGATTTACATAAGAAACATACACGATCGTGTATCTGAATATACACAGTCATAACTTAATTTCTTCAATCTTCGAACGTTTACAGAGACTTATACAGTCTCTATACATAGGCATGTAGGTCCTTGGTTACTTCAAATGTTCGTCTTATGCTATGGTTTCATCAAAATAATTTTCTTTTTAGTCCATAAAGACAATTATTATCTATGAATGCACTTATAGGAAATTAAGTATATAACAAAAGTAATAAATATTAAGCAAAATATGTTAAATAGGGTGAATAATTATAGTCAAATATGCATCTATTACCTAAAAATTAATAACAAGTCATCCACAGATGCCAATCTTATCACATTTGTAATGAAATTTAAAGCAAGTTTCTTTAGAGATCTGAAGATCAATATTTTGGAAAGGATTTCTATGCTAAGGCAAAATAGGTATAGAGACAAAGGATTCCCCTGCTTGAGCCCTTTGGTAGCTCTGAATATCTTTTCAAGTTCTCTATTGATTAGTATAAAGAATGAGGATATAGTAATGCATTGTTTGATCTAGTTTATGAACCTTTTAGGGAAACCTAGTGCCACCATTAAGCTGAACAAAAACTTCTAGCTTAAGGATTAAAAAGGCTTTCCTAAAATCAATTTTTAAGGTTTGAATCCTTATTTCTTCTCTTTTATGGTAGCTTTTGAATAACCCTTTTAAAATAAAAATGTTATCATTAATGTTTATGCCTTGAATATAGGCACCTTCATAAGGCCTTATAATTCCCCTAACAACAACTTTTAACCTTAAAGCTAGAATTTTTGAGATGGTGTATATATATCTTATTACAATTATATAAAAAAAAAGGTTTATAGTCATGAAAGGAAGTAGGATTAGGGACCATAATGACTAGGAAAATATGGGATTTATTGAGTTCCTTTAGAATTTTCCCACTAATGAAATATTCCAACAAAAAGTTAGTTATCATGCTACCTAAAATTTCCCATCTGCTTTTAAAAACTAGACATTGAATCCATCAGGGTCAGGTGCCTTGTTTGGATTCATGGTGAAAATTGCCTCATTGATTTCCACCCCCAAGATTTCCTTAGTAAGTATACACCTTAGCTCTGCAGATATGGTGTTAGTTAGACATTCCTTAACCTGATCAAGTGGGAGACTTACTTCTATAAATGAACCTAAAAGTTCATTAAATTGGTTGAAAGCCATCTCCTTTAGTTATTATTAATCATTTGTGTTAGCTTCATTATAAGTTTATAAAGGAACTATTTTATACAGTTTCCTTATGGAATGGATGGCATTATGACTGAATTTTGTATTCCTTTCCCCTTCCTTTAACTAGATAATTCTTGATTTCTACTTCATTAACGACAAATAGCTTTGTAAGATATTGCCATACATCCTTAATGATTTGTTCTCTAGAGTTTTGAGGGTCACATAAGTAGTATTAGTGCTCAAATTATCATGGATATAAGTGAGGAAAACTAAAGCTTCCTCCCCCCCCCCTCTTTGAGTAGTTGTAATTCCTCTTAAGTTCATCCTTAGTAAGTTTAAGCTTTCGCACACACGCACACACATATAGGCTTGAGTCCCAGTCACTTAATTGTTCAAGTTGTTATGATAAATCTAAAAAGAGAATCCCATTTATTGTAAAATAAATTCATCTAAATGTCCATTGAGTATGATTTGATGTGAGGGGATTGTAGAAGTGGGCCAATCTAAGAGAAAATTTGAATATTTATGAATAACTAACTAGGGATCTGTCCAATTTTTCTAAAGGAATCAGTTGATACATTGCATAGTATTCCAAGTGAAATAATTATCTATAAATCTTAAATAAGTCATTACTATATCACTTATAAACCTAGAAAAGTCCCCATTTCCATGCTTTAGCTTAGATTTAAGACCTTTCACCTTTTGGGAGAATAATATGAAGTTAAAGTCACTTGTTAACATCTAAGGATTTGAGGAGTTGTTGCTCATGGAGATGAGAGTTATCCAATGATTCTTTCTCTATAATTCGAAGTTGGTAGCATCAATCATTGTGAAATTAAGGAACAATTAGGATTGGACTAGTGTGACCTAACAATTGATAAATTGACCTGATCAACACTACTAATAGAGGAAAAAATTTGGGTTAAAAGAGACTATAATGTGTCTATTATAGTAAGCATTATGATATCTTAAAGTGATCCAACTTATATATAAAAACCATAATTGTTTTCGAATTAAGAAATCTTTTTTTTTTCAACTAAACCAACAACACTAGGCTTCCTTAAGGATAAGAAATGAGTTTATTTTTTATTGGATTTATTCAAAACCTTAATATTCCAAATGACTAAATTCATTTGAGAGGCAAAGATACCACTCCCTTTTTTTCTTGGATTTACACCTAAGTCTTATCTTTTTGGCTTTTGTGGCTTCATTTTTTGCAAAGGGTGATGAAGTACTTAGGGTTTAGTTCACTTTACTAAAGGTCTCTTTTTTTTTTACACTTACAAACCATTATAGTTGAGCACACTATCTCTATATCAGGTTACATTTTATCTCTCTTAAAATTGTCTTCCATTTCTTTGTTCATAGCTTCATGCATTATAGGTAGTTAAGGACTCAAAACATCCAATTATTTGTCATAACTGTTTAGGGTCAGAGTAAAGTGGTTACTTACTGGGGTGGTTTCCAATCTACTTTGCTCTTCACTAGAATGTAACTCTAGATTATTCTCATATATTGATTTTCTCCCAGTGGGTAGCCAAGCTTTGGCCTACTCCTGCCTCTTAGGTCTCCATTGGTAACTTTTGAAGATAAAGTCCTTTATAAGTTTCTTTTCATCATCTAGCTTATTAATTCTTAGACTATCAAGGAGGGCTTTACTTTTCTCCACCTCAATAGATATATGTGCATATATTATTCTTTAAACATTTACAATTTGTTCATCCATACAGAGAGTCCCATCAAGCGAATTAGCTAGGTATATGTTTTTTAGCTTTTCTTTTTCCATTGTTAAATCAGCATGTCATTTTTGGAGTTTTATAGATCTTCCTTAGATGTGCCCAGGTCCAACTTTAAGGATCCTCTCAACCTTATCCTCTATTATGATTTTAGAGATTGACAATTCTTCCTCACTTATAAGGACATGTTTCAATCCAAGTTTTTTCTAGTTATTATTAGCCTAGTGAAGAAAAAGGAGAAATAAGAGGTTCTTCTTAGCAAAAAAAACCTTACATAAACATATTCCCATTTTTGAGCTCTTATTAATACCAATATGAGTGGAAGCTAACCTCTGATTCATTGGTTATAGAGATATACCTAAGCTTGTCAAAAGACATAAGTTCCCCCAAGCACTTTGTTCTATATCATATTATTAACCTATTATAGGTAGATTAGGAGGGCTTCTTTACCGCTGTTAGCAATAGCAAAGTTCACTACAATCAATTTAAATTTAAAAGAGGGATGAGAAAGTAAGAGAAAAACATTAGGGCATATTGCTCCATGTCAAGGGAAGCAATTTCATAGTTGGTAGTTAGTGAAGGAGAAGGAGAAGAGCTTGGTGGGTTAAAGCAATTATGCTATTAATAGTAATAAATTGATAGATCTAGAAAGCAAGAAAGAGTTTTACTAGGAAAATGGCTAAAAAGTGAAACCAATTTTCAAAAGATTAGTCTAAAACAAGGAAGAATTAAAGGTGGGGAATGAGATAGAGGCAGTTCATAGCATGTCTCTGTAACTGATACAGTTACTTTAGATTTTGAATTAGGTATAAAAATAACTATATAGGTATATATCTTTGTTTTCCTTAAACATATAGCATGTTGTGTTTTCATTACTATATTGCTTATATATATGGAGTATGCAGTGTTAATGTATATAACATATATTATTATGTAACAATAACACATTATTAGGTGTATACTCTTGTGCAACTAAAGAATATTACAAAACAGATGGTTACACATATGTATTTAGGGTCTACTTATAAAGAATTTCAATTATCAAGCAAGATTATTTATCATGGTTAAAATAAAAATTAAACTAAGATATTTGTTTCATCTCTTAAGGTTCATATTTATATCTAGTTAAGCAATTTCTACATCTCAATGCACAATTATCTTAATTAAATTTATTACAAATAGTTAATATATTAGTTATTATAATAATTTAGGATATCTCTTTTTTATATTTAGATTATTTATTATTCTAGTGCACATATTATATTTTTCTTTTTAATTCTTCATAAAATCCCTATGATTGAATCTATGATGTTTAAGCATATATTAAAGAATCAAGATCAAAAAGAATAAATTCGATCCAAGTAATAACTAATCATGCATTACTAATTAAAATATCCCATATAAATTATATCCCTAATCTTAATTAGGGATTTAGTTTATATTAGAATAAAGAAAACCAACAATAAATAGGAAAGAAAATAAAACACAAGTACTCATTCTTATAAATCTTGAAATCTTAATGTTATTAATTGAATCTTGATAGGATATCCCTCTTTCCTTAATGTTCTAGCTATCTTGTCCTAAAATGCTCTAATTTGACTTCTTCTTCTTTTTTACTCTTATCACTCTTTATCCTTTTATAGTAATAAACCTAGAATTTTCATAAAAGACATTACCAAAATGGGTCCAATTGAAGATAGTGTTGGTGTTTTATTTTTTTAATATCTCTCAAAAATTTTAAAAAATCAATACTAATAAGGTTTTAAAAAAAGTAACCTTATTTAGTTTTATCTTGGCTCAATAACTTCACTTTCAAACATTAAAGAGCTCATTTTTGAAACAGAAGACCATGTACAGCCTGTGTCATAAAACATAGGTCCCAATTTTAGGAATGTTTAGTTATATGGTAAACTCTCCAAGGAATAGAGTGCTCCAAGGTAGAACAATAGTCAGACACATTATTCTGTTATTGTTGTATTACTAATCATGGTCTATATTAGTGTCGTGTTCCTCCAAAATTATGCTAAAACTTCTCCATCTTAGGTCTAACTTACTCGAATTTGTCTTTCTTCATTAGAGGGCTACAATAAGACCTGAAAACAAAATATAAATCACATTATCAAATCCTAGATAAATCATCAAATCACAAGAAAAATTTTCTCTCAAAATCATATTAAAATATATCATATTATCACTTATCAAATACCTCTACAATTAAGTATTTAATTGTCTATAAGAAATAAATTTTGTTACTATTAACTTAAATAGGTGGCAAGCTCAAGAAAAGATTTAAAAAATTAATCAAGGCTCTGAATTATTCAATTCAATTGTAAAGTTTATCTATTTACTGGGCATATAGTTACTTGTATTAAGTTCTAAATCAATTTAATTTAACTTCATAATCCTTCAAATTTTAACTCAATCTATAAAATTCAACTTAATGCATAAAATAAACATAGATGAGAAGCATGCTTCAACTTTCAAACATTGTCATAACTTTTATTGAAAAAATTATTTTAAATTGACACAGGAGCATAAAAATCATGTTTGAAAAGTCACATAACCTTCCAACATAAGAGTAAAAACTTTGTCATGGTACTCCTAATTACTCGATTAGGTTACTGTTTCAAATGATTACATCATTCTTTAACTTTAATGTTTTCTTAGTCATCATAGTGAATTTATTTTATACTCATTTATTCACTCACATTTTTTTTGGTGCTATGAAATTTTTTTAAAAAGAATTCAATTTTAACTAAATTGTATAACCAAGCTATACAAGAGGTATCATAGTGAAAATCAAGTTTGCTTTTTCAAACTTAATGAACCAAATTAAAATTAAAGTAGTCATTAGTTTTTATAACAATTTGCTTAAATAAATAAAATTACAATAAACTAAATTACCAGGAATTATCTTGATTAATATTTTTTAAAAGTTGAAAATTTTCACAAAAATGTTCCTATTAATTTAATTATAAAAAAATAATAACCTTATTTTAAGTTTCTTAATTCTCTCATACTTATATTATCGTTAATATACAAAAAATGTAAGAATAATGAAAAACATAGAAAATAAGGAAAAAGATGGAACTAAGATAACTAGTACACTCCTAGTAATTGAAGAATGTAATACCATCAAGATTTATCTTAAGTTGATGAAATCTAATATCTACTCTTATGTATAGGGATGTACTATAATATAGGATAATGTTTCCTATATATCCTATAGATTTTCATCCAAAATAAAATAATCATGTTCTAAAGTCTATAAATTCAAAACTACTTCAAAGTAAAAACACATTCTATAGATCTTAAAAATTATCAAATTTAAACAAAAACAACTAAATTGTTAGGTTATCTTCTAACAAATATTAAATTTAATATCTATAGCTAGATATGGTCACTCAGCCTTTCATCCTTGTGGCTTATTAAAATTCTCCTTACTAATTAAGGGCTTTTTAGCTTTTATAAGTAGTTTATGTTCCTATACAGAACCTAGAGAAGAAGCGATAATAACATGATAAATATTATTTTCTCTAAACTTGCATAAAGTAAGTAAGAGGAAAATTGTTTCAAATCAAGTGTAGGTGATTCTTAGGTAGATAATCGGGCTTTAGGTTTTCCTTCTCTTAAATCCTTTAAAGTTCTATAAAATCAATGTTTATAGTCATCTCATTCTAATTTTAAAACATAATAAAAAAGGTTAGGATCCACCTCTTTTTTTATTAAGTGCTAAAGCTAAACTTATTTCTAAAGGATTAACATATATAACTTTAAATAAGTCATCATGCATAATAGAATTAATCATGTCCATCTTATAATAAGTGTCATCCAAGTAAAGCCTTTCTAAGGCCTTGAAAATGTTAAACTCCTCTTTGACAAGTAAGTCACTTTATGTACATTATCAAAAAATTTGTAGAAAAAATTATTTATCCTACTTTAACAAATAAGTCTTCCATTATCTTAATTAGGCACCATATCAATCTATTATCCTACTTTAACAAATAAGTCTTCCATTATCTTAATTAGGCACCATATCAATCTATCAGAATTAGAATGATATAATTATATGCTTTCTAAGCTTTTCTAAACAAAATAAAGGCATAAATTTAGTACTTACACATAAATCACATAAATATTTATAAATAATGAAGCAACAAAGTGACACAGAATAACAAAACTCCATGGATCCTTTAACTTTTGATTTATTTTGAAAAATTACACTATACTCCTCAATTAAAGGTACCATATCATACTTGTCAAGTTTGTCTTCTTTAGGGATTATTTCCTACAAAAACTTTACATAGAATGGAATATGGGCTAATACTTTATTGAAAAGAAGGTTTATGTGGAACATCTTGAAAATATCCAAGAATTTCTTATACTTGTCCTCATCCATCCTATTAATGGAATATGGGCTAATACTTTATTAAAAAGAATGTCGATATGGAATTTGTTAAAAATATCCAGGAATTTCTTTTATTTGTCCTCATCTGTCTTTTTTTTTCAATATTTGAGGATATGAAATAGGTGGCAAATAAGCTTAACAAAGTATTATGGCTTCTACTTCAAAGAATTGTTGGATGTAAGTAAGACAAAAGCTGATTTCATATTATTTGTGAAGTCTAGCCTTTGAATCTCCACCCTCTTGTCCTTTTCTGTAAGCTTGTACAACTTTTACACTTCCTTTTCTTTAGTGATTATAGCATCAAGCTTTTTACCATCCCTTACTATGATGGTTAACAGTCTCTCATTTGCGTATACCTTCATATTACTAGGGGTTTGTCTTGAACTCTTTCACCTACCATTTAAGCTAATTGGTTCACATGCATCTCCCAATGATGAATGAATCCAGAATATGATCACATTACATTACAATCTAGTTCAACCTAAATCACTAATCATTTATAGATTATAGCTTAATTTAACGAATTTAACCTTATATAAAAATGAATATAAATGAATAACTGATTTTCACTCTCAAGAACTTAATAACCAATATAAAAAAATTATAAAAATAATTTTAGTGTTTTTATAAAGCATTATAGGTCTGTTTAATTGGTCATTATAATTTTTTAATGCAAAAGTAAGTAACTTATCATGAATGAATCTCGGTTACTTACTTAGTTCACTAAATTAAATAGCTACTAGCAACACTTTTAATTTTGACCTTTTCATTTAGATTAAAGTTAGATGAGTGAATTTATTTAAGCTTAATTTATTCATATATTTTTTAATAGAGATATTATAATACTTAGCTATTTGATAATGTCAAACTTAACCTAATTTGTGTTAAATTAAATCAAACATCGATATCAAGACCAATAAATTAAAATGAAACTAAACTACTAATGAATACTTGTATCTATTGATTTAACTCAGTTGACTCAAAATAAAATTCAAGTTCTAATGATTCCTTTTAGTCACCTTTATTTCATCATTTAAGCTTCTAAAATTTTACCTATTAAACTAATTACAGTTAGATTATTTTAATTGAAATAGGCATAAAATAAAATCAAAGTAATTTCTCACTACACTTAAATTATACATTATTCTCAATGTACCAATGGTAAGAAAAGTACAAAAAATAAGATACTAGAAAAGTGGAAAAGAGGAATGGAAATTAAAGATGAAAGATAAGTTCTCTTAGTCTATTAGTGCTTACTCTTCAATACAAATATATAGAATTCATTTGCGCCTTACATAAATACTAACAAAAATACAAACTATAAAACGCAAAGAGTATTTAAATTAAAATAAAACTAAATAAGTATTGAATGCAACCTAAATAACATAAAATAAAAGTAAAAGGTAGTTTGGAATGGATAGACAAAATAATGAAAATGAATTAGAAGCCAATAAAAGAACCAAAAACTTTGTTAACAATTATTTCTTCATTACAATCTGAAATAGGCATTATCGATAGCATATGCAATGGAGAAGGAGTTGGCTGCTTATAAAATCTCACATGGTGGACATTGGTTGACAATTGCTCGTCCATCTAACTTAACTGTTGGTATTGTGCATTAAATCATCTTTTCATTCTCAATAGTATTTTACTTTGTTCAAACTATAGGTTCTTCATATAAAGTACAGTCCTATCAATCATTTGCCCTATTTGATGTTGTGGTGTTGGTTTGATATCCTTATTCTTCTGTACCACTGGTGTTGTTTGAAGTTCACCAACTGTGGTTGGCTGCTCTACTCTTTTTGAAATCTCTCCTACCTCCTTTATAAGGGTATCATCCCCTACAATATCTCTCTCTCTGAGCCAACATATTCATTGAATTTCCTTCCTAATATATATATATATATATATATATATATGAAAGTCGAATGTTGCGTTCTGTTTTCGAAACCCAACTCTTGCTCAGATAACATAAATGTTGGGCACTGTTTCTAGAAACCAACTCTTGCGAAATCATAATCACTGAACTTATTCCAATGAGGTTTCCTTAACCATCACCGAATCCTCTTCTTATTTTGATACCATAACTGTGTTGGACCCTGATTTCAGAGCCCAACATTCCTTATCATAGGACGTGTCCTCGTGCTTGTTATCATGCAAGGTTATTCCTATTTAACCCTTATTAGCCATCCTCGATTCATCCTCATTTCTTAATACCGTAGTATCGGGTCCTATCTTCTAAATCTTTCTTATACTAAAGCAAATATTCTATGCTCAACTTTCATCCAGATACTGAGCATCCTAGAGGCTAGGTTAAAATTCTATTCCTTCAGATTATTTGATAGCTATATGTCTCTATTTTATTTAGACATGAGGTTCATCTCACTTAGAGGTCGGATAACAAAGTTATGGCAAAAAGAATCAAACAGGGTTTTAACCTCAATCATATTGAACCTATCTCGGTCCAATTGCCATAACTCTTTCTATAGAGGTCAAAACAAAGTGTTCTTTGAATTATCAAAAAAAGGGCTTCAAGATCTACAACTTTCATGAAGACCTTGATGACAAATTCAATTATTTGAAGGGTCAAAAAAATGGACCAGACAATAAGATTAGACGAAACCAATCAAAAAGTAGACGAATTGAAAAATAGACAAAGCAAAGCAGACGAAGTAAAGCAAACGAAACAAAGCAGACGAATCAAAAAGTAGACGAAACAAGGCAAACAAAGCAAAACAGATGAAACAATAAAGCAGAAGAAACCAAAACGCAGACGAAACAAAAAGACAGATGAAACAAAATATAGACGAAGCAAAAGACAGACAAATCCCTAGTCAACTTAAGACGATGCAACTCTTAAGACGAAACGGAGTCAACTTAAGATGATACAACTCTTAAGACGAAGCATCTTTACAGATGATACAACTTTATAGATGATATGACGTCATCACAGATGTTACGTCTTTACAAACAATACATCTTTATATACGATGCATCCCTACAAGCGTAATGACGTCATCACAGACGATGCATCCTTACAAGCGTAATAACGTCATCACAGACAATATGCCTTTAAAGATGCTACATCTTTACAAATGATGCATCCCTACAAGCATAATAACGTCATCACAGATGATACGTCTTTACAGATAATACATCTTTACAGACGATGCATCCTTATAAGCATAATGACATCATCACAGACGATGTGATGTCATCATAGACGATGCATCCTTACAAGCGTAATGACATCGTCACAGACGATACATCTTTACAGACGATGCATACTTACAAGCGTAATGATGTCATCACAGACGATATGTCTTTACAGAAGATACATCTTTACAGGCGATGCATCCTTACAAATGATGCATCCCTACAAATGTAATGACGTCATCACATACAATGTGACGTCATCACAGACGATACATCTTTATCCTCCTAAGCATTGCGCTTTCTAAGGACCATAACTCTCGATCCAGAGGTCCAAAATTCCCATACTATATACCCTTGGAAGCTAAAAGAAAGACATACAGTTTTCTAGAGACAATTTGGTCTAGTTTAGCCTAGATCAATTCAGATTTTTCCCTTAAGTCATACACAAATATATATACAATTTTCATGTTGAACATCTTTCCAAATTCAATTATTACAGTCCCCAAAATTAGTTCCCAATAAAAGAACACATTTGATGCCCTAACAGCCTAAATAACCTATGGTAAATTAGCTATATCTCCCAAACCATTATGAATTTATCCAAACAATTAACCAATGTCTAAAACTAAATTTTTTATGTTTTAAACAACTTCCAAATTAGTTCTCTAGACACTCAAATTATGGATATAATCTCGAACTTAACTTTAGTCCTGCTAGACATAATGGTTTTGGAAATTCGACCATATCTCTTAACTTGTGAAATTTAGGCACTTGCCCTTTTATGGTAATAAAATGGACATATATATATATACACTTTATGAAATTAACAACTCTTCTCCCCTAAATAATTAGAGCAAAGCAGCTTAGTCATTCACGTCCAAAACATAATAGCTATATTAATTAGCCTATATCTCACAAAACAAACCATATTTCCTCAATCCATATTATAGCCTACTAGAACACATATAAACAACCATAAAAGATTAGTATTTCTATAAAAAAACATTTCAAAATCATCAAAAAAAAATTGTTTCAAGAGGGGTTTATGAAGGGATGCAATCCCACTCACTTTTTTTTATGTAAATCAAATCTTTTTCTTCCTCTAAGCCTTTTCCTTCTTCTTTCTCTTAGATAATCTCTCCCTCTCTTTCACCTAAGAGGCTCAACCTCTTTGCTATAGAAACCTTTTTTTTCCTCTGCAAATTCCTCTGCAAACCCTACTTAACCATAATTTTAAATTTTTCATCCATATCTCGAAGTGAAAAATCCTAATTATACCTCAATAGGCCTTCTTCCACTTATTTCACTTCAAGTCCTTATTTGTCTATTCACCTTTTATTTTTATTTTTATTTTTTTAATTTTAATATATATTCACTTATTTTAACACCTACTTAGCAAACTAATAACATCAATATAATTTCCATCCAATAATTGCAATTTATTTAATCTCTAACACAGTTTCCTTCAATTTATTCAATAGTATCATTTTTCTTAATTGTTTCTCTAAAAATATTCCCAATTTTCACCATTTATTGACAAAATATCTCCTTTATAGACTAACTACAAAAAAATTGAAAATTCCTCTTCCACCAAAATTCAAAATACTTAAAATTTCAAGCTTATAAAGAATGAAAATAATAAGAAAAAGAACACTGTATGGGAAAAATATTAATTAATGGAACTAAATAGTAATTGAGAAAACTAAACAAGAATGCAAGGTGTGCCATCGTAATTCCTCCCTCTGACTTAATATAATACACGATGGACTCGCACTAATCACATGCATCTAAATATCTTCTATACAGATTTTTGTATCTACTTCTCCCTTGCACCAACAATGGCATTATGTTGATTTGCAACCATCTCTTCTCTCATTGATTTTTTTTTCCTACAGAATTTCTAGAATTTACGGTCAATAGAAGGAAGGTCATCTAAGCTTTCATTTCTAGATCCCTTATCTTGCATCAACTACCTGAAACAAATGAGGGAAGATAAAGGTAAAATAAAACTAGAATTAACAAAACAGTAGTTAAAATAGTCCTTAAAAACGATGTCAAAAACTTGATTGATCTAATCTACAAGTGCACAAAGTAGATTGTAGAAATTTTTTATTCAGTGTCATAGGTTATTGTTCGTACAAGGACTATAACTACTAAGTTTATTAATTCTAACAAAACAATGAAACTAAATTAATCAAGGATTTAGAAGAAGTGACTAAATTATCAAACTAATAAAAACAAGTTGATTAACTATTAAGAACAAATCAAGATAAACAAACATTAAGGCCTCAGGATTCTCTTATGATACATTTGAATTATCAAACAAAATTATTTATCAAGGTTAAAATAATAATTAATCTAAGATATCTATCAAATTAAGGAATTACACCATCTCTTGCATTTATAATTAACCTTAATTATACTCATTAAGAACAGTTAATATATTGGTCTTGACAATAGTTTAGAAATGAGTCCTTTTATAGATCTAAAATATTTGTTCTCCTAATAAATAGATTACACTTCTCCTCCTAGTTCTTTATACAATTCTTAATATTGAACCTATAGTGATTAAGCATCAACTCAAAAACCAAGATCAAAAGAATAAATACAACTCAAACGAGGGATTTATATTGACTATAATCAAGAAAGAAAACAATACATAAGGACTTGTTCTTATGGATCTTGAAATTATAATGTTCTTTACTTAAATCTTAATAGATTCTTGAATTTTTTCTCCAAGGTCCTCCCTTTATTATATTAAGACGCTTTAATTTGTCTCCCTTGTTCTCCTTTTTGACTCCTAACCCTCTTTTTCCTTTCATAGAAAAAAATATTAAAATTTCTTTAAATTTTAATGTCAACATTGGTTTATGTTGGCTTACTGTGTTGCTTAACACCTTTCTCTAAATTTTTTTATTAAGATCATCAACATCATAAGTCCAAAGTATGGTATTGTTTTTAGGTTGTGTTACACTAGTAGCTCTTTTGTCTCATACCTGAGGAACACTTGGTGAATATAGGTATGACGCTAGTGAAAATAGGTCCATGTAAGTGTCATATTAAAGAACACTAATCCTTGTTTTATGCATGTTTGATTCTATAGAAAACTCTCCTAAAAAGTGAACTAGTCTATGATAAAACATAAGTTGAGATATGACTGTATTTATATCATACTTTTTCGTGTGTCAAGTTTTTAAAAAAGTATAAATGCACTAGTAGACTACATAAATCAAAACACAGTTTCATGGTAAGATTGTGTTACTAAACATAAGCCTATGTTCAACTCATGTCCATCCAAATTCACTCTTAACTTGACTTTAACTTGCTTGAATTCATTCCTTCTTCATCGAAGGATTGGAATAAAGCCTAAAAATCAAATATAAACCACACTAAATACCAAAATCCTATATAAATAATTTAAACATAAGCAAACTACCAATGATTAAAAGACTCAACTAGTTCGGCCAGTTCAAATGTAAAAATCTTAAACTAGTTAACTTTCTGGTTCGATTTTTAACTTTTTAATTTGATTTAATTTAATAAATATTAATTCATTAATCGATCAACTTTCTTAAATTAATCAATTCCTATAAACTAAAATAAATAAATTAATTTTTTTAACAATCTTTAAAAAAACTAAACTTCAAATCTTCGATGAGTAATGATAATCTTTTTCAAACTTATTTCAAATTCTTCAAATTAATTCAATCTTTCACTGATTTTATAACAAGCTCATACTGGATGAACCTTTAAACCTTAAACCTCTTGTCTTATTGGTTTAATTGTCAATCCAATTTTAAAAACATTGCAAAATACTCTCAAAATCATGTTAAAATATAGTGTAATTAATATTTATCATTTACAATATTTATCTAAATTTTGTGATCAAGAAATGATTTCATTTAAACTTCTAAAATTCCTCACAATTCATTCATAATTTTCTTGACCCTTCAAATTTTAGACTAAACTTAATTGAAGCATCCACACAAGAGTAGTGAAAGTGTCCAAACATAAATTTTAAATAAATAACAAATTAATCAAATTTAATAACTTAGACAAAAACCTATCGTGGAATCTTAAAATAAACAAATTTTAACATTAAGGCAAAATAAATATCATTTAAGAAAATCAACTACCTTTCAATTTCAATCAAATCTACTATGAAATTTTACTCGAACATTAAAAACTTAACAAAATTATAACAAAAATCATTTAAAATTTACAAATTCAATAAATTTTGAAAATTTTATCAATCAAATTATCACAAATAACAATCTTATGTTTTAGACAATTGCGTAAGAGTCTCATTGTATAATTGTCCGGGAACAAATCATCTATTTCCAATATCCAAATCCAACTCTTTTCCAAGCCCTTATATCCATCCATTACAAAAAATAAATGAGAATTGGATGGATGGGATGGGATGGCTTTGGCCCAAAGTTGATAAGAGAAAACATACGCTGCGTTTGGTTACTATCTCCAGGGGGCAGAGACGGAACGAGACGGAAATTTGGAGATTGAACATAACGAAAATTGGAGACAGTAAGGTGTTTAGTTGTGGTGAACAGAACAGAAAAAATGTCTCCGTCCCGAGGACAGAAATGTGTTTGATTGCAGTGGACATAACAAAAAATAATGTGAATGATGAAATTGCCAATGTAGTATAATATGAGTGGCAATATGTAATTCATTGATTATTTTTTTTAAATGATTTGTATTAGTAAAAAAGTTAACTAATAATAACAATAACAATATCAAT
>JANSVA010000006.1:29055866-29076235 GCA_025504915.1 Erythroxylum reticulatum | reverse complement strand
GAAAGGTGATAGGCTCTGTTTCTTCATTATGCAAGTATGAAGATATAGGTGTTTAGACGTGAGTGATGCTTAGTGTAATTCAAAAATAAGGTTTTTGAGTCCAGAAGTGTGAAGATGGATCGCCTGTGATGATATCATTCGTCTTAAGAGATGCATCGTCTGTGATGACGTGATATCATCTATGATGACGTCATTCATCTTAAAAATTGTATAGTCTATAAAGACGCTTCGTCTTAAGAGCTGTATCGTCTTAGGTTGACTTTTACTTCGTCTTAAGTTGACCATCTGTATTGTCTTAGGTTGACTTTTGCTTCATCTTAAGTTGAACATCTGAATCATCTGCTCTCTCTATTTGTCTGCTTTTGCTTTCGTATGCTCTTACCATTCGTCTGCTTTTACTTTTGTCTGCTCTTACCATTCATCTGCTTTTGCATTCGTCTACTTTTGCATTCGTCTGCTCTTTCCTTTTGTCTGCTTTTGGCATTTATCTGCTCGTTCCTTTCGTCTGCTTTGGCATTCGTCTGCTTCCCATTTGTTTGCTTTTGGGCATTCATTTGCTCTTTTCTTTCGTCTGCTTTTGGCATTCGTCTGCTTTTATATTCGTCTACTATCTGTTTCATCTTATGTGGATAGAACCTTAATTAAGTCTTTCATCCATAACTTTATCGTCCGACCTCCAAATGACCTGATTTTTAAAGCGTTAGATTCATAACACTTTTCTCCAACTCTATCCATAGAAATTATAGCTTTTGGTTTTGACTCGAAAAAGATTGATCTAATCAAAGTAAGGGTATCGGTTGGAAGAGCATGAATTGGATATTTTACTGAACACGTTCTTGTATTTTGATGATATCTCGATCTGTAGGATTTCTAATGAGATGATTTTTAATTTGGAGTAAACGACATATATAGGCCTACAAATTGTCTTAAGAAGTCAAATTGTGAATTTAATGGTTTTAGTAGGGCATAAACCTAAGTATTAATTATACTTAGATAAGTTTTGATTATAAGAATAATCTTGTGATGAGATTAATGGTAAAATACCTGGGGTTATCATAAGCATGCATTGTACATATTTCATTTTACATATGTGCATTATTAAACACTTATGATTGTACAAATTGTGATTTTGTGTATGTTTATTGATATAGAGGAGCGACTGGAACGTCAACCCCTCAGACGTTGCCGAAACTTCTAGGCATTAGCTTCGGGAGCAACCTGTGAGTAACTTAGACGGTCTCACTTAATTACTTGATTGCTTAATTTATGTTTTGAATGATAATTGAATGTGTTTAATTGTGGATTCTGGACAGAAGGTCCGATAAATGTGAATGTGTATTGAGATATTGAAGTGCTATTTGAATGTGAATGTGAAGACCTAAGTTCTTTATAATGTGAGTGATTGTGGTACATGCATTCCATACATAAATGTATAATCAAATAATGGCAGTTGTGATCAGAGTAGCCACCAAAAGTGAAAAAGAGCTTAAAGCTCAACGAGTGAAAAGAACCTTGAGCTCAAACAGTGATTAAGAGCCTAAGGCTCGCTATGTATAATGAGCCCTGTATCCTCATCGGATAAGGGACAGTTAGTAATAAGCCCGGTATCCAAAATAGATACGAGATAGTTCAGGCACTTGGTCACAACAAGGTAATAGTTAGAAAGTGTCATATGCATTTTTATCAAGTATGTCTGATTGATTGAAAGGTTGAATTTGCTTATGCCTAATTGAAATTGTGATATTATGTAAAGTGCAGTATGTGATTATATGTTATTTGAATTGTTGTGATGTATGAATTGAGTGAACCATCGATGATACTTACCTCATTGAGTTCGCAAAACTCACCAAAATTGCAACGTTGTCTTTTTAGGACCGAGAGATGACTCTACCTACTGAGAGGCTCTACCAGTCATGTAGATTGTGATTGGAAAGAGAAGTCATGGCTCAAAGGTCAGTCAACTGGGATTTTTGGACAAACTAAATAGACTTTGAATATTTTCCTCTTTCATGTAGCAATTTTGTATTAGGCTTTGATGATGTACATGTAGTAAAGGTTGGAAAGACAATGTAGACCTTCGGTTTTGTGTAATGAAATGAGGAAAAAGAATTGGTTTTAAAATATTATGATTTTCTTATGATGCTTTATAAGTGACTTACGATACTATGACATATGAATTGAGTGTAGTGATCGAACGTAGCTCGCCTTATCTTAGGATATGTATCATAATGACCTCCGAACGTCCCAATGTGTATACTGTGTTAAGGGGGCGTTACATCAAAAGTTTGGAGGATTAAATTTATTATCAAAAGAGCACATGGTGGATGGGTTGCCTCTCATCACTCAACTGAATCAATTTTTTAAAGGATGTCTCTTAGGGAAGCATGTGAGAAAGCCCTTTCTAGAGGAGTTTGCTTTAAGAGCCATTAAGCCACTTTAACTAGTCCATATTGATATTTGAGGGCCAATTAAGCCATACTCTTATGAGAAAGATAACTTTTTCTTACTCTTTATTATTTATCTTTCTTGCAAAACTTGAATTGTTTTTTTAAATAGGAAGGACGAACCTTTTGGAGGCTTCTAAAGATTCAAATCTCAAGATAAAGATGAGAGTGGATTTGCCACTAAACATTTAAGAACTAATAGAGGATGATGAGAGTTCACTTTTATGAAGTTTAACAAAATTTGCAAAGCTAATGGAATTCATCATTTTCTCAAAGCTGTATACTCTCTACAATAAAATAGAGTTGTGGAACGTACAAGTAGATCTATTCTTAATGTGACAAGAACATGCTAAAAAGTAAAATATGCCTAGAGAGATTTGGGTTGAAGCCGTCATATACGCTATGTACTTATCTAACCTATCCCTAACAGAAGTGTTAATGGGTTGGCACCTTAAGATGCTTAGAGTGGTAAGAAGCATAATATCTCTCATTTATGAGTCTTTAAAAGCATTGCATATATGCATGTTCCTACAGAGATGAGAACAAAGTTAGATGAAAAAAGTGAAAAGGATATCTTTATTGGATATAACTCAAATTTTAAAGCCTATAAGCTTTGTAATCCTACCAATGGAAAGATTGTGATTAGTGGAGATGATGATTTTAATAAAGAAAACTCATGGAAGTGGGATGTCTCTCAAAATAAAGAAAGTATTTCCTTTTCTATGCTTGAAGATTTAAACATGAAGAGCATGAAGATTTGGTGTTACAACCCACTCACAAGGAGATGAATCTTCTTTTAGCTTGCATAAGGATTCTAAAAGAGCAAGAAGCCTTAGAGATCTTTACGAGTCCATAGAGTGATAGAAAATACAACTATTTTGTCTTTTTATTGATTCCGAGCCACTACACTTTGAAGAAGCAATACAATAGGATAAATGGAGACTTGTAATAGATGAAGAAATCCATACAATTCAAAAGAATGACAAATGAGAATTTTCTACTCTTCCAAAGGGGTAAAAGGTGATTGGTGTAAGATTAATATTAAAAGTCAAAAGAAATGCTCAAGGAAAAGTAAAAAGGTATAAGGTAAGACTTTTCATTAAGGCTACAGTTAATAACTTGGAGTCAATTATGATGAAGTGTTTGCTTTTGTGGCTCAATTAAAGACAATTCATTTAATAATGTCCATGGTTATATAAAAGAAGTGGAAGATCTATCAAACTAATGTCAAGTCTAAGGTAACTTTACAGTTTCGATTTTTAGCATTTTACTAGTGTCCATACCAATATGTTTCCATTTTTAGCAAAATAAATGAAAGCCTCCAGTAAAGGTTGTTCAAGTTCTCCTTTAGCATTGAAGAAGCATAAGCTTAAAGCGAGTAAGTTTGAACTTACGAAAATAGATAATCATTTCCTTCTATTCATGAATCCTTGGAGATTAATAAAGGTTCTTAAATGTGAAGCAATGCACCTACTCCTACCCAAAAGGAGTTAGGCAAATTATGGAGAAGTGTAGTGGCAATTGATACTACAATAGAGAAGCCTAAGTGCTATCTTTTGATAGTGGTGAATGGGATGATCTCTTCATTATTGGAGTTGTTACAAGATGGAACCAAAATCTAGTCCAACACACTGATAGGATTTTTCCTATACAAGAGGCCATCTTTTCGATATGTTTAGATCTAGGCATAATATAGATAAGGAAATAAGAGCGTGGACAAAATTCAGTTAAATAAAAAGGTCTCTTTCCTCTTCAAATTCATAAATATGGAAATTTTGAATATATTTATTAAGTATGGTCTTTGGCACATTAGAGGTCAACTAATATTTGTGCAAAAATGATTTCCCAGAATGGAACTAGACAGAGTTAGAATAGAGACCATCTTTATGTGGATAAATTTTCATAATATACGACTAGAGTATTAGACTCTAGATGGCCTGAGTTTTCTTACAAGCTTAGTAGGAAGGCCTTTAGCTTTTGACACTCCAATAGCCAAACTTGAGAGCATATGATTTGCTTAAGTATATGTAGAAGTTAAGGTTAAGGATGAACTACTTGATGCACTCCCTATCATGAGACTTAATAAGGATGGGGAATTGGTTAGAGTTGAAGTCAAGCTTACCTTTAGCTGGACTTCTCAATTAAATAAGAAAGTATGGAAACCAACTGGCAAATTGTTCAAGTCAAGTGATTACTATGAAGAAACCACATAGAAGATAGGGAATATGGAAACAAAGAAAAAGACTATTAACTTTGACCATATTGTGGAGATCAAGACAAGGAGATGTAAGAACTCAATTATATAGAGGAGTTAATAAAGCAAGTATCTCTAGTATCTCATAGGAAATAGGGAAAAAATAGAAAACCCAAAGGGAGTTGGTAATCCCTCAACTCTCTCAATACTATTATGCTTTTTTTAGAACATACAGTGTATAAATGATCCCCATAAAAGACAAGTTATTGGGAACTTACTTTTGGAGATGAAGCCTATCATTTCAGCATTTCTTAAGACCAGAATCAAAGCCCTAAAACTTTAGGATTTCATGAAGTTTTTAGGCACCGATTGGATTTTTGGTTCTAATCATAAGCATCATTATAATGGAAGAATAGTGTCTGCCTACAATAAGGAAAAAGTATAATAAGGAAAAAGTATAGGTTATTATACTTAATAACTCTGAACCATTCATCCATTTGACTTGTAAAATGGAAGGATCTATTAACTCTTTTGAATTTTCCATCATTCATGCCTCTATCTTAAGAACTTCATAACTCTAGTCTCCTTCAATGCACCCTTTAGATTCTCCAAATTTTCGATATATATGGAAAGGTTTATGGATTTAGTGAGAGAAGCCTAGCTATTTGCATTCCAGGGTGTAAGTCCTATCAACTTATGAGAAAACTTAAGTTTTTTACTGATAAACTAAAGGTTTTACTCATAAAAAGGAGGACCCCATCTGCTCAGGGACTACATAATGCAAACGAAAAGTTAAAGAAAGCCTAAGATGATTGATATCAGGATCCTAATAATTAAGAGCTCAAGCTGAAGAAAATCAAGAAACTAGAGGTGTATAATAGTGCCCTCCTTAAACATTATTACCTTACTATATAAAAAGCTAGAATAATATGATTAAACGAAGGTAACTCTAATATTAGGTTTTTTCACCATTCTATACTTATTAGAAGAAACTCTAATAAAATTAAATGTCTATTAGATGAAGATGATTAGTTAGCTATAGACAAAAGTTCAATTTAGGGATTGGTAGCTGATTATGACAAAAAGCTTCAAGGATCCAAGCCTTTAGGCCAATTCAAATTATAAGAGTTAAAAGAACTAATTGGTTAATTAAACTCTATCAATGAAATTTATTGGAAAACTTACAACAAGTTGCTTCTTATTTGGAAATCGAAATAACTCTCTTCAATTTAAACCCAAGGAAAGCTCTAAGCCCAAATGGTTACAGTCCCACTTTTTCCAAGCTTCTTAGGATATCACTGGGAGTCTACTTGTTGAGGTAATTCATGAATTTATGACATCTGGAAAAATTTTCGATGAAATTAACTCCACTCATATTTTTTTGATTCCAAAAATCCCCAATGCTAATAGTCTTAAGGAATTTTATCCAATTTCTTGGTGTAACACTGTCTACAAAGTTATTTCCAAGCTATTAGCTCAAAGATTAAAAGGAATATTGAAACACATCATCCACCACACCCAAGGTGCCTTTATACCAGGTAAACCCATTTATGATAACATCTTATTAATTCAGGAATTGTTGAGAGATTTTGAGACAAATAAATCCATTAAAAGTTGTGCGATCAAAGCAGATTTCTCAAAAGCTTTCGATAGTCTCTAGTGGAATTTTATTCTATGCAACCTTAAATGGCGTGGTTTTCCTTATCGATTCATCACTTAGATCAAATCTTGCCTAGCCACCACCTCTTTCAGTGTTCTTATTAATGGTGTCCTAAGGAAATAATTTGAAGGAACCAATGGGATAAGGTAAGGGGATCCTCTGTCCTTATACCTATTTGCTATTTCCATGGAAATTATTACCAGGCTGATTGTGAAGAACACTCAAAGATGCCTCAACTTTAATTTCCATAAAAAAATGAAAGGAGTTAAATATCACTCACCTAAGCTTTATAGATGATTTGGTTATGTTATAAGGAGTGGACCAAAATTCGATTTCAATTATGTATAGTACTTGAGCTTTTCTTCAAGATAACAGGCTTAAGTGTAAACCATTGGAAGAACATAATTTATTTCTCTTATGATGTGAAAAGCACTTCCAAAGTAAGGCACATTACTGGATTAAATGCTTATTGCCTACCATTTAAATATTTGGGAGTTCCAATTTCTTCTAAGAAGTTAAGATGCTAAGACTGCCAATTTCTTTTGGAGATTTACAAGAGTAAAATCAATGCATGGCATACAAAGCCTTGTCATAAATAGGGAGTCTTCATCTTATCACATCAGTGCTAAGAAATATACACATATACTAGAGTACTCATCCTTTCTTCCCAAGAAAATTAACAAGGAGTTGGAAAAATGAATTAAGAACTTTCTATGGACTAGAGATGAAGATAAATTTAAAGAAGGAAAAATCAAGTGGGAATAGCTATGCTAGAGAAAATAGGAAGTAGGACTGGGGTTGGTTTCTATGTAGATGACTAACTTGGAGATTGATCACTGATAAAGAGGCTATCTAGACTAAATGGAACAATGAATACTATCTTAAAGATTCTGGCTTCTGGCAAATTATGGAAAGAAAGGAACATTCTTAGCCTTTCATTCAATTGCTAAGAAAAAGGCATGTTGTTTATCCTTTCATTAAAAAACATGTAGGGAATGGATAGAATTCTTCATTTTGGTTTAATAATTGGGCATAGCAAAGTCCTCTAATCCCTTGGGAGGATCTTTCATCACTTATAACTAGAATCCCAATTCAATCTTGGGTAATGGAAGTTATTCATTATGATGCTTGGGTTATAAGCTTCATAGGTCTTAAAATACTATAAAATTATCATCCTAGTTACTCCCCTAACCATAAAAGGAATGACAGAACCATTTGGATACCTAATAGCATTAGAGATTTCTTTAACTCTTCTTGCTTAAAAGCTCTCAGACTTTAGGCTCTTAATATCCAATGGTGTAGTGTAGTTTGAAAGGGATCCTTAATGCATAAAGCTTCATTTATTACTTGGTTAGCTATAAGGAATAACTTAAAAACTAATGACAAAATGCAAGGATCCACTGGCTAGATTTGCACTTTATATAACCTTAGGCATCAAACTATCAATCACTTGTTTTTCTTAATACAACTACTCTAGAACCATTTAGACTAGAATGCAACACATAACGAACCTATTTTTTCCATTTACAGATTAGGATAACATTCTTATTTTGATTGAGAACTAGTATAAAAGAATGGAAAAGACCAGAATAATCTAAATCTCTGCATAAACTACTCAATTAACTCCATCTGGTGTGAAAGGAATAATAAACTTTTCAGGAATTAAAAAACAAAGAAATATACTCTTGTTTACAAAATTTGCCGTAGGATTAGAGAAATTTTGGTAGCTCACACGGTTGCTAAAGGAATGAGTGCTCCAGTGAGAAGAAGATGGAATCTAGAATGGTTAATGCTTTCTTTTATTTTTTGTTTTGATATGGAATTGTAAGCAAAAGCATAGGATGAATGTGTAGTACACTTGTATGATCCTTGGAATCTATATATACTTATTTTGATGTTTATGATTGGACCTTCAATGAATTATTTTCAAATTAAAAAAAAGGATCTCAAATCTATCTTCTTGAATGACTTCCTTGAGGAAGACGTGTACATCCAACAACCATTAGGGTATATGGTGAAAAGACACGAAGATAAAGTTTTAAAGATGAAGAATACATTGTATGGCTTGAAATAAGCTTTAAGACTTTGGTATAGTTATATTGACAAATATTTTCAAAGCCATATATTTATCAAATATCTATAAGAACATCCTGTTTGTGTCAAAAAGGCGAAAATAGAAGTAATTCTTTTTGTGTATCTATATGTTGATGAGTTAATCTTCATAGGCAACAATCCAAATATGTTTGACGAATTTAGTAAGACAATGATTAAAGAATTTGAAATGAATGATATATGACTTATGTCCTATTATCTTGGTATTAAAGTAAAATAGGATGAAGATGGATTTTTCATTTCTCAAGAGACTTAGGCTATATTTAGTTAAACGTAAGGTTTTTAATGGAATGGAATGATTTATAATGGAATGGAATATAAATAGAAGTAATATTAGAAAATTACTGTTTGGGAGGAATGGAAGGGTTCATAATGTAGTATAATGAAATGTTGTTTGGATGAAGGATTTATAATATAATAGTGTAAAGTTGTTCATCATTTTACCATCATAAACCTCCCAAATTGGAGGTTTTTCATTTTTACTGTTTAGGATAGAATGAGATGTAATATAAAACCCTTCTCTTCCATCTAATTCCATTCCATTCCATTATAAGCCCTCCTCCTTAATGTTGGAATAATATT
Source organism: Erythroxylum reticulatum (assembly GCA_025504915.1). Lineage (NCBI taxonomy): Eukaryota > Viridiplantae > Streptophyta > Magnoliopsida > Malpighiales > Erythroxylaceae > Erythroxylum > Erythroxylum reticulatum. Next base: position 29,067,243 of record JANSVA010000006.1, on the reverse strand, counting down.
TCATTCCATTAATAAATCCCAACCAAACATAGCCTTATGCAAGAAAAGCTCTTCAGAAATTTAGCATGAAGAATTGCAAGCCTATGAATACCCTAATTGATTATGCAATAAAATTGTCAAATTTTGATGAAGGTGAAAAGGTGGATCCAACTATTTATAAAATTCTTGTTGGAAGCTTAAGGAACTTGACTTGTAAAAGGCCCAACATTCTTTTTGGAGTAGGAGTTGTAAGACATTTCATGGAACCTCAAACCATCACTCACATGAAAATGGCTAAAAAAATTATGTGATATGTCAAAGGTACTATTGACTATGACTTACACTATTTTCTCGCGCCTAATTTCAAACTTGTTGGTTATAGTGATAATTATTGGGGATATGATATTAATGATAGAAAGAGCACAAGTGGATTTACATTTTCATGGGTGATGCAACCTTTACTTGGAGTTAAAAGAAGCAACTCATTATGACTCTTTCTACGTGTGAAGCTAAATATATTGCAGCTACTTTTTGCATTACTCATGCAATGTGGCTGAGAAGATTGTTGAAGACGCTACATGTAGCTCAAGATGAAGCTACTACTATTTTGATGAACAATAAATATGTCATAGCATTAGGAAGGAATCTTATGTTCTATGATCAAAGCAAGCATACAGATACAAAGTTTCACTTTATATGGCAGTGTGTTAAGAACAAAGAAGTTGATCTTTCTTATATGAAAAGTGATTGTCAAGTGATCAATAGTTTCACCAAAGGACTGAAGTTTGAAAGTTTTTCAAAACTGCACATGTGGATTGAAGTCACAAAGAATAATCAAGTTTAAAAGGGTATGTTGGAAAACGAAGCAATTAATTAAACTTGATTCATTTACTTAGTTCATGTATTTATCTTATGCATGCTTCTCATGTATTTATCTTATGCATACATCTCTATATTTAAGAACTTATAATTTCTAGGAGTTAAGTTGAAGTAAATGAGTTTATTGTATCTCATGTATTATGAGGTTTCTTGTATACCTATAAATACTTTATATACTAGTGCATTTGAAACTAAGCCAAAAAGCCAAGAAGCCAAAGTAAAGTGAATTTACAAAAGAGAGTTTGAGTGTTCTCCCTTCTCTATTTATCATTCCATTTTCCTACATATGCCACAGGGGAGAGATAAAAAATTAAACAAAATGACAAATTTGTTAATAAAAACTCTCTCAATCTGTAAGTTTATGACAATTAAAGGAGCCAACTTACTATTCACTTAACTTTAAGTCCAAAATCATAACTAACTGCATCATAGTTAATAATAAACATTTCATTACATCTCTATAGCTTGTCAACAAATTCATGGCAACATGATCTAGTAATTTCCATCCATAAAACCATGTATGCTTCTAAATGCGCAAAGGTTAAACTACAAGACTTCCTAGTTTCGTTATTTGAGTATATCTACCAAAATATTTTTTATTGGTTTTCATTTTAAGTAATACAAAGAAATCGTGTGCATTGAATACCTAAAAAAATGTAGATTTTTCAAATTCTTTGACCAATTAGTTAAAGAATTCATCACTAATCTTGTGTCCAAAATGATCCTTCAAAAGTATCTCTAAGCCATCTCTTGTATGAAGTGATACTATTATGGCTTTTTCCAAGATGGTAATTTCTGTTCTCTTTTGTGCTACACATCCCATCTTTTATATGGTGAAACATCCATTTCGTTTCACCACTGCTTGAACATCTCGTAGAGATGTCAAAGACATTCAGATATTAAAGGAGTCCATTTTATCCTCACTTATCTTTCCTTACTTAACGAAAGTTCTCAAACTTAGACCTCGTGTTATATTTAACATTAAGAAAATTTTCAATAAAAAAGATATGGGAGATATTATTATATCTTTTTGACCATGTCCATAAGGTAGGACCCTAGTAAATCGAATGTGATATTCCCATAAACTTGAGAGTGAGGGTGTCCAGCATCATCTAATAGATTCACTTGGTTTTATTAATTTGACACCTTATATTGTTATTATCTTGCAATATATGGCCTACTTGCAGGCTAGTGAACCTTTATGTGAGAAAAAATATGGAAGAAAGCTGTTGATTATAGATCCAGATTAAAGAATATTTTGTTAAAAAGTCCAGCTATAAGACTCCTAAAGAAGCGCTAGTTGAGAGATAACCCAATAATTAGATTTTTGTTTTGATTGAGCAGTTTATAGGATTTTCATTAGTAGTTTAGTTATTTTATAATTTTGGTTTGATGGTTCTAATGTTTTTACTTGATATTTGATGGAGTTTCGTAGGTTATAAAGGCAACATCACCTCTTGTATTAAAGTAGAGAAGATTTCATTAGCATTATATCAATGCCTACAACGTTAGATATGATTGGAAATCTTTTACTAGCAAGGAAGTACTAACTATCCTCACCCCTAATATTATTTTTCCTATTTTTCATTTTTCGTACATGTATTGTAGATTGAGGACAATGTATAACTTAATTATGAATGTGAATTGACTTATTTAGGCAAATAGTTATGAATTTTGATGAATAAGTTGATCTTAAGTTAATTCATTAATTTTGAGAATAGAGACTTAATTTGCATTATAATACTTTATGTTTAATTTGTACATGTATTAAGTTAAATTTGAATTCTGTTTTAGCATTTTTATTACCCCACGTATATATAAAGAAAAGGAAGAACAAATATAGTAGGATGTGAATATATGAACATAAATAATTTCACTATGTTGGCTTTATACCAATAAAAAGATTAAAGTTAAAAAGTAGTGCTGATAGCCATTTAAGATAGTGACCTAGTTGAATAATTGGGGGTATTCATGATAAGATGTTTACCCTAGTGTCAAAAGGCTAAGTAACTTTTCAAAAAAGATTCTAAATGCTTTTATGTTGTTTAAGGGGTCGTTTAGTTCCACTTCTATTTTTTTGTTGTAGTTTTTAGTTTTCATTTTTTACTTTTTGTTTATGTTTTTTCAAATAAAACAAAAACTTATTTGGTTGTTAATGTTAATATAGTTATATTTTTATTACTAATGATAAATAAAAATAAATAAAACTTAAAGATAAATTAATATTAATTAATCAAGTTTATTATAATCTATTACATAATATTTATTTATTAATTATTAATTAAAATTATATTTAATTATTAAATAAAAATTTATTTGAAATTTATATATTTAAAATATATTTTAAATTGAGTTATATTTATTAATAATTATTAATTTAATTTAACTAAAAATTAAATTATTCAAAATTTTAATTAAATAAATATAATATAATATTAAATGATTTAATATATTATATTAAATTATTCATATTTAATATTTTAAATAGTTAATAAGATATCTTTAGTTGATAGGAAATCAAACTATAAAAAACAAAAACCACTTTTGTGGTTTTCATAAATTTTGAAAACCAAAAGAAACTAAAACTAAAAACAGAAACCAAAAACCAAAAACCAAAAACTCAAGCAAACATTTTTTTTCAATGAACTTGAAAACGAAAACATAAAAATAAAACGTAAATGGAAATAAGCAAGCCCTAAAATTATTGTTTCTAATAAAGGGTATGAAAATGTTTATAAGTTCTTAGCATTTTTTTCTCATATATGTTCATTGTATGCATTAAGTGGAATCGTATGAATTGAGTTAAAATTTAAAGAATGAATAATAGAGAATCTTTATGGATATCTTTGATTTGTTTAATACTTTCTTAAAGTTGCTTCTTATTGAGTTGAGATTAATGAAATTGATTTGTTTGAGGACAAGCAAATTCCTAAGTATGGGGAGCTTGATAAATGCTAAAAGGACTACATTTCTAATCTTATGTATAGTGCGTTTTGTTTGTTTACTTTAGAATTCTTTTATGGTTTACAGTATATAATTTATTCCTATTATGTTTTTAGGTCTTAGTTGCCTTCATAGGTCAAAAGGAGTAGAATCCAAATGAAATCAAGGCAAGAAAGTGAGAGATTAAGTTGTCCTTGAGGGACACAGTCGTGTGGAGATGGAAACGGTCATATACATGACTATGTAACTCTTTAGGACCATGTTTTTGTGTAATTTTTGAAGAATTGAAGCAAGACTGAAGGACATGATCATGCACACATATATGTGTGGGTGACCGTGTCCACTTTAGAAACCCTATTTTTGAGCTATAAAATGGGAAAAAATGAAGAGAAGATTTAGGGTGGTTCATAAGAGGTTTATAGTAAGCTTAAGTTAGGCTTAGGAAACACAAATTATAAGCCTAAAATGATAGAGAGAACAAAGAACAAGTAAGGAAACATATATGGTATGGATTTCCATCAATCTAAAGTGGATTTCATGAAGGTTAAAAGGGATCTCATTATGGTTCTTTTAGTTTTTTGTTTTTCCTTAAGTTTTGTTGTTACAAATGTGAACTAGACCTTTTGTTGGTATTTGGATTAGATGAACCATGGGATAGACCTTTTAATAATTTTATATTTACTTAATTCATGCTTTAGTTTCATTGAGATTCAATTATATGTTTTAAATTATTTTTCAATTAATATTGGTAGCTATTACATCACGTATGATTTCATGCAATTGAGCTTAAGAAATCATGTTATTTGAATAGATATACCATAATTGAAAAGATTTGCATGCAAACCTAGAGATAGGTTGATAAATCCTTTAGGTTAGAGTCATACCTAATAATGAAATTCATAAATCAATTAATGCAATCTTAGGGGTTATAATAAGAAAGATACTTTAATTAAGTAAATGAGGATTAGGTTTTAATATTCTTAAGAAAGATATTATCATAATTGATGAATTTTCACAGTCTAATAAACTATAGATTAATTTAATCAATGAATCATGATTGAATGAGAAGTATAAGGGTATTCTAAGTCTATATATCACTTTTTCTTTTGATTATTACATCATCACAATAAGTCCATACATCTTCTCCATAAAATAACTAAACAAAAACGAATGAGAGAAGAGAAAATAGAAGGCTTATGAGTTGAAGAACAAAGCTAGAACTTGGTGTCACAGCTTTGAGATCTCTTCAAATCACTTGATTCTCCTAAAAAATCCACCAAAAAATGTGTTTATCTTCCTCCTTTTTGTGTGTTGCATGCCCCTTTATCTTTCTAGGTTTAAAATTGGGTTTTTATACCCCTTTGGGCACTTAAATCGACTTAGGATGGATGTGATTTAAGCTGGAATTTTCAGCTGGAAAGTTGGAAAATTCCAACTTCTACCTAGAAAAATCCAACTTTCTCCTTTAATACCTATGACAAGTCCACACACAAGTAAGTTAATAATCAACACAAATAAGGTCCAAATCTTGCTTAATCATTGACATACAACCATGTAAAATGTATGTACATCAAACACATGAAAAGCATGCAAAACTTAAGCTTAAAAACCTTCATTTATAGCTTAACATGCAATTTATCATATACAATCACATACACATGCAAGTTATATGAAAATAACACAAAACCTAGACTAAACATCCTAGTATGTATAATAAACATAAACATTATCACATAAAATGAATTAAGCAATCATATAACAAATATCACTTATCAAGTCCCCTCACACTTACACTTTTGCTTGTCCTCAAGCAAAATCAAACAAAAAAACATCACAATCTACATAAATTCACACAAGCATGTACATATGCAACATAAAAATTAATGGTTCAATGGCCTCAACCTTATGGAATTAACTTGGTATTAAACAACAATTATTCAACTAGTTCTAACATATCAACCAATTCCATCATATTTAATCACTTTAATATAAACATACATATCAATCAAGATATAAACAACTTAGCCTTAAACCTATGAAACTTTTAAACATGTTTTACTATCATTGATTAATTAAAAAGGTTAACCATCACTAATTCTCTTTCTATGAAAATTATTGCTATTTTTACAATATTGGTAGGTTTGTATTCACATATGTCATTTTTTCAAAGTTTTTTAACGCTTCTTTTGACAGGAAGGAAAACAGTTTATGGTTCACATATGCGCATGTTACATCAATGTTAGGGTACTATCAGAGACATCTTTAGACATATTGGGGAACTCGACGAGCAAGCAACGAAGGGTGGAGATAAGGAGGAGCCACCATAGTGACATTCACTACCATCTCAAATCGATGGGATTGCACTAGAGGATCGAAACTAGTTCATGATAGGTTGGCTGGAGAGACAACAGGTGGAGCTTGTAGAGCAGATAAGCATGTTTGCAACCTCAGTTGGATGGATGGGAGATTTGTTGTCATTGATGGCAAACTGCCAGGGCATTACTTTCCATCCCCCATCATCTGACGTGAGCTCTTCATTATCAGCTTCCCTACTTTTTGAAGATCATTAATCCGAGGACTTTCCATCGTCAGACAGGCTTTAGTCACGATACGAAAAAAGGAGATGCTTAACTATTGTATCTTTTCTTTTCCTTTTTAATTGTTTATTTTTCTTATTCCTTTTATTTTGTTTAACCATTAATGTTAATGTTATTTTATATTTCTTTTTATTTTTATTAGTTTTATTTTCATGTTCTTTGTGTTACTTTTTCTTATATTTTTCAAAGATGTAATCTAAAATTGGATGAATCAGAATTGAGAAAAAAATCATCATATTCAGTAAAGTATCGATAACCTTTCTCACTTATTATATATACTTATATTATGTACATTGGGGACAATGTACAACTTTCAGTGTGGTGAAGGGATTAATGATTTTTTAATGATTTCTTTAATCTCATTATAATCTTGATTATTAAATTTTATTAACTGATATCTGAATTAATTGAAATATGTGCATCAATACTATATTTCATTAATGAATATTGATTGAATTGGTATGTAAAAGGATGATAGTTAAAATAAAATTACTTTTCTAAGTTATATTTTAAATATTCATTGATATAATCAAGTTGAATGATTATTTACACATATATACACATCTTTTTCTTAATCTTTTGAACCTAAGAGCAAATCTTCAAAAAACTTTAAACTCTTTATTCTTTCATGTGTGTTGTCATGCATAGTTGAACAATTCTAGAACTTGCTTTTATTATGCATATTGAGATCATATTTGTTAAATTGAAATCAATGAAGTGATAAAGGAACTTAGATTCAGCAATTTATGTTAGCGTATTTCTTTGATTATTACCTTACTTATAAATTATCCTTTAGGAATAATCAAGTTAAGCCTTAGCCTTTTTCATTGTTTAAACCCACATATTAACCTTTATCATGCTTTTATTTTAAGCCTTTTTAATTGTTTTGACCCCTAAAGGTTATCTACATTACATGTTTGTTTGAAACTTGAAAATTTTGAATCATCCATTATTTCTTTAAGTGTGGTACATGATGAATGCTCGAAATTGTTTTGAGTTTAAAAAAAGAGAACAAAAAATTATGAATAAGTACCAATAGAGTTGTAATAAACGAGCCTGCATATTTGTAAAAAAGTTTATTGAAATTTCTTTAGTAAATTTCCTTAAATTCAACCCTTTTATTATCCCAATCATACCATACCTAAACCCCATTACAAGTCTTATAAAGACCTTTTGATTTTTTTTCTATTTTATACACAAGTGGTGGAGATGTGATGCAAGCCTATGGTAAGAATTCTACTATGCATTGATTGAGTTTTGATACTTTTCACACTAAAAACTTGAGTGCATTGGGTGAAATCTTGGTGAGGATGTAAAGGTTTATGCTTTTAATTTTAATGTGATCATTGATATGATTACTATTAACATTACTTACGAAATTAATTTTATGATAACTTGACTCTTATTGTATGTTAATCTAATTTAATAGGACATGATGATTAAAGTATAAATGGATAGATCAAAATTAATGAAGGGTAGATGTTGTAAGATTTATAATTTTGATTATGGTTTGTTTGAGCACAAGCAAAAGCTTAAGTGTGAGTATGTTTGATGGATGCATATTTGATCATATTTACACCCTATATTGAATGTATTTTTTCTTGATATTTTATATTTGATTGTATATTTGATACTTAATTCGCTTTAAATGTGTTTATAGGTTATAGTTACCTTCATAAACTAAACGGAGAAGAATTAGGATGAAAAACATGACATAAAACAAAGATTTGAAGCAAAGAAGGGATACATGACCATGTATCTGGTCGTATAAGTTCCTCAGGTTAAGTAGGTTCATAAATTTTGAACCCTAAAAATTATTATAAAAAGATGTGTTTGAAGCCAAAATAGAGGAAGCGACATGCAAAGTCATGCAGGGACTTTCAGAGGTGATTTAAAGGGCGATTTTGATCCAGAGAAGTAGAAAACAAAAAGAAATCATCAAAAGATCCAATAGAATACAACATCAAACCTCTAACTTACAAGAACATTTGATAAAATAGAAAGAGAGATTTAGAATTATGAACTCTTTGTTTTCTATTCATTTTATTTTATTTTATGTTTGATTTTGTTTTTTTTTTATCATGTGTAACTGAATATCTTTAGTGTCTAGGTATGTTGAACCTTATTAGAAATAACTATATGTTTTGATTCTTTTATTTAATGCAATGATCTTGACTAATTTATTATGATTCAATTATGTGTTTAATATATGTTCTAATAGATTTGGAATATTAGTTCATAATCTGATTTCATAGCATAGAGATTGAGAAATCATGTGTATGAATAGATCTACCATAATTAAAATGATTTGATTACAAACCTAGTTATAGGTCAACACAAATCATCTATATTAAGATCAAACCTAATAGCAGAATTCACAAATCGATAAAGCAGTCATATAAACTCTAACCTGAGTAATTAGGTTAATAAACTTAGGATTAGTTATTAGTAGACTTGAGAGAGCTATTAACATACGATAGGAATTTCCATAGTCTAATATTCAATAAAACAATTGCATAATAAAAAGTTAATTATTTAATGGTTTTAGGGGGATTCATTACCTAGACACTAATTTATGATATTAATTATTTCCTAAGTGATTTCTTTCATTTTTATGTTCAATATTGCTGCCTATTTGATTTTTGTTGTTATGTTTTATTTTCTTAATTAAAAAACAAAATCAAATTCGTAGGCTAGATAATAGGAGAAAGGTAATTACTATCTTTATAGAATCGACCCGTACTTGTCGGTACTAGCTACAACTACACTGTGCACTTATATTTAATTCAAATATTGACACTTAAAATCAGTCAATCAGATCCCTACTAATATTTTGGATCTATTGGCTAGGTGAAGATGTAAATGCACCTAGATATGCTTAGAAGATCTTCTCTCAAATTTTTGTTTAAAATCACAATAAAAAAGACCTCTATGATATCATTTCTTGGTCCCTAATAGCACCTCAGAATGGGTGAATTAGGTGTCAGCGAATTTAAGAAAATTTTTAAAAAATTAATAAAGACCTTTAATTGATCTTAATTTGAATAATAAGATTCAATGACAATTCAATTTAAACTCACTCAATTAACCAAGGATAAAGTAAAGAGTATAGCAAAATGAAGTTGTAAAGTGATTTTTATAATATTTTGTCAAACAAATATTGCTTATCCCCTAAATTATGTTTATAACTTGAAGGAACTTTGTTTGCACACTTTAATGCTTAAGAGCTATTGTAAATGTATTATTATAACCCCTAAAATGTCAAAAAATATCCAATAAGATAATACCTAAATGTGTACACCTATAATAGATCCAAAATATCATCAGAATTAAAAGCTAGTGATTGTAATGGCTAGTAATAGTGATATTGATTGACTAATCCAGCACTTTGGTTGATCTATCAATCTATCAATCAATATCATATACAAACTCATGGTAATCAACATTGTTCAACCACACCTATAAAATGGTTTATTACTTTTAAAACAACACATTATTAAATCATACATATAGATATTATAAAACTAGTGTCTATGAAACAATATGTTGGCCAACCACACTGATACATTGGTCGGCCAATATGTTTAAAAATATGTTTTCAAAAATTTTTCAAGTCCTTTTTAAGATCAATCCACATTTATTTGACTAAAACTTAATTTGAAATCATTTTAAATCTTCCTTAAAGAATATTTTAAAGAAGCAAGATATGTTCATTAAAATTCCCTAAGGCGTTAAAATAACCAAATAAGAGATATAAGAAAGATTATAAATGCCTTTTAGAATTATTGTGCCTTTGATCTTCCTTGATCTTGGTCCTCTTCTTGACTTAAATGGATTTATCCTCTATAAAATGTTTCTGAACTTCATTTCATACTGCTTTCTTTTAAAAATCTTAAAGAATAAATTATCAATGGTAAATGTACTTTGTTATCATTAAAACATAGATTGCAACCTTCCTTGATTTAACAAAAATGATTTTAGATCAAGTTTTTTTAATCAAAAGAATATATTATAATCTTTGAAAAATCTTGAGAAGTATTTAAAAACATGTTTCAAGAAGTTTGGTTAACCAATATGGTGATTTGGGCATTTTAAAGAGTTTCTAAGAGCCTTGAGAGGTTAAAGTGTGCATATATGCATTACATAACACGTATTGAGTTTTTTTTTTCGTTAGTGTGAGCAAGAGAAAAAGTTTTTGAGTAGTAAAATTGTCATATTTGGGGAAATTAATTAGGATACACTTTGTGAGGATTTCTTTTAACTTTGACTAAAATTTGCAAAAATTCACTTTTTGCTCATGCAAGACAATTGTAATGGTTCCTTTTTATACGTGACAAAGAAGATGTTGTATGAAAGTTGCTCTTCCCATTGAAAGAAGAAGATAGTGAATTTCCAAATGGAGATTGGGAGTAGAGGCAGGTCAAGAGTTATTTATATGAACTATTATAAATTAGTTTTATCTCTCTTTCCCTACTTTCTTCTTCTTCTTCTTCGTCTACTTCTTCATCCTCTTCATCCTCCTCTTCTTCTTCTTTGTCTTCATCTTTGTCTTCTTCTTCTTCTTCCTCTTCTTCTTCTTCTTCTTCCTCCTCTTCCTCCTCTTCCTCTTCTTCTTCTTCCTCCTCTTCCTCTTCTTCGTCTTCTTCTTCTTCTTCCTCTTCTTCTTCTTCTTCCTCTTCCTCTTCTTCTTCTTCTTCTTCTTCTTTTTCGTCGTCGTCGTCGTCGTCCTCCTCCTCTTCTTCTTCTTGTTGTTGTTGATGATGATGATGATGTTGTTGTTGTTGTTGTTGTTGTTGTTGTTGTTGTTGTTGTTGTTATTATTATTATTATTATTATTGCTTTGTATTTTTCGTATATCAATCTTTCATAATAAGTCATTCATTCATTAGTTTACAAACAAGGTAAATTGAACATATACAATTTGCTCTCCCCTTATATTCCTTTGAGGATCAATAAATTGTATTAAAGTGGTTTCATTT
>JANSVA010000006.1:29043772-29055766 GCA_025504915.1 Erythroxylum reticulatum | reverse complement strand
ATGGAGTACATTGTGGGAGATAGAGTTTTCCTCAGAGTGTCCCCGTGGAGAGGTGTGCTGAGATTCGGTAAGAAGGGAGGGGGTACAGATCCATAATATATGTATAGAAATTATTGTACGTCAAATAACATCAAAAGTTTTGGTTTTAGAAGATGGAATGTCAAATGTTTTTTCACTCAAAGAATTAATTGGATTGTTTTGAGTAGAACAAACGGGACACTCTTTGGAAGAAGCAATTTCTTACCGAGCCATATTATTAGAAATAATGAGAGCATCTCTGAATACTCAAACTTTCATAACCGAGGCGAGTTTTCAAGAAACTACTGCATATTTAGCAAAAGCTGCTCTCCGGGGTCGTATTGATTGGTTGAAAGGCCTGAAAGAAAACATTGTTCTAGGGGGTATGATACTCGTTGGTACCGGATTGCATATTGAATTAATTCAATTATAAAAAGAAATTTTCATTATATGAAAAAATTATATATGAAAAAGAAATAAGAAATATATTATAAGTATATATATAAACACTTCTTTTAATAGTAAGGGTTGACATTTAAGATGTTATAAAGAATGGATCTTATATTTTTGTGAAATATTTTGTGCGATATAAATTGTAGAATAAGTTACCAGAGGATGTAAGTAAGTGAGACAATTAAATATATGAGACTCATTACATTGAATAGCAAGGCCATACATATACTTATTTTGTGCATTGGCTACAAATGAATTCAATAAAGTATGCATATGTGAAATGGTTTAAGATGAGACATACACTTGAAATCATGCATGAGGGCACCAGTCAAGTGAAGGAGAGTAAAGTGAGTATATCTGTGCATCAATATGAATTGTTTCATATAGAATATAATGAGCTTATATATCATTGATTCATATGGAATATAAAGAATCAATTTCTATCATGTATGCTCCCTTCATTTTTATTATTAATTTTTTCAAAGCCTACACAATTCTTAAATTGGTGAAAAAATTATTAGGTGATACACATAAAATAAGCCAAAGATTTGAGCAACTTGATATTGAGCTAGTTGAATCACTTCTCACCTATGAGATGTGGATGAATGAATTATATGAAGATGGAAGTAGTTCTAATAATAAGAGGTGTGATATTTAAAGTATCCAAGGAAGAGATGATGATGATGAGGAGACCTTAAATAAAAGTGATGAGGATAACATAAATCTCATAAAAAAAGAAGGTTTTAAAGAAGAAGAGGGACAAATAATTGAAGAAAAATAAACGGAAAGAAGTTAAGACAAGAAGGTTTTAATGAAGAAGAAGGAAAAATAATTGAAGAAAAATAAAAAGAAAGCACTTAAGACCATATGAAATGACACTTCTAGTTCAAAGACTCAAGATTAATATGGTGGCAAATATGTTCTTTATAGGCAATAATGACAAGGTACCGTCTTCGTCAAATTCTTTTAATGATAATGATGATTTTAATGTTAATCTTTCATATGATGATTTAGTTAAATGTTTATTGGCCATAAGTACAAAAAGCAAAAAAAAAAAACTTCCAAGTATAAAGAGACTTAAGACTCATAGATGCATATATGATTGAGAATGAGAAATTAAAATATAGTGTACATGACATGATAGAATCTAAAAATGTGATTTTAATCAATGATAAAGTGGATGAATTGTTATATGAGAATGAAGCAATTAACAAGTAGATCAACGTCCTTAAAGAATTATTGTATAAATTCACTCTAGGAAGTGAAAAATTGAATAACATGCTTAAAGCCAAAAAGAACTCTAATGATTAGCAAGAATTGTTTTCCTTTTATAGATGCATCATCTAATTTCAAGACTATTTTTATAAGGTCCAATCATTTATATGGTGAAATCATACTTAAATCATCATATAAGTATTTTTCATATTCTAAATTACAAAAATCACATTCTCACCTGTCATCTTCGTATCCTAAACAAAAGAAAATTTTAATATATTCATGTATAAGTCACATTTTAAATCTAGAGGGCATAAAATTAGAGGTAAAAGTAGACATAATTTTAAAGAAAATGTCATCCCAGAAGAACATGTAACAACCTTCACATTCATATAGGCCTCTTTATTATTAAAATAAAATGAAATAAGATCACAATGATTATAGATCTTATTATAAGCATAAAGACATTAGACATGCTCCTATTAAATGTAGGTCATATTTCTATCAAAGAAGCATGTCACTTTCCAATTCTTACGCAAGGTGTTTTCATAACATAAGGAGAGATTCTAATCCTCCATATACCCAAATGAAAGAAATATATCACCCACATCATCCATCAAGCCCTAGAAATGCATATATGTCACATTCTTTTAAGTCACACTTATATTATGTACTTCCAAATTTTCTTGTGTAAGATGTCACTTTTATGTTAATTATGGATATATACATAGAAATTGCTATTTAAAATAATTCTTTTTATGTAAACATTAAATGATGGGTTGAAAAAAGTTTATGCACTAATCCCTAAACACTTAAGTTTATGTGGGTACTTATAACATATTAATTTCTTTGTCTTATGAGTCAATATCAAATGGACTCAAATGAATAGTAATAATTGATACAACTTTCATCATTATCAAATGATAATATTAACGGTATCTCCAACAACTAATTTTTAAAAAATTAGCAAGATCCCTCATATAAGTCAACTAAGGAGGTTGGTATCAAAAGATCAATTGTTGAACCAAATGAGGAAGTAAAGGATAGAACTATTGGTGGTGAATAAAAGTAGCTATCACTTTCTTTTATACTGATAACACATGAACATATTGACTTTGAATACATATTTAGCAAGGAGAAAGCATTATTGCATATGTATAAAGGAATAAAGATATACTTATCTTTAAATTGGTAAATGATCTTTTTGAAAATTATTCATTTATATGACAAGCACTTTGCTTGTATTATTTGCCCATATGATAAAGTCTCTGAAAAGGGAGAGGGGAAAGTTATATATTGTTATCTTTTGATACTTAAATATTTATGTATTACATACCTTTTTTAACATTGACAAAAAAAGGAGAGAATAATGATAGAAAACTTAATCATTTATAATGCATGAATTAAAGGGGAGCTTGTAGTACATCTAGCTTTGACATAGGGGAGCTTATTCAATATTTCTCCAATATGATCAAATGTTTTTTCATTTTTAAAAAGGGGGAGATTATTGGATCAAGTGATATTCTAACCCATCATGTTACTACTAATTTCCTCATCCTTAGTGATATCAGTAAGTTAATATATAAGAAACCAATTTTAATGGAAAGGTAAAAGGAGAAAAGAATAAAATTGAATCAATTAAGCAATAAAAGGATTGAAAAAAAGAGAGCAAAATGAGCACACATGTAATTTAAGTAAAGAACCAAGAACAATAATGATAATAAAAATAATAATAAGAAAATTAATTTTATATTGCAGGGGTACTTTAGTCATTGATATTGTTTTTTATGTTCTGTCAACTACAACCAAGCACATTTCTGTCCTTGAGACGAACACAATTTTATCTGTTTTGTCCATCATAACCAAACACCTCACTGTCTCCAATTTTTGTTCTATTCTATCTCCAAATTTTTGTTTCGTTCCGTCTCTGCATATGGGAGACAGTAATCATACACAACATTAGAGAACTTCTGAATTAGTTTTAGATCATGCTTTCTTATTAAAGGAATGTATTTTGAGCTTTTTAAAAACTTGTTTCAAGAAGTTTGCTTGACCAATGTGGTGACTTTAACAATTAAAGTAAGATTTTGGATAGAGTAGTTGACCAATGTAGTAGTATAGTTGACTAGTGTCTTTTAATAGCATGTACCATGAGTTTGTGACAATTAATCAAATATGGCATATTGGTTGATCAATGTATAAATTAATCAACTAAAGCCTTAGAATGGTCAATTAATGTTATTGTTACTAGTTGTTGTAACATTTAGTTTTTTAAAACAAATATTTTATGTTATTTGAAGCATAAATAAAACACACAAGAGTTATGAGAAGACTTTTAGGTATACTAGAGAGTTGCTAAGAGTCTTAAGAGCACATAAAGTGCATAAGTGCATTACATATCGCATATTAAGCCTTTGTTTACTAATGTGAGCAAAAGAAGGATTTTTTTGGGTTGTATGATTATTTCAATTAAGGAAATTGCTTATGACACACTTTATAAGGATTCTTCTTGACCTTGAATAAGATTATAAAAGATTACTGTTCACTTGTCAAATCAAAATGATTGTAAAGTTCCTTTTTACCCGTATTAAAGCAAGATAACGTAAGGATTCCTCTTCACTCCTAGCGAGGAAGATGTTATATAAAAGGTTGGCCCTTTTCAATTGAAGGAAAGACTATAGTGAATCTCCAAATTAAGCTAGGGAAGTGCACTTAGGCTAAGTGTTAGTTGGATAAACCACTATAAATAAATTTTGTCTCTATTACTTTACTCTCTTTTTATTATTCTTATTATTGCTTTATGATTATCATATATTAATTTTCATAATCATTTATGACATTTAATTCATTCATTATTTTATAAATATAAAAAAGGTAAATTCACATCATAAAGACTAATAGTGATATTATAAAAGAAGCTTGGGGAAAAAAAAATAAAAGAATTGTTTCAAGGGTTAGATATAATAAGGTAACTTCAAATCCTCAACAATTGTAGGGAGTTAGAGTTGTTGATGATGCAAGAAAGTGAAAATTTCAAATAGTTCAATGACAAACTTATAAAGGCCACAAATTAATTAATTCTACTTAGAGAAGACTTGGAAAAATAGTTGTTGACAAAGTCCTAGAGAGTTTTGAATTATCTGCTTTAGAGGAGTCTAAGACATGTCATAACTTACATTAATTAAGCCTATGAATTCTCTTCAAACATAGGAATAAATAAACGTGTAGAGGCAAGAAATTGGATAAGAGTCATTCAAGTTTAACTCAAGTCTTAACCAAGCTAGCATAAGACAAGTAAAAGAACAAAAAGGATAATATTAAAATCGAGGAAAAGAAGGAAATTTTCACTTTGAATACATTACAAAAGAGCAATCATGCACTCAAATATTATTGGTTAAGACCACATGTAGGACATAGGGCATGCAACTAACTCACAAATGTTGAAAAGTTATGCAAGCACAAGCAAGTGCCAAAAGAAGAAGTGAATATAGCTAAAGTTGATGAAGATGAAAAAGAGACCTTGTTCATAACCTTTGTAAAGTTTAATTGCAATAATAAGGACTAGTGACTTATAAACTTGGGCTAGAGATGTCATATAACCCATGATGAGTCCATTTTCAAGGTCCTTCTTGAGAACTATCAATCAATAACAAGAGAAGGAAATAGAGCTTACATAGAATGAAAGGAAAGGGAATAATTATGATCAAAACATGTTCAAGTATCAAGTTGATTACTAATATGCTGATTATGCTAAGTTTGGATTAAAATATTCTATATGTAGGTCAATTAGTTGATAAAGGTTATGCCATACACTTTGAAAAAGATGTGTGCACCATATTTAATCTAATTAGATTCAAAATGTTGAGAGTATGCATAAAAATGTTATTCCATATTATATGGTCTGAAACTATCATCAAAGATATGGAGAAAAAGGTAAATAAATCTACCTTGGTAACTTTATTAATAAAAAACTTAGACACTATAATATTGACGATAGTAATGATATAGATATAGAGAATAAAGTTCTTAGAAACAATATTTTGAATGATATTAATGTTGTCAATTAGTAGAGACGAAGGTGGCAAGATATTTGAAGGCTTCTTGACAAAATTCGTCTTACTCCATTTCATTTTTTTAATAGAAAGGCTATGAATCATGATTCTAGAATTGATAAAGAAACTCTAATTAGAATGGTAATTCATTTAAGTAAGTTTGCGTTGCAAACTAAAAATGAGGAGTTTAAATTTTTTGCCAATACTTCTATGAAAAGAGACGCCTCGTTACTCATCCAAGGAAAAAAGTTGTAGCTATACTTATAGTGCACAAAGTATTTTTAAAAAAAGAGATACGGAGCTTTAAGAAAAATAAAGTTTTTTAAGGGGGAAAAAAGAGTATAAGAATTGATGATTACTCTTAAAAAATTAAGTAAAAGATCCCTTCAGTTTAAATTACAGAGTCCAACAATTGCATCATATCATGACAAAGAGATCGAAGTTGCATTACACTTGGTGGAGTTGCCAAGGTGTTTAAAGGTCTTATTAAGATTTGACAGCCATATCTCGATACTTTTGTGAACTTTATGATCTAGCGATTGAATCATTCGGCATATAAAAGAAGTGATTTGATGTTGGAGATAAAATTATGCATAAATGAAGCAAGTGTAATACTAAATTTTAAGAAGCGAATAGCATGACGTGAATGGTTCACCAATGAAACAGTCCATGTTTCACGTCGTTCCTAACGGTGATATGGAAAAATTCAAGCGAATCATACCATATTAAGTTTGAACAACATAATTCGAATTGTTTTTAATTTGTATAAACAATAAATACTCAAAACTAACGGCTGCAACCTAAGCTGAAACAGTGTTGCAGCAATGTTATGGATAGTTCAGCTTATTTATAGTTTAAATACTCATCAGACTAAGATAATTTGTAGTTAAATTAAAATAAAAAATTGCAACTTGAAGTTAAGTAGTAATTATTTTGGAGATGACAATGAGCTAAATGTAAATTTAAATTTAAATATTTTTAATGAGCAGAATAATAACTTCGGCCAATTTTAGGTACTTTAATATCCTTTTTATGCTTCGTATTACTTTAAGTTTAAGGCCGCCTCCATTTGTAGCAAAATAGCTCACATTATTTAACAATTCAAATATTTGTTTTATTAGAGTAAAAAATGAAACAGGTTATACGACGAATATTAAGAAGCAAATTCTTAACGTATCTTATAAGAGAAAATAGTGACACTTAATAGGTGTATTATCAAAATAAATAGTTTCTAAATTAAAATGCGTTGTATAATTTACTAGCCCATCAATACATCTATTATTCTTTTGATAAATATAACGATGTATAATAATTCAATTTTGAGTAAATAATTCTTTGATATTCTAATGAGAACTAATGAACGGTTCGCCAAAGAAATTAGGAGGTTGATCTCCGCTTTGAGTCTATTGTATAAAATGGACGGAGGACAAAACTTTTAAGTCCGACTTCTCTTTCGACCTTTCTTACGATCATAGTTGGCAAGTACAAAACTCTCGCTTACGATCATGACCGCTACGAATAAGAATTTATTAGTCTCCCTGTGCAGAACCTTAAAATGTTAATTTTAAATGCTGATAAGAGGTAATAATTAATAATTTCACACACATGCATACTAATATTTTTTTAAATTATACATAAAAATAAACATAATCGGTTAACAAACCCGCCATAAACCCTTTCTAAGAACCTTGACAACATTGGTCCGTTCCTACAGATCTGTCGCTCTCATACGCAATGAGAAGAGCCTCCACACTCGCTTATTCCGTCCTCTCCCGCACGCTCGCTGCCAACCTAGACGGCAGAGCCACAACCTCCTCCGTCGTCGCCGTCAATCACCGCCCTCTCCTGTCAGCGCTCTTCTCCACCGACAGCTCAGACGGCCGCAGCTACGGCACTTCCCGCCTCTCCGCTCAGACCGCCTCTCTGGGTGTTGCCGGAGCTTTTATCTCCGTCACTGCTGCCGCCTTCCTCTCCCAAGAGGTCTACGCCAAGGAGCCTCCTCCGGCGGAGCTTGTGCCTAAGGACGTTGTTCTTTATCAGTATGAGGCATGTCCTTTTTGCAATAAAGTTAAAGGTCTTTCTCTTTCTCTTTCTCTCTCTCCTTTGAAGTTTTAGAATTCTTTGGTTTTCTAGTGACGATCATGATTCCATACTTGGTTGTCAGTTGATCAACTTCTTACTGATTCTTATAGTGCTACTAGATTAACTCAAAATGCTTATAGGATTGCTTCGATTCATATATATAGGATTAGTTCCTTAGAGATCATGTTGTTACATTGTTTTTCCCAAGGCCTCAATTTAGTTCAATAGTTAGAATTTGCTTTGAATTGTT
Source organism: Erythroxylum reticulatum (assembly GCA_025504915.1). Lineage (NCBI taxonomy): Eukaryota > Viridiplantae > Streptophyta > Magnoliopsida > Malpighiales > Erythroxylaceae > Erythroxylum > Erythroxylum reticulatum. The sequence continues at coordinate 29,047,696 of JANSVA010000006.1, read as the reverse complement.
GCATTAGTTTGACAATTTTAGACAGTAAAGTATTTGGAGAATATTCTCTTTAGACAATTCAAATGGCCAAAATCAAAACACACGTGCTTTTTTGAAAAAATATCCATTTGTATTTAGTTAACAATTTTGTAACATTGCAAGTTTTGATACATTTTTGGCATTTTGAAGATGGATTTGTGATTTAATATATCTTTTACTTGAACCAAACATGGTATGGGATTGGAATTTTCAAAGAGAACTTATAACAAATTGTTGTCTAAACAAACAGAAAGTGAAATTTTGTGTTTTGATTGCTTTGCTTTTGACATCTACTGTCACAATGCAATATTAGTAGCTAGTTTTATTACATTGGAAATCACATGTCTGCACACACTATATTCCTTTCCTTTTTCTTGCTTTTTCATTTTCAAAGAGCTAACTATGAGCAATGTACCCTAGACTCCTGTCGGTAGAAGTTTTATCATAACTTATCGAATTAGTTTTTGTTACTTGTAATAATATTGAGGTCACTATTTACTTTTGATATTGTTTGAATGAAAGATGCATGGTTGTTATTGAGCAAGTACAGGGTAGTATTGACCAATATTTTCTTCTTTTGAATAGATCTGGCATGAGAGATTGAAGATTGAAAATGTTTTGTGGTGTATGTGACCAATTTAATATTTCTTCCCTCATGCTATGGTTCAGCTCTTTATAATCTTTTTTATTATCTCAGCATTTTTGGACTATTATGACATAAAGTACAAAGTGGTGGAAGTTAACCCAATCAGTAAGAAGGAGATAAAGTGGTCTGATTATAAGAAGGTTCCCATTCTTATGGTAGATGGTGAACAACTTATTGACTCATCAGGTTAGCGTTGTCAATCTTTTTTTTAATTTACATTTTGATATCAATAATAGGATTTCATAGCCTGTCAATTAGTTATTGTGGCAAAGTTTGAGGTTTGTTTATGTGAAGATTAAGTAGTGTTTTTTTTTTGTAGTTATCATCGATAAATTAAGCAATAAATTGCTTTCAAAGAAAGCTGATGATGATACGTCAAATGCTGATGATGAAGAGAAAAAATGGCGTAGGTATGGTCTCTTTCTCATGTCACATACAATTCCTTTATAGAGTTCAATTTTATCAAAAGAGATTAATTTGTTTGTAGCTCGATGACAAAGAATGAGTGTTTTATTTGATAGAAATCATGTTCGCACATTAATAGCTGGAATGGAAGGCGACCCTTCTCCGTTATCTATTAAATTGTCATGTGTGTCTACAACTATAAATAGATTAGATGACTAGCTTAATTACAAGGATGCCATTTAATGTCTTACCCAATTAGACATCAAATATTTAGTATATATATGTGTACCACATCCACTGTAAATCACCAATTGAAACAAGTTATTACTCTTTTACTTACACAATAACAGAAGGTTCTATCTAGTGAATAGAATCCTTGTTTTTTGTTTCCTTTTCCTTCATCTTCTCTGCTTGGAGTTCTGCCCAGAAGAGTAAGACGTTGAAATTTTTTGGGCCACTAGTTCTGAGTGACTATCTGACCTCATCATTAGCACCAGTAGGGGTGCTACTTGTTGGTAAGCCTTTCCTTGAAGTTCGAGAACCAGGATCTCCATATGTGAGTCCCACGCATTGCCTAAAGATTGTGCTCTCCCACCCACATGTTGGTGTGATTGCACATGCAACTGCGCCTTGACCTCTGATTAGCTACTTCGGCCTCGAATCCTTCCTACCAGTGCTGCTAAAGCTCTGATACCATGTAAGAGAGGAATAACTTGTTTCAATTGATGATTTTATAATGAATGAGGTACAAATATGTATATTAACTATTCAATGTCTAATTAGGTAAGAAATTAAATTGGATCCCCATAATCATGCTTGTAACCTATGGATCTTTGTTATTAAGCTTGTAATATGAGCTTATTTATAGTTGTAGATACATTCTATAACACATGAGGATTGAGGAAGAATGTCATTCTAAGTCATGAAGTTTTGAAATGATCAAGAGAAATATTATTTGGCATTATCACTTCTTAAAGTGTGGATAGAGACATTCAACTGGGTTTCTATTGCAGCATAAAAGGCAGTAAAATGAAAAAATAATTCAGAATTATTCGTCATTATATAAAGCCGAGTCACACGTGAAAAGTCATTAACAAAGGTAATAAAATATTGAAATCCAGTTTTGGACTCAACAAGATATAGATTCTAAACATCGGAATGAACTAACTCAAAGGGGAACTAGCTCTTTTGGTGACATAAGGAATTTAAGACAAAATATGATGTTTAGCAAACTCAAAAGACTCACAATCTAAGCAAAATCAATGTTTTAAAAACCGGACTGGTGATTGAACTGGAGAAGCAACTGATTCAATGGTCAGTGGTTCAACCGGAATTCAACCGTGATTAAACCGGAGACTAATAAATATATAAATTTTATTTTATATATTATATATAAAAGATAATTTTTAAACATACTATTTAATTATTTATCTAATTGTAAACTTAACTTAAATCTTCAAACTTTAAAATATACAAGTTTTTCTTTAAGTTTACCCACACAATACAAAATAAGATAATAAAGCTCACTGGTCATGTTTTATCAAAAAGATAAAAAAACATCACTAATCATAATATTCATTTTAGTTGAAATCATCAAAATCAAGGCATTTTAAATGGACCGGTTGGTCCTTTCTTTCACCGGTTCAACGGTTTTTACCTGTCCGACTGCAAACTGAATGGGCCAATCACTCACAAAAAATACGGGCTAAATCGGACCGTTTTATGCTCCGAGTCACTGGTTATCCGGTTTGACCGACCAGTTTGGTCTGGTTTTCAAAACACTGAGCAAATACATTATAAAATTGGGAGAATTTCTTTAATAGAGATAAGGAGGGGTGTCCTAACTGATAATGATCCTCAGAAGGAGTTAAGACACTTTAACAAGTAGTTGGTCTTGACACTTAGGTATTCAAAATGTAGAGGCCTTCTAATTTATGTCCTTCACCGATAATCTTTGCATTTTTTTCTTGTGGGTGTATCAGAAACAATCTCTTTAGTAGTTAGAGATAAAGCTATGTACTGATAGACCTCCTCAGACCTTGTCTTGGTATGGCCCAGCTCATGATAGTATCAACAGATAATTCCTACTGTCTCCTGATTTCTACTATCCCAGTCGCCCGTCTTTCCTCCTTTATTATTATTATTATTATTTTTATTATATGACTTCCTAGTATCAAATTCATTATTTGGACTTATAGAACACTAGGATTCTAAATATTAAAAATAACAAATGCAATGGCATCTATGCAAAGGAGTTGAGTAAAGACCTCATGTAGGGAAGAAATCTCATAATAAAGTATTGAACCCATAAGGATTTGTTTATGTTGTCCTCGACCTATTAGGATTTGGTTATGTTGTCATATACCCATTAGAATTTCTTTCTATTTTATTTTATTTTAATTTTCCTAGTTAGGCAGGTTTTCTTGTCCAACAAGAAAAAGAAATAAGTTAGCTTTAGAAAAGGATTTTAATGAATCCTTTTCACACTAGAACATATGCCACTTTAGGGGTATAAAAAGGAGGGTTAACATATGTTTTGGGGGACCAAAAACATCGCCTTTAATAAAAGCTTTTGTAGGAAATTTTCCTTAAAGAAATTGTCTTTCTCTTGTTGATTAAATCCTAAGTTTTTTGCTTGGATTTGGTTCAAAGATTAACCAAAAATCTCTAGTTAACTACTTCCGCTGTGTCAATTGGTATTAGGGTTTTGTAAAACTTATCTCTTTATTCAGATAAAATAGATGTACAGATGCGACTGTTCTTATATAGAGCTAGGGTACATAGGTATGGGAGTCTTCCTAATTAGGAAGACTCCTTATTTGGAAATATCCCTAATATACCTAGATATTACAGCT
>JANSVA010000006.1:29002513-29029711 GCA_025504915.1 Erythroxylum reticulatum | reverse complement strand
ATGTGATTATTAGATAAATGATGTGAGTTATGTGTTATATGACTGGGTGAGCCATTGAGGATGATAACTCACTGAGTTCGCAAAACTCACCCAAAATTTGCAAATATTTTTCAAGCTCAGAAGAGTACCCATTTAAACAAACAGGAATATACCTACTGCATTCAAGTAAGAGGTAGAGGTCGGGATCAGTTGGCGTCTACATTGATACTTTCTTATTTTTGTATTATGTTACATTTGTATAATGTGTATTTGAATAGCTTCTGTATGCAATAACTTTCCAATTTGGAAATGTTGTAAACAAGTTTGATTAATGACTGTAGTAACACTTTTGAATGAAATTGCTTATGAATAAAATGGGCCAACTTGATTATTGATTCAGCATACGTGATTGATTAATAAATTGAAAAAAAAATTGTACTCAATTTCGAGTGTTTGAATGTTCTAGTATGTTGCCCTCTTGGGGTACACACTCAAACATCACTCAGGATGTCGGGTACATGTCTCGAGAGGGTGGGGTACTATAAGTTGACGCCCTTTTGATCTCCTCAACAACATTCCCTTACATAGGTTAGGTGAGGGGGATAAGATTGTGGGATTTTTTATACAAGTTTAATATGTATAAAAACCAAACAATAACTCACCTTGAAGGAAGTAGATTATAATAAGGAAGATATTTGAATGTGGTGACTACCAAAAACTTATACAAACCACTACTGAGGCATATGTACTATACTGAGAGTAAGTTAATCAACTCATATACCAATGACGAACCACACAACTGAGGGTATAGAAAACCCCTCAAACTCCTATGATAAATTAGTTAGTCTATTTCCCTTACTAGATCATAATTAGAATCAGTGGGGATAATAAAGGAGAAGAGGCAAAGCCTAATAACTATGTTCCAAAATTGGCATTAAGAGAAAAAGGTATACGTTAGGCCCCAATGAAGAAAAGATGTATTCTGTACCCTTAGCTCCAACCACCTTAAAGAAACTTGAAGGGAAGAAGTTGTTAAAAGAACAAAATCTGATTGAGCTTAACCATTTTCAAAACATGAATTGAAATAGATCAAGGAGGAAAGGAAGGAAAATATTCCTTCACCATACAAATAATTATTTCATAGGATATGAAATGGATTAACTACCCCTTAAATCAGTTAGCTATATTGTAGCATAAAACTTATCTTATTGGTATTTTATAAACAAATTTATGAGAAGAGAACTACAAGCAATTGAGATTACTAGGAGGGCATTAGAAATGGTTAACCAATAACCAAGATCATACCTATTGTAGAATAATTATGGTATATGATGAATGAAAGGTAAAGATAGTTCAATCTAATACCTCAAATCAATTGAAACATTTAAAAATAATATTGTTGTAAGGGAAATTTGAGGTCTAAGTAAGCTTTATCTATGCTCACAATTATGCTTTCTAAAGAAACCATCTCTAGTCCAAGCTTAAGGGTTTATGCTGAAGGCAAAGTTGCTCTTATGCTCAACCTCAGATTCTTTAACTACATACTCTAAGTTAAGGGAACAATTGCATCAAGAATAACTTAAATGATGTCAAGGATTGTGTAGCTAAAATAGAGGTAATAGATCTTAAAATGGAAGGGAATTTCTATACATGATACAACAAACCAAAAGATAAATGGTTCCTAAGGAAAAAGTTAGATAAGGACTTAGTCAATGAGGGTTGGCTACCAACTTTTCTTAAAAGTAAGGCTTTCTTTAGTAAACCCTTGTTCTTATACCATTCTCATGTTTTGATACACGTGAGAGTAATGCTTCCAAAAGAAGATCTTCATTTCATTTTAATAATTACCTTATAGATATGGATGGTTGTAAGGAAACATTAATAAAAGGAGTAAGCACGGAGATCTAGGGCCATAAACTCTATACTTTTAATAAGAATCTTTCCAATGTAAAGAGGGAGCTAAAGATGTTGAATGCTTTGAGGATCAATAACATATATCAATACCTACTAAATACTAAAGATAGACTCAAGAGTGCACAGAGCTAAATCTATCAACTCAAAAGTGCACAGAGCTAAATCTATCAACAACTTGACAACTCAAATGATCCATCATAGGAAAAGAAAGTCCTAAAGAACTACATACGAGCTATAAACATCAATCACCTATTGTAAAAACAAAGATGTCGGGTGATTTGTTTAAAGGATAGTGATAAAAATAGTGGATTCTTTCACAACATCAGGGACAAAAGAAACAGGAATAGGAAGAGTGTTTTGATGGTTCAACAGAGGTGGAAAAGGCTCTAAAACCCTAACATGGTTAAGGAATGAAGGGTAAAAGAATGTACTGAAGGATAATAGGAGGAAGGAAGTTCACTAATAAAGAAGGGACACTGTATAAGTAGGGTCGAACAATAGTGATAAGAAGGATATCTGAAGCAACAATTAATGGTGTTCTAGAGGGTAACGTCTTAACAAGAAACAGTTAATTGAGAAATGTAGGATGCTTGTAAAAGGAAGAAAGGAAATAACTAATGGAGAAAGTGTAAACTAGGAAACTGAAAAGTTATCAAGTAAAGGCTGAGAGCTAAGAGTAGAAAAGAGTAATATATAACTTCAAGGAGAAGGAGGCAGAGGGAGATGTTTATAGTGAAAAACTTGTTGAGCCTCTTTGAAAGTACTTTCAATAGTATAATGATTAATATTTTGATTGATGGAGGTAGTCTTTATAATTTCGTTAGTGAGGCTTAAGATGAAGGAGTATCAAATGATATAAAATCTATGATGATTAATATAGGAGGGCGCTTGAATATTTAGTATAATTAAAAGTATGAGAATGTGAAGTGGATGATAATGGACATTTTTTTGTTCTAATGCATTAATGATTAAGAATGTGGGGATATGATATAGTATTAAAGGTCCAATGGTTTCTTGCCTTAAATGATATAATTTTTAGTTATAAGAATAGCGCTATAATGATTGATTGGTAAGAAGATAAAGAGTGAAGTTACATTTTGGCTAGGAAAAAGTAGCAAGTTGGATATTACGCAAACTATTTAAGAAAAGAATAAAGGATTTACATGTTATTTTATATTTTTTACTAAATATTCGTGCGTCATAATGCTAGTCAAAATAAAATAACTAGACTACTACTATAGCAGTGGTGAGTCTAGGTCGATCCCATAGAGAGATTGTGTAAAGTTATTGAAATGAAATTAATCAGTGTTTACACTTTGGGGGGGTTTGGAATTTTTTTAAACAAGAAAATAAAATGAAACTAGACTAATAAAAAATTAAAGAAAACATGTGAAAAATGATAAAAGTGGGAAACTCGGTAGCAACCCGGTTCTTTGGATCAATCTCAGCCTATACCCTAATTAAACATATTTCATTGATTTGTTGTTGTCTAATCTCTCCTAGTAATTATTAATAGTGGGTTAATAATTAACCCCAATTTTCCTTAGCTTTTGTTTAATCAAGATACAATCGTTAATTAAACATAACTACCGAATAACCTATGATACGATCTCTAGATTTAATTAGCCAGTAGCATTACGAATTAGGAAAATCGATTAATTAAGGCAACAATTACATAAGATGTGTCATTTATCCTAGGTCATGTTATCCCCATTGATTACGAATTATTAGTCGCTACACATGAATTTCATCATAACAATTATAGATTATATCAAAATTCTAGCAATAGGTTTGCAATTAAATGATTCAATGAACGCATTAAAATCATCTTTTCACCATATCTAATAGGTTTATACACAAATAACTGAACAATAATGGAAATCTGATTATCCATACACAATACCCAAATCAATTAACATAGGATAACACAATCAATGTCTAATGAGAGAAACAACAAAATAATTAAAAAAATACTTAACCCAGGTCATTGACATCGATGTCATCTCTGAACGGGCATTAGAAAACTAGCCTTTTCATGCTCCAAGCATGAGTCATCTTCTCCATGTCCTTCAGTGGGTAGATGAACGAATAATAATCATTAGTCATGTTATCCCCATTGATTACGAATTATTAGTCGCTACACATGAATTTCATCATAACAATTATGGATTATATCAAAGTTCTATCAATAGGTTTGCAATTAAATGATTCAATGAATGCATTAATCATCTTTTCACAATACCCAATAGGTTCATACACAAATAACTGAACAATAATGAAAATCTGATTAGCCATACACAATACCCAAATCAATTAACATGAGATAACACAATCAATTTCTAATGAGAGAAACAACAAAATAATTAAAAAATACTTAACCCAAGTCATTGACGTTAAGGTCGTCTCTGAACCGGCATTAGAAAACTAGCCTTCCATCTTCATTTTCACGCTCCAATAATGAGTCATCTTCTTCATGTCCTTCAGTGGTTAAATGAATGAATAATAATCATTAAAGCCTCCACCTCTATGGTCTTTCACGCTACTGGTCTCTTATTCATCAATTTGACAAATAAAGATGCTGGTCCAAGGCATATTTCACTCCCTATCTCGCATTGCCGCCTCCCCCTCTCACTGTAGCTTTCCACTCTTCCATGATGTGACGAATAAGTTTTTGGTCCATATCCCTGTTCACTTTGAACCCTCTCCTTTTACTGTGCATTTTGAATAAAACGCACAACATGCGTTTGGAATGCAGACATATTGTGTGTTTGATGCACAACGCAGCGCATAAGGCCTGTGTTGTGTTGATGCTCCTGTTCTCTATTTAGTAAATTAGTTTTTGGTCCAATTTCTATTCACTGCCCCTATGTTACTATGCTCTTCCTCTCTTTACCACAGACGCTATGTATGGGGCTGTTCAAGTGATGAATCGTTCTGCTTCATTTTATTCTCTTGTTTCATTCTTCTGTTGACATTTTATGCTTCCACATACTGCACGCTTTAAAATTTTTCATCTTCTTTGTGTTCTATTTTCTTGTCTTTTATTTTTTTTCTTTTTACTCCATGAAGGCAAGTAAATATTAATCTTAAAAAAATGGCCCATATGTCGTGCTTTGGTTCACTTTAACTTCTTTGCTTCCAAATTATATGTAAAACTATACATGAATTAAAGTGAGTATCTTAAGCATTTTTATGTCAATAATCGCTAAATATTATGGGACAATTTCATAATCAATTAAGCATTATCAATTTCCCCCATACTTAGCATTTGGTCATCCTTAGGCAAAACATCAAATTTAAGCTCATCGATCCAGAACATTACTCATTTCTCATATGTTCCAAGAATACATAATCATAAACAAAGATGAATAACTTTAAAAAATCACAGCAAGAAATCAACAATCCAAGCACTTACTCATGATCAATCAGCATTCAATATCTTTAAAAACTGAGCAATCTAATAGTAGACTCAAAAAATGTGTTTAGCTAAAATATATCCATGGGTATACTCAACATTATTCATAATCATGACAATCCACAACTGTACATATCATTTCATTTCTCCACCACTAAAATTCACATGTAAAATCATGAATCAAAGGACTTTTCAAATTTGTATTATGGGCAAAGGTAAGGTGAGATGTATTGGGTTAAGTAGCATGAAAGTCATCAAGGCTAGTGAAACAAAGCAACATTCATCAAAAACTGGGTATCGTCAACTATGATGAATGCAACATTTATATTTCACAACCCCATTCATCTCTATATACAAACCACATTAAGCATATACCAATCCGAATAAATCACTTATACAACTTATGCTAACAATATATTGAAATAACAACAGTGAACCATCTAAGCCAACATCTACCTCATGTTTAACATACTCAAATAACACATCCATTACAACTCTAGGAAGATGCATTAACCATAAAAAGATTTTCAACACATAAGCAATTCCTCCTTGATACATTTATTTAAACAATTTTTTTCATTCTTTCTTTTTGATTTTCTTTTCTTTTCTCTTTTTGCTTTTCTCTTTTTTGCTTTTCTCTTTTCTTTCTTTCTTTTCCTTATAAAAATTAAAATAAACTACATCAACATGGGAATTTCAATGATAAGACATAACAAAACATCCTAACATTAATCAACGTACACATATATACACCCCCACACTTACACTTTTATACATCCACAAACTCACCAATCACAGATGTTCCACTAGCTTCATGGCTTGGGTAGGACATTTGGTTAAGTATAAAGTATGTAATATGGTTGATACAAAAAGAAAGGCTAATAAGGCTCAAAGGGGCTTATCAAGGGAAAAACCATGTCAATAGGGTAGGTTATTTGGCTACTGTAGCTTATGAAATAAAGAATGCCTAATCATTTTTATATTAATGGATGTGATAAAATGTGGTCTCAAATAGAAATTCAATGCAAAATTGGGATGTATAGGTTATGATGGTCATACGTTATCAAAAGGTAATGAGACTAATATGGATGTATCAGTAAAATAAGGCTCAAAACCTCACCGGTTTTGTCTACCATTAGTCACTACTCTTCTAAAGATAATGCATATCGACCAATCACAAAAGGTAAAAATACATGCTAGAATTACTACAAAATTCTCTAGTCAATTCACACTTTAATCATAACTATAAAATCCTAGAAGCAATAGAAAATGAAAAAACTTTTTGTTTAATTTGTTTTATTCTTTCTCTTATTTTGATTGAAAACTTAAAAATAAGTAAAACAAACAAATTCAAAAACACACATTCATATAAAAATTAATATGGAAATGTAAAGGAAAAGAAATTTACTTCCCTTGAGTTACCTCCAAAGAAGCACCTTTGTTTAGGATCGCTAGCTTGACTCCTTCTTCTCCTCACGTGACAAAATTGTGATCTTCAGGTATTACAGTTAGCTCCACTTCCACACGAGTTAGTTTCAAATAGGGCCTTAGTTGATTATCATCCTCATTTAGCATCTTCCTTATCCTCGAATTCTCAATCTCAATTGAGTCCATACACTTCAAAAATATTTTGACCCTCAAATCTGTTATGTAAAGGTAAAGAGTTAGTCTAAAAAATAATCATAGACTTATTACTTACCTCTGAGCTAAAAGATGTGCCCCTTTCGACTTTGAGCTCCTTCTTAACTTCTTCGACACAAGCAATTCGTTAAGGGTTAACCTAAAAATTCTCAACCTTCTCATCACTTTATAAATTTTCTATACAAACATCCATTAGGTACACCTCGGGTTGATATGGCTACTCCTCTTCGCTTTGCAGTTCCAAATGATTGATATCTCCCCATCGAGACAATGTATCTTGCTAGAATTGTAAAGCATCCTATCGGATTTGCTGTATACCATATTGAAACAACTGTTGCATATTTTGTTGAAATTGCTACATATCATGTTCATGTTCAATTTGAAGATTGTTAGCAACCATAATATTAAACATTTCTTTTAGAGATGTACCTGAGTTTTGACAAAAAGCTTCTGGTCCACACGGGAGTTGTTGTGTGTCCTGCAAACTATCATAGAAGTAATTTTAATGATTATCCCATCCATAACAAAAGTTAGGTTGATCAGTCTAAACATTGTTATAGGATTGAGAATATGAGTTATAAAAGAAATTACTTTTGTCCATATCGATTTTTTTTCAAACACGAAATAAAAAATGAAAAGATCACAAATAACTGAAAAGAAATCAATTATGTACAAATATATACAAAACACCAGTTAAATCATTAAACACCACACTTCCCGACAATGGTGCCAAAATTGACTGCACGTCGTAACGTTAGTTAAAATAAAATAACTAAACTACTACTATAGCAATGGTGAGTCTAGGTCGATCCCACAGAGAGTGTGCAAAGTTATTGAAATGAAATTAATCAGTGTTTAGACTTTAGGGGTAGGGGTTTAGAATTTTTTTAAACAAGAAAACAAAATGAAACTAGACTGATAAAAACAAATTAAAGAAAACATGCGAAAAATGATAAAAGTGGGGAATTCAGTAGGGACCCGATTCTTTGGCTCAATCTCGGCCTACACCTTAATTAAGCATATTTCATTGATCTATTGTTCTCTAACCTCTCCTAGCAACTATTAAACTTGGGTTAATAATTAACCTAAGTTTTCCCTTAGCTTTTGCTTAATTAAGACGATCGTTAATTAAACCCAAATACCAAATAACCTAGGATACGATCTCTAGATTTAATTAGGTAGTAGCATTATGATTTAGGAAAAATGATTAATCAAGGCAACAACCATAAACGATGTGTCATTTAACCTAGGTCATGTTATCCCTAATGATTACAAATCATCAGTCGCTACACATGAATTTCAACATAACAATTATGGATTATATTAAAATTCTCGCAATGGGTTTGTAATTAAACGATTCATTGAATGTATGAAAATTATCTCTTCACAATACCTAATGGGTTCATACACAAATAATATAACAATAACGAAAATCCAATTATCCATACACAATACCCAAATCAATTAACATAGGATAACACAATCAATTTCTAATGAGAGAAACAACAACAAAATAACAAAAAAATACTTAACCCGGGTCATCGTTGTCGATTTCACCTCTAAACTGACATCGAAAAACTAGTCTTCTATCTCCATTTTCATGCTCCAAGCGTGAGTCATCTTCTCCATGTCCTTCGGTGGTGAAATAAACAAATAATAATTGTTAGAGCCTCCATCTCTATTATCTTTCACGCTACTAGTCTCTTATTCATCAATTTGACAAATAAAGATGGTGGTCCAAGGCATATTTCACTCCCTATCTTGCACTGCCGCCTCCCCCTCTCACTGTAGCTTTCCTTTATTCCATGAAGTGATGAATAAGTTTTTGGTCCATGTCCCTGTTCACTTAAAACCCTCTCTTTTTACTATGCATTTTGAATAAAACGTACAACATGCGTTTGGAATGTAGACACATTGTGCATAGGCATTGCCTGCGTTTAACACACAACGCAGTGCATAATTCCTGCATTGTGTTGCTGCTCTTGTTCTCTATTTAATGAATTAGTTTTTGGTCTAATTTACTATTCACCACCCCTATGTTACTGTGCCCTTCCTCTCTTTACCATAGATGCTATCATAGGGTTGTTCACGTGAAGCACGGTTCTGCTACGTTTTATTCTCTTGTTTCCTTCTTCTATTGTCATTTATGCTTCCATATACTGCATGCATTTAAATTTTTCATCTTCTTTTGTTCCATTTTTTTGTCTTTTATTTTTTTTCTTCTTGCTCCATGAAGGCAAGTAAATATTAATCTTCAAAAAATGGTCCATATGTCGTGATTTCGGCTCAGTTTAACTTTTTTTCTTCCAAATTGTACCTAAAATTATACATGAATTAAAGTGAGTATCTTAAGCATTTTCATGTCAATAAATGTTATGGGACGATTTCATAATCAATTATGCACCTATCACAAAACCAATATGAACAAATGAAATAGAAATATTTAATTGAAAATGATGTGCAATATTTGGAGATATAGGTAGAGGAAAGGGAAGAAAATATGAATGCTTAATAACTCATTCAAAAGTTATTAAAGTAATATGATGATATCTTTCTGAATAAGTGGGTTTACCACCTAGTAAAAGTACGATCATTAAATTCTTTTAAAGGAGGATACAAAGGTTGTTAATATGAGACTTTACATGTATATAGAGTTACAAAAAGGGGAAATTGAGGACTTAATTAGAGATATGTAAAAGCAAGGTATAACTTACTAAATTATTAGTCCTTTTTCATCACTTTTATAATTAATTGAAAAAAAGGATAATTCATTGAGATTGTATATGGTGATAGGGCTTTGAATATAATCATAGTGAAAGACAAGTTCCTAAATCCTTTGATTAAAGAGCTTATGGATGAGATAGGAGGAGTTAAATGATAGGTATACTTTATAATATGTTTTTCTAGCTATTTTAGTGTGCTTTCAAGTGTTTCTTAGATGATTATTATGTTTATAGGCTTACAATTGTGTTATTGTTAATGTTTGTTTATATTCTAACTATTTTTATGGTTTAGAGCATTAATTTAATCTTCATTTTATGTTTCATGAGGTGTTTGATGTGTTTGTGAGTGTTAGAAATCAGAAAATTAAAGAATGAAACAGATAAAGGAAGCTTGAATTATGCACAATTGTGACAGATGTGCATGGAGCTACATAGCTCTCTATCGTGATCATGACAAGGGAGCATGATCGTGACAAAGAGGCTGAAGTCATGATTGTGATAGAGATTTTTCCAGGTGCTAAATTTGTAATGTTTTTAAGGTTTAGGGTAATTTTTGGAATCGAACAAAGTGGGAAAACCCTAATCACAACCCTAAAACCCTAATAAACTATATAAGAACATGAAAACATAAATAAGAGGCAGTAGCCACTACATCATTGAAGATCAAGAGGAGATGTCAAGAAGAACTTTAGAGAAATTCCAAATTTCCAACTCAAAAATCCAACTAGATTTTCTTTCTTTCACTTACTAGTCTTGGATGTATATTTTGATTTCTAAGATGTTTAACATGATTATAGGTTTCTAGATCCTTATTAAGGATTTTTCTTGAATTGTTTTGTGAACTTTATTCCTTTTTGAATTCAGTACATTGATGAATGTTTGTAATAATTGTCATGCATATACTTGATAATAAATTGAGAAAGTGGGTCAAATCATTAGTGTTAAGGTGTGCAACAAGAGTTGGCAAATTAATAAACCCACAATTGTTATATCAATGATCAATTGAAGAGAGATCTTAATTGTGAAATTAATTATCTATAGGATTGATTAAGATTCAACTGAATAAGTTAGGAGTAGTTTTGTGAATCAAAAGATTACAAATCTATAAATATTGAATTCAATTATGGTTAATTGATTAGATCTTGAGAGAGACTAACAAAAAATTTAGGAAATCTTGGATCAAGCATAAATAAGATTAAGGAAAACAAGATAAGGATAGAATAGTTCCTAGGTCTTCAACCTTGATAAATCTCAATTTCATTGGCAACTCACTTATCAATTCTTATTTGTTTCATTTTATTATTTGATTTAATTTATACTATTTATTTTATTTCAAATCAATTTCTTAGTACCTTAGTCAAAATTGTTATTCAAATTGTTTAAGTATTTAATAGTCCTTGTTGGAACGATTCCTTTTAATACTAGAAGATATAATTCATATGTTTGTAGTATTGAGAGTTTTATTATATATAAAACTTGCTCAATAAATTTCTGGTGCCATTACTAGGGACTAAATTAGCTTCTTATACGATTTGAATTCCTTTGATTTAAGGCTTTGATACTTTTCTTATGTGAGTGTAGGGATCTAAAATTAAAAAAAGAAAAAAATTTACAGCAACCTCAAATTGAGTAATATGTAGATTTTTTTTCCAACCCAGTTAAGGTATTACAACTTTGATGAGAATTACTATAACACATATAATTTTGGATGGTAGTACCACCCAAATTATTTATGGATTAACAATATGAGAGATTACATAAGAGCATAAGGTCCCCCAAATTTCTAGCAGCATAGGTTTGGATCCTTGAAATCAAACTTTTTAAAGTCAAAGTTGGGTTAGATAATGGACATATTTAGCTCCAGGGTCAACAAGTTAATAGACAAGGAGGAAAAGTAGAAAAGTGAGACTAGGATGGAAGCCAAATTTGATTGATTAATAAAGAACCCCTCCTGTAGTTTTCATAACTCAGAGCTGCAAATGGAAAAACCTTCTAATACATTGTTAACAAGGAATGCGTGGAGTCTTCTAAGTGACATAAAAGCACAACTGACATCCTTTTTATGTTGTGACAGTTTTTGGGGTAACTATCACAAAGTTAACTATGGAGCACCAGATTATATATGGGAGAATCCATATTGCTTGCAAAATTGTTATCAGAATACACTCTTTGAGCATAGTAATAATTCATAATGGAGCAACTCTTACTGTAGGACAAACTGTTAAATTCGATTGACGATTTAGGGAGTTTTATCATTCCTCATTTTATTGATGGTTTGTTACCAAAAAGGGCATTACTGAACTTAATTGGTTTTCTTAATTTTGTGAATTATGTCCTTCTTATTATCTTACAACATATAGCTTATTTATAGGCTACCAAACTGCCATGTAGAGAAAAGGGTGGTAGTACACTTATTATAGACCCAGGTTGATGTAGAAGGTAAAGTACGTCAAGCTAATAAGATTAAACAAGTTTTAATTGGGAGGCAACCTAAGAATTATGATATTTTTAATTTTATTTTATTATCTTTTTTATGTTTATTTTATAGGGAGTGAATTTCTATAATTTTATGGCATCAAGTGTCTCCCACTTCCATCGCTTGTACCATCACCACTGAAACAACATAAGTATTCTTGCTATAATTTTTTCTTTGTTATTATTTATCTTTATTTGTATTGTATTGCTTTTCACATTAAGGACAATGTGTTGTTCGAGTGTGGAAATATATATGCAATTGCATATCAATTGTTTATAAAATTTGCATTTATATTAATTGTATATGAATTTTGCATTTTTATATTTTTATATTTTTATTTAGTTGACATAATGTAAACATTTTGTGCATTGTGATGTGTGAATGTGTCAATGGCGAGAACTGAATGGAATTACTTTAGCTTCCTAAGTGGTCATTCAAATTTTAAAGGCATAGTAACTTGTGAATTTTATGTTTTAGGTGTCTTAGGGATGAATATGTATGTTAATTATGATATGACACCTATTCTTTCACTTTAGGAAATTTATTGTATACATTCATAATTATGGTTAATTGAATTGATTAGCATTATTAGTACCCTTTCATAAAAATGATCGACTACAAAGAAATAAGGTAGGTAAAGAAATTAAAAAAGAATTAAATAAAATAACTAGTATGATGGCCCTTTTTGAAGAAAATGGGGTTAAGAATAGAGCTGGTAGTTAATTGAAAGTTGTGATATAAATGAGTAAACGGGGGCATTCATAATAGAATGTTGTTCTTCACCTAAAAGATCAATGTAACCCAGTTGAGTAACCATGGAACATTCATGATAAGGTGTTTTCCTTAACATAAGAAATACTAGGTTATCTTTAAAGAAAATATAAAAACGTGATGTTACAATAAATTAAACCTACCGATCTTTTAACAATAGCAAAAATTTTCATGAAAGGTTACTTAGTGATAGTTTGCATTTTTTATTAATTAGTAATAATAAATACATGCTTACAAGTGCCATAAGTTTATGAATAGGGTGTTAATATTTTGGTTAATGTGTATACAAATTACTTAAACATGAAAGGAATAAGTTAGTATGTTGGCACATTTTGAGTGATTGATGTTTGAGGTTAAGTTCATTCCATAAGATTCAATGCCAATGTACCGTTATTCTAACCTTGCATGATTGTGTGATTATTGTTGAGGCAAGTTTTAATCTACTTAAAATCCTCAACATTCTACAAGCGCACAGGTCATGGGTGTAATATAGAGGTGTCGATCACTCGAGTTGTTGAACTAATATAATTCTAAGTTATCTAAGGCCTAAAGAATTATTAAAATGAAAATAAAAACTGAGAAGGGAAGTAAAAATGTGAAGATGATTGATAGAAATTTATTTTGTAAAATTAAAAAAAAAGAAATCGAATATTGAGCACCACCAAATTCATAATGGAAAATCACACAAGAAAAATTACCAAATTATGAGAAAAGGATTTATACTATCATCAATACTAACCTAATAACTTTTATGTTAACGTGGTGTTAGTTCTAGACTATCGAAGGTTGGATTACTCTCTATCTCAAGTTATAATCACTAAGCCTTAATTAATAAAGTCGAGTTATCGAAAATGTCATCTCTCAATTAACAATCATCCCACAACTTAATTAGTTCTTAAGTTTTCTAATAAACAACCGGGTCTCATACAAGATTTTTCTTCATGTAATTACCGATTTGATTATTTACGTACTCTATTGGGTCGTTTAACCCTCATTAACCAACCCAATTATTTTACAATTGGTTCACTCTCTCAATTTAGTACCGAAGCATGAAGTTACAGCAGCTAATCACAGCACCCAAATGAATAAACACAAAAACAACTAGATTAACATTGAATCAAGTTTAAATCCCTAAAGAAAAGTTAGAACATCATCATCAATCCCAAATCAATCAACATCATCATATCCATCTTACATATTCAAAGAAAAAAAGTAACAAGATGAAGAGCAAGTGTCATTTAGACCGGATCAAGATGGCTCGAGAAAGATGCAACAGTAGAAGCCCGCTCCTCTCCCCTTTTTTTACTCTTCTCTTTCTTCTTCTTCTTTCTTTTTGGAGTTTTCACAAAGTGGCAAAAATTGGAGCCCCCTAGGGTTCTTTCTCTTTCTTTATATAATCTTTTCTATTTTAGATAAGTCCTAGGGTCTAATAAGTCCCAAATGTCCTTAGGTAAATTGCGTTTGAGAGACTGTTCCTGTTATCTATCGTGCAGGCCACGATCTTAGCCCATAGTGCTATATTCGTGGCATTTCATTTAGCTCTCTATCACGATCGTGGCTCCGCTTAACTAGTTCTATCATGATCATGGCCTATAGCCACAATCGTGGGCCTGGGTTTGGCTCTGGACTTCCTCCAATTCTCTTTTATTCTTCCGTATTTGTTTTCAAACACAAATAAATAAATCAAGGCACCTCAAATACACAAAATTAAAGCTCAAGCGTACTTTAACCCATACAACACTCAAAACATAAACATTTAACTAGATAACAAAACCCTAATCTAAACACATACTAAACTATTCACTAAAACATTATGCAACCTACCATTATCAACATCCTCACACTTAAACTGTTTCTTGTCCTCAAGCAAAACATCACAAGCAAAACATAAAACACAAAACACAAAATACACCTAACAACAAAACACACATATGCAATAATGGTACAATGGCATTGAACTTCACGAAACAAATTAACTATAAACACGATCCTTCAAATTATTCTAACTTATTAACTTATGAAATATGCTTTTAAGTACTTTAGACTAAATATACATATTAATCAAGACTTAATGTCAATTTCATTCACTCTCATCACTTGCACACATACATTGATAATTTGATAGTCAAATGAAATTGCACTATCCCTAAGTAGCTTTTTATGAAAAATTAAGTTATGCACAAAGATCAGTAGGATTTATTAAACAACATACCATTTTTGTTAATTTTCATTAACAAGAACCTAGCCTTTTGATGCAAAGGCAAACATTTGTGAAGAATCTCCCACGGTTACTCAACTAGGTCATGTTTTTATAGGAAATATTGGATCAAACATAAATTGAATTAAAAAGATTAAGGGAAACAAGATAAGGATAAAATAGTTTCTAAGTCTTTAACCTTGATAAATCTTAATTTCATTGGCAGCTCACTTATTAATTCTTATTTGTTTTGTTTTATTATTTTTTAATTTTCTATTATTTGTTTTATTTCAAATCAATTTCTCAGTACCTTATACAAAGTTCTTATTCAAATTGTTTAAGTGTTTAATAGTCCTCATGAGAACGATAACTTTTGATACTACAAGATATGATTCGGATTCTTGCGACATTAAGAGTTTTATTATACATAAAACTTTCTCAACATCAACTTCTTTTCTAAGTTAGACTTAAAAGCAGGTTATCACCAAATTAGTATACTTAAAGTTAATTTTTTTAAAAAAAATCAATACTCATGAGTGACATTATGAATTTTTGGTTATACATTTTGGCTTAACCAATGATCTTACAATTTTCCAAAGTCTTATGAACTCTAACTTCAAACTATATTTAAGTAAGTTCATGCTAATATTCTTCAATGATATTATCATTCATAGTTCTTCTTTAGATCAACATTTAGATCATCTTCAATAAATGTCACAATTTTTTAGTGATTAGCGTTTGATTGTTAAAGAAATCAAAATAATCATTTGGAGCAAGGAAAGATTTGATTTCAATATAATGAGTGCAAAGATATTTAAGAAAACTCTCAACAGTTTAACAATGGGCAAATTCATCAACAATGAAATAACTCGGTGGATTCCTTGGATGAGCTAATTTATTAAAGGATTTGAAAAAATGAGCAGGCCATTGATAGAATTGCTAAAGAAAAATGCATTCAAATGACATTAGTAAGTTGATTATGGCTTTAATACACTTAAAGCTCCTGTAGTCTCTTCTCATATATTGGTTTTGTCCAATGTTAATAAAGTTATTATTATAAAAGGTAGATTCATACATTAATGGATTGGGAGTAGTTCTTATACAAGAGGATCATCCTTTGGGGATATTGACATTTATTTACTCATGAGAAGAAAAACTTTGGTAGTAGCTATTCAACATTGGTCCCCTTATTTGAAAGGTAGGAAGTTTGTGGCTTAAACTAGCTATAAGAGCCTTAAATACTTACTTGAGTAGCAAATAACTAGTCATTTTTAGTAAACCTAGTTTGTAAAGTTCCAGTCATGCATCTCATACATAATATATATCAAATATATGCAGTTGAAAATAAAATGGAACCTCAAAAACTAGATCTACTCATGCATATAAATATAGAAAACAAAAACATGAAATGTAAGATGTTTACATAACTTTCCGACAATCTTCTTCGTTCTTTAATCTTCTTCACATTGGGTTGTTGTAAACCACAATGATCAATGTAGACCTTCTCTAATGAAAGTCCACATAAAGATATAAGGATGAAACATCATTAGGAGATGGCTAGAATTCTTTCTTTGGCTAGCAAAGACAAGAACTTTTGTAAGAGTTAGAGAGAAAAAAGGCGTCTGTATTAAAAAGAACCTTTCTTTCACTTGTATCTTACACAAGATGCACAAAAATTATCTCTATTTTTTACTCCATTTGGCATTCCAAAACCCCCACCACCAATGGAGAGTTATGGGAAGTTAATGGTCATGAATAGCATGCATTAATGGAAGTTATGGGAAGTTAATGACCATGAATAGCATGCATTAATAGAAGTTATGGGAAGTTAATGAACATGAATAGCATGCATTAATAGAAGTTATGGGAAGTTAATGACCATGAATAGCATGTATTAATGGAAGTTTTGGGAAGTTAATGACCAAATTGGCAGCCAGTAACACTTGTTTCTAATCCATTCCATACAACATTTTCTACTACGATCACATAGTGATGCAATCCTGGAACACTCTCTCATATCTTAAATCACCATTCAAGACCATTTTTCTCATCCTTTGGATCCCCTATATGTGTGACCCATTAGGTTCTTGATTCTATTGGCTACTTGAATTAACATTTAACTCAAGTAAGTCAAGAGTGGTATCTAGCAACACGTTATGACCCCTAATTGATTGAAAAGTCAGTGACTTGACTACGAACCCTTCCATATGTAATGTTGCCATGCAATTTGTCCTTTCACCATCTATACCCTACTTGGTTTAGAGTATGGTCAAAGTGTCAACTCCCACTAAATTGACTACGTCACATCTAGTCTAAGTGATATTAGATCTTGTCTTAAGGATCTCATCACTCTATGTATCATTGAAAACTCTTTTTGTAATAGCTCAGACCACCCGTCCATAGATATTGTCCATTTTGGGTTACCCTTCGAGCCAAACCCCTCACAGTTTTGCTCTTTCCACCCTTAGAAAAACACGTTTTTAGTGGGAGAGGTATCCATACCCTTATAAGGCATACTTCGTTCTCCTCTCCAACTGATGTGGGATCTCACACTCTCCACCCCCCTTAGGGCCTAGCCTAGTTGACACAACAGTTCAGGTACCGACTCTGATACCATTTATAACAACCCAGACCACCCACCCACAGATATTGTCCGCTTTGGGCTACCTTAAGAGCAAAACCATAAGGGGCTTAGCCCTAGGGGCAACCCAAAGTAGACAATATCTGTAGGTGGGTGGTCTGGGCTGTTACATTTCATGACACATATCTGCTCTGGCCAGAGACTCTCGAGTAATGACCCTGACAAGAGGCCTTAGGTATCATCTCTTTCGATTAGGAGTGGTGAATCCTTTATTAGCTACTCAATTACTTTTAAACACGTCAAGTTATGCCCAAACACCACCTTATGAGTAACCTTTGAAAGGCACCGCTGAATAAAGTCAAAACATAGGATCAGTATCTAAGATATCCTTGAGCACCTCAAGTCAAAGGGTACTTGCACCATTGCTATGATGAGACTATCATTAATTCTGGAATAGAATATCTATATGATTGTCTCATAGTAGGTTAATCTAATGTCTTACTATTCTTAGTAAGCATCCCTATGTTAAGCTAAACAACTCATATCTACAGCTTATGAGATCTATTGCTTAATCTAATCAAAGAGTATAACATGTGCTAGTTTATCCAGATTAATGATCTCTCATCTCATTAATCCTATGATCGGGGAAAGTTTAGATACTAACATAATTACACATGATAAGAATCTCATTATCATGATCTCTTCATGATTTCCTCTACACTATGTTTTGCATCAAGGACTTCATTAAATCAATTTAAGATCAACATCAAATCCAAAAATGTATAAACATCGAAATAATGAAAAATGCCTTTATTAATCATAAAATGATTTGTACAACAAGTGCTAAAGATGATTTCCTTTAGAGCACTTCTCTAACATATTTACCAAAGGTACTTGGATTTGATTTTGAAATCTAATGTAAAAAGGGATTGGATAACACTACAACTAATATTTTGCATAGGATTGAAAGTGATGAGTTGAATACCATATCATTTCCACAAATTCAAAGTTCATTATTGAAAAAGTTTAAGAGCAGCTTGGAGAATGATAGCTAATTGCCTTCATTATTTCAATTTGAAACAAAGAAAGGAACTAAAATCTCCTTATATATAGACTAAGGAGTTATTATACTAGAAAGATAGATTAGTGGTGGGATCTCACATGTAATTAAAGGAAAATATCGTCTCTTTATTTTGTGATTTAGCTACAAAAGGTCATTCAGCATATCGAACACTTATAAGAGATTGTATTTGTATTTTTATTAAAAGCAGATGCAGACTCACATTTGAGAATTTATCTGGTAATGTGATGTTTGTCGTAAGAATAAACATGAAACTTTAGCTACATCAAGGAAAATTCAACTATTACTAATTCCTCTTTAAATATGGATTGATGTCAGTATGAATTTCATAAAATGTTTTCCTAAATTTGGTTATTATATAGTCATATTTATAGGAATAGATCGATTCTCAAAATATGCTAGTTTCATTCTTTTAACACATCCATATTTAGCTACTAAAGTTTCTTTTGAATGTGTCAATCATGTTTATAAATTGAATGGTATGCCCATCACTAATGTTAGTGATAGAGACCCAACTTTTTGGTAACTTTCTAGAAAAAGTTCTTTAAAGTTTAAGGTTTGTTATTGGCTGTCTTATGGTTACCATCCTCAATGTAATGGTTAAAAAGAGGTGCTTAATCAAACTTTAGAGACATTTTTACGTTGTACAGAAATGGGTGTCCATAACAATGGAGCAAGAGACTATCTTTATCTGAAAGGTGGTGTAATACCACTTTTCATTCTCCCTTTTTTAAGACATTATATGATTTCCCTCCTCTAATTTATATTCCTTATTTGGCTGATGACTTTAAGGTGTTAATGGTGGATTAAACTTTTAAAGATCATAAGGCTACTCTTTAGTTAATCATATTTTATAGTACACATGCTCATAATTGTATAAAGCAATTAACAAATGAAAAGCATACTAACTATAGTTTTGAAGTGGATGATTAGATCTGTGTCTAGCTATAACCATATCCTCAACTTAGTTTGCAATTAATAGATGCATATTTGATGTATTTTTGCTTAATACTTTATACTTTTATTGTATATTTGGCACTAAATTTGCTCCAAGTATGTTTATAGGTTATAATTGCCTTCATGGACTAAGTGGAGAAGATTTTGGATGAAAAAGCGGCATAAAATGAAGACTTAAAATAAAGAAAGGATACGTGATTGTGTATCTAGCCATCCAAGTTCTCGGGCCGCGTAAAATTGCAAATTTTGGCAATTTTGGGTTATACAAGTTCTAATACACATCTATGTATCTCCTAGAATCCTAAAAATTATTATAAAAAGACATGATTGATAATTGAAGATTGCATCATATTTTAGTAGGTAGTTTGGTATATGTTTAGATGTTAATTTGATTGCTTAATGCGTGTTTAGGTTAGAATTGTGTTAGTTAGTTAGATATTTATGTTTTGAGTGTTTTGTGGGTTAGAGAATACTTTTGAGCTTTAATTTTATGTTTTTGAGGTGCTGTGATGAGTTTGCTAGTGTTTCAGGGCAAGTATTAAAGAACAGAGGAGATTTAGAGAAAATTCGAAGGTGAACCTAGGCTTACGATCGTGGCCCATAACAGAAGAGGAGTGGGGGTAGCCACGATCATGGCCTTGTTTGCCATGATCATGATAGAGAGCAAAATGAGGCGCCATGATCGTCGCACAATAAGCCACAATCATGGCCTATAAACTTCAATTTTTAGGGACATTTAGACCTTTCGAGCACGGGAAAAGTCCTAAAGTTGCCTAATTAGAGGTTGCTATAAAAGGAAAAGAAAGAAAAGAAGAAAGGGAGCCTCCAATCTGCCATTTTGGGAAACACTCCAAAAGGAGAGAACAAGAATAGAGAGAAAGAGGAAGACAGGAGAAAAAAGCAGGTCTTCGTGGCTGCTCCTTTTTTAGGCGTCCTGATCCCCATTCCATATGTATTTCTTTCATCTTTATTTTCTTTCTTGAATGTTAAGATGAATAAAAATATGTTTATAGATTTGGGTTTGATTAAGATGATCTAACTTTCGTTTAGGATTTTACCTTGATGCAATGTTCATATAGTCGTCTTGTGTTATTTTAATTGGGTGTTGTGATTAATTATGGAACTTTTATATTTTGATAATAAATTGAGAGGGTGAACTAAATGAAAATGATTAGGTTGGATTAATAAGAGTTAAGCGATCTAATAGACCACGTGATTAATCATATCGATTATTATGCAAGGAGAGATCTAGTGTGAGACCCAGTAGTTTATTAGAGGGCTTAAGATCTAATTAGAGTTGTAGGTCTTTTATTAATTGAGAGATTGCAAATTCCATAATTAAATTAGGGTTTATAATTTAGGGTTCAATGATTATAACTTGAGAGAGAGTAACCCACCCTATGATAGTCTATAACTAACACCGCAATAACACATAAATGACTATATTAGCATTGATGATAGGAAAAATCTCCTCTCTCATAATTTGTTAAATTCTCTTGTGTGTTTTCCCCATTGTCAATTTGGTGTTGCTCAAGTTGATTTATTTTCGTATTAATTTAAGAATTTTTTTTTGTCAATCATATTCTTTTGTTTACTTTTCTGTTTTTATTTTTATTTATTAATTCATTAAGACTTACATAACTTAGGATTAGATTAGTTCACAACTCCTCGTGGGATTAACACCTCACATACTACAATTCACAACCTGTGCGCTTGCAATATTCTGAGGGTTTTAAATAGATTAAAACTTAATTCAACAGTGATCGAAGGCAAACAATGGCAGCAATCCTTTGGAGACGATTCTAAATATGAAGACCATCTAGAAAGGATGATATTGATCCAAAGAAGTGGAAAACAAGTAGAAATCATCAAAAAATCTAATATAATACAAGATCAAACCTCTACTTTGCAAGAACATTCGATAGGAGATAAAATGGAGATTTAGAATTACAAACTCTTTCATTTTCCATCTTGTGTAACTAACATCTTTAGTGTTTCGGTAGGAAGAAGTCTATTTTGTGCTATAATATATTTTAATTATTTTATTTAATGCAATTGTTTTGATTGATATATTATGATTCGATTACGTGTTTAATATATGTTATAATAGATTCAAAATATTATTGTATAATTTGATTTCATAATATAGAGATTAAGAAATCCTATCTATGAATAGATTTATAGTAATTGAAAGGAGTTAATTGCAAACCTAGAGATAAGTCATCATAAATCCTCTAGACTGGGATCAAACCTAATAGCGGAATTTACAAATTGGTAAATCAATCTTAGAACCTTTAACCTGAATAATATTGGTTAATAATTCTAAGATCAACTGTTAGTAGTCTTAAGTGAGTTATTAGCATACGATAGGGATTTCCACAATCCAATATTCAATAAAGTAATTGCATAATAAAACGTCAATTATTTAAGGTAAGGGCATTCATAACCTAGAAACCAATTCTTGATATTGATTGTTTTATAAGTATCTTCATTTTTCTCCATGTTCAATATTGCTACCAGCTTCATTTTAATTTTTTAAGTTTTAATTTTTTTATTAAAATCCAAAACCAATCCTTAGGCTAGATAATAGGAGAAAAATAATTACTAGTAATCATTATCTTCGTGAGATCAACATGTACTTACCAGTATTAGCTACAGCTACATCATACACTTATGGTTAATTCAAAATTGACACACTACAAGAAGTAAATCAGTAACATAAAGGGAACCATAAACTTTGTTCTTTATTTTTTGGTCCATTTACATTTTCACAATGTATCTATCTAGTAGCTTACAAACTTGAATTACTATAAGGGTCTAAGATTTATAACATTTTTTATGTTTCTCAACTTAAGAAACATATTGTAGATGTTTAAAAGATTCAGACATCTCTTTATTCTTTTGTTTAGTTTATCACTCAATAACCTATTACTATAATTGATAGATGAATGGTTCATTGTTGTAATAAACATTATAAATAACAAAAATCTCATAAAAATGCCGCTAATACGTAGGATCTAGAGAGATCTAATCATACTAATGCTTATGTGTAAATCTTGGTTTCGTGGCCACTAGATGATGTTATTAATGTTCTATAAGATTTTTTTTATGATTTACAACAATTATATGTGAATATCAACCTTATAGACAAGGATACTAGGACAAGGAGCATTGATACAAAATGATAGTAAGTTGAAAAATGTAGGATGATACGATGCCAAATTATAAGTAGGGATAAAAGACTGAAGGAGTAGGATAACGTAAGCTTATATAAGTGGTTAACGAATAAAATGAAGATGTATAAGGGAGAATATAAGAGATGGGATATGACACATGTAAAGGAGAGTTGCAAGGAGAATAATGACTATAATATTCGTTGACACCAAAATGTAGTTAATTTTTTCAACTAATAATAGTTTTAGCTTTCTCCCTCCAATTCTTACTTCTTTCTTCTTTCTTCTTTCTTACTCTACATTTATGCATCACAACTAATGAGAATTTTCCTAAATACAAACCCTAATTCAGTTTCGATTATTGTTTTATCACTATGATTTTAGATATCAGTGGCAAAAAATTTATAGGTATTAAAGATTTTTTCCTATAAATGATAGGGATGGAGATATAAATAACTAACCAACCTAGAAGCACAACATCTAAAGAGATTGGGATTTCAAATAGATTGAGATTGAAGATGAAAGAGAATGTTAGAAATTCAAATTAGGGATGTCGATATAATAAAGACGAGGAAAGACGTCAATATGTGTGAGAAATTAAAGATTTTAAGGTTAATTACAATTTAATTTAATTTAATTTAAATAAAAATTAAATAGAGTTAAAAAGTCAAATCTATAGTGCCATGTGAAACACGCGATATATTATGAGTTTACATAGAAAATATGTTGGACCCCATTTCTAGAGCCCAACATTCAGAGTCATAAACCGTGAGTGTATTACCTTGTATGGTTATTTCAATGAACCCTCATTAACTAACATCATCTCATCTTCATTCTCAGATTACCATAATTGTTGGGGCCCATATCCGAACTATTCTTATACTGAAACAAATATTCTATGCTCAAATTCATCCAAAAATTGAGATTCTTAAAGATTGAATTAAAATTCAATTTCTTCAGAAGCTTTGTATCCCTTTCTATCTAGTTTATACTAAAATAAGAATCATCTCATTCGGAGCTATACAAATTAAGATATCATCCAAATACCGAAGTATGTTCAGTAACATATCCAATTCATACTCTTCCAACCGAAAAACTTACTTTGATTCAATCGATCTTTTTGAAATTTATATCAAAAGCTATAAATTTTTATTTATAGGTATAGAAATGTGTTAGGAATCCATTGGTTGAAAAATCAGATCATTTGGAGGTCGGATGACAAAGTTATGGTCGAAAGAATCAAACATGGTTTTGTCCTCAATCAGATTGAACAATTGACATAACTTTCACTAAAGATATCAGATTTAGATCATCTTAAGACAATTTCAAAGAAGACTTCTAGATCTACAACTTTTATGAATACTTTAAAGAAAGATTTTGCTATCTAGATGATCAAAAATGAATCAAAAGAAGGCTTAGTCATTGGTCAAAGATGGATCAGATGAATTGCTTAAGTCATAAATGGATCATACGAAGGCTGGGTCAAAGAAGCATCAGACGAAGGATGGGTCAAAGAAGCATCAGATGGATGGTTTAATCAAGGAATCAGACAGATGGTTTTAGTCAAGGAATCACATGGATGGTTCCAATCAAAGTTGAACCAGAAGATGGTTCAGTCAAAGATGAACCAGACGATGGATTAGTCTTAGACTGAAGTAGATGAATCATATCAAAAGATTCAGTATAAGACTGAATTAGATGATTCAAACAACAGGATCCAGTCTAAGATTGAATCAGACGAATCAAACAAAAGGATTTAGTCTAAGACTGAATCAGACGAATCAAACAACAGGATTTAGTCTAAGACTAAATCAGACAAATGAAACAAGTGGATTCAGTCTAAGACTAAATTAGATAAAGGGATTCAAACAAAGTGATTCAGCCTAAGCTGAATCAGATTAAGGAATTCAAATGGTCTTCCTCACATCCTCCAAAGTTCTAAAATTACTAACTACACTTTCCAAAGCATCTCCACTTATAATGATCATATCTCTCAACTCCGATATCCAAAAATTTCATACTTTATACCAAGCTACAACTTCAAAGAAGACAACTTAGTCAAATTCATCCTAGATTAATACAGATTTTCCCCTAAAGTTAAAACACAAAATTTCCCTTATGGAAAACTTGAAATTTTGACTATACAATTTAGAGAGTCATGAGTATAACCATTCAACTACCAACTTTACTTCATTTAATTTCTCCAATCCCTACTCATTTGACTCATCACTTACAACTAATTCTCATCATTAACAAAATCCTATTTTTCTTGCCCATAACATCTCACTTATGTTTGTGTGTGTGTGTATATATATATATATATATATCAACAGTTCATGTTCCAAAATCATCATGATCATCCATACACAATTCATATTCCATTTACAACAAAATAAGAATTTGTTAAGCTTTAATGGCCTTCCAAGCCACATTACATCATCGGTATCAAAATCCAAAATACAAAAGATACCAAACCCAATAATTCTCAATTTGTGACTGAAGCCTTGCTTTTACAAAATCTAACTTAATTTACAAAATCATTGCAAAAGTAGAATGATTCGTCGATTTTTGGTTACTCGATCTTATTTTCTTCACCTGAAGATGGGACGAAAAAGGGGTTACCTCAAAAACTCGTAAGTAACAAGTTTATAAGGAGAATAAGCAAAATCATTGAAAAGTTCATTTGTCATAGAAAATTCATAATGGATTTATAAAGCACATGTTTGTCAAAATTTTGTCATAAAATCCAATTTACAAACAACATAATTTATACATTCATCAACTTGTTCATAAAATCATGAACACATGAACAAATCAGAATGGTTTGGTTGGATCCAAAATAGAACGTACTATACATTTTCACTTAATGATCTTGTGTAGCCGTGAACATAACGTACTATCGTAATCCCATATAGTAGTCATGCGTAGCTGTGAACTTAGGGGAGTTCGTGAAGAAGCTCCATGCCACTAGCGGGCACGCAGGAGAAGCCTTTGATCAAAGTGCACTTGACTTAAATTAGGGAATCACCACAAACCTACATAATTATGCATTTCACATCTTGAAACATACTGCCCAAAATGGCAAATTTCGGAAACTTGTTTTTCATGAGCATGAAATATTTTGAAAACCATTTCCGAAAATATGATTTCATAGACATGTTATTTCTTAAAACAATCATTTTCAAAGTCTTTTCATAACTCATCCACACAATGCATATATCAAACATATAGCAATTTCTCAATATATTCAAGAAGCAATAAATGCAACATTTATGATGCAATTTAAATCATTAACTTCCTTGATTCAATGAAAACATTATTGGTTTATTTACTCTATAAACATGTAACCACCTTGAATTTCCTTGCTTAATACATGCTCAAAGATACCTACCCTCTTACTCCTTTTGACTCTCTTGATTCCCTTAACATTGACAAAATTCCTAATAATTCAATAGGAGTTCCAATTTGAGGACCTAAAGAAACAGATACATAAAAATGACCCTAAAAAGCTTAAACCCCTGAAATTCTTAAGCTACAAGAACTAAAACCTTTTCAAAAATCCAAAAGATTAAAAATTAACTTACACTAAATCTTCTCCAAATGAAGAGATGTTTGGCTCAAATCGAAGCTCTTCTCTTCCTCTTTCTTTTTCTCTTCTTGAATAACCTCAAAATCTCTCTAGAAAGCTTAGAAAAGATGAACCTTAGCTCAACTCTCTTCTTTTCTCTCAAACCACCGAAACCTCACTTCTTCTCTACTTGATTTTGTATTTTCTCTTCTTCCTTCTCTTATTTTCGTTTTTCTTCTTCTTATAAGCAAGACAAAATTTTCCTCTTCCTATAATACCCTTAATGAGTGTGTAAAATCCCCTTTGCCCTTCCTTTCATGCCTTGTATCTTTTATCCTTAAGTGATCTCCCAATAATTCCCTTCATGCAATCTTACTACCTTAACACTTTAATTCAATTAACCTATGCAATAAATCCTACTAACATAGACATAAAAAAAAATTAACTCCCAAAAATTTATCTATTAAAACCTCATAATTAATTTAAATCATGCTTAACTAGAGAAAAAAATTCGGGAGTCAACATTTCTCCCCCTCTTAAAAGAATTTCATCCTCGAAGTTCTTATCTGATTGATTAAGAGGCAAGGGTGTGCTTACTCTTATGGTCCTCCTTTTTTCATTTAACTTCATCACTTAAATAATTTCTTCCAAATGAACATAGCCAACAGACTCACTCGGTCTTTCAATTACTCATATCGTCGTTCACTTTCTTAATTAATTCC
>JANSVA010000006.1:28970521-29002413 GCA_025504915.1 Erythroxylum reticulatum | reverse complement strand
TCATTCATCTCATCTTCCAATTATAGTTTATTGCATCTTATTTATTTATATTCGCAATCAATTCAAAATTATAGATGTATAATCATCATGAAATTATGTTCTCAATTCCACTAACACAATCTTATGGTGGATCGCAACTCTTATCACATTAATCAAACAACCACTTTGGTTCCAATTTCATCTTCTTAAAATCATAACAATTTCTGTTTTTCATTACATTCTACTTATACACTTTAATCTCATCATTTCTACTTGTCTCCCTATTTTCCTCAAACAATCCATGATAATATATTCACATTTATATCACATTCGGTGGTATAATACCACAGTACAATATTGGTGTCATATTCAATTCCACCAATACAAATGCATTCACTCATTATCCGTCATATTTAACCATGTACTATTTCCCATTTGTAATTCCCTACTACTTTCAATTTTCTCGAATTCTAAAAAGGCATCATTCTTTTCACTAATTCTATTAGATGGACTCTTAATAAATGTCCATGCATGTGACTTATACAAAAGTAACTTGAACTAGGGATCAGTCGTTGCGGCATGCTAAGACAAGTCAAAATGCATGTAACTTGATACATATATCCAAAAATGCCCATGTAAGATACTAAACCTAATTTCTCTGATACCACAACTGTTGGACCCCATTTCTAGAGCCCAACATTCAGATTCATAAACCATGAGCGTATTACCTTGTAGGGTTATTTCAATAAACCCTCATTAATCAACATCAGCTCATCTTCATTCTCAGATTACCATAAGTGTTGGGCCCTATATTTGAATTGTTCTTATACTGAAACAAATATTTTGTGCTCAATTTCCATCCAAAAATTGAGATTTCTAGAAATTGACTGAATTAAAATTCAATTTCTTCAGAAGATTTGTATCCCTATGTCTCTAGTTTATATAAAAGTAAGAATCGTCTCATTCAAAGCTCTACAGATCAAGATATCGTCCAAATACCGAAGTATGTTCAGTAACATATCCAATTCATACTCTTCCAACCGATAGCCTTACTTTTATTCAATAAATCTTTTTGAAATTTACATAAAAATATATAAATTTTTATTTATATGTATAAAAATGTGTTAGGAATCCATTGGTTTAAAAATCAGGTCATTTGGAGGTCGGATGACAAAGTTATGGTCGAAAGAATCAAACATAGTTTTGTCCTCAATCATATTGAATCTATTTTAGGACAATTGGCATACATTTCACTAGAGATATCGGATGTAGATTGTATTAGGATGGTTTCAAAGAGGACTTCTAGATATACAAATTTTATGAAGACCTTGAAGAAATATTTTGTCATGTAGAGGGTCAAAAATGAATTAAACAAATGCTTGGTCATTAGTCAAAGATGGATAAGACGAATTGCTTAAGTCACAAATGGATCAGACGAAGGCTTGGTCAAAGAAGCATCAGACGAAGGCTGGGTCAAAGATGCAGCAGACGATGGCTATGTCAAAGATGCATTAGATAGATGGTTCACTCAAGGAATCAAACGGATAGTTTCAGTTAAGGAATCAAACGGATGGTTTCAGTCAAAACTGAACTAGACAATGGTTCAGTCAAAGTTGAACCAAACGATGGATAGTTTTAGACTGAAGCAGATGAATCATACCAAAGGATTCAATCTAAGACTGTATCGGACGAATCAAACAACAGGATCGAGTCTAAGAATAAATCAAACAGAAGGGACTGAATCAGATGAATCAAACAATATGATTCAGTTTAAGATTGAATCAAATGAATCAAACAACAAAATTCAATCTAAGATTGAAGCAGACGAATCAGACAAGTGGATTCAGTCTAAGACTAAATCAGATAAAGGGATTCAAACAAAGTGATTCAGCCTAAGCTGAATCAGATGAAGGAATTCAAATGGTCTTCCTCACATCCTCCAAAGTTCTAAAATCACTAACTACACTTTCCAAAGCATCTCCACTTATAATGATCATATCTCTTAACTTTGATATCCAAAAATTTCATACTTTATACCATTGGAAAGCTAAGACAATAAGCTACAACTTTAAAGAAGATCTCAAGAATTGAATTAGTAAAATGAGAATTGATCTCATGAAAATCATCAAAAGTTCTATATGAAGTTAATGTATTATTAAGAATAAAAATGTAATAGGATGAAAGCCTAAAGCACACTTTAGGCCAAATCAAAGCAAGTACTATAATATAAGTTTAATTGAAATAGTGTAAACACATTATAATATTTTCGTAAAAGCATAATATCATTAGCATTAACCCCTAAGTAAATATGAATCCCTGAATTGCTAGATAATAAAAGGTTAAAACTCATTGACTGTAGGAGATAAATATAAACATATACACAAGTTAAAATAAAAATGCAATGAAATGATTATTAGATTCTAAAAACTAAGAAAAATAGATAATCTATATATATTACAAACTCTTAACTATATGCATTAAGTCACCGCTAAAATTTTAAACAATAGTTATTAGTCAACCAATCTTAAGTGATACATTTAAGCAAAAGTTAAAGCCCACATTAATGCATTCTAAGATAAAGGTGATCAAAGCAAAATGGATAGACCATACAAAAATTTATTCAAATAAAGATGGACAAATATGAAGGCAAAAACCTTAATCTTGGAAAAAAATAGATATTTTAAAGCTGAATAGAGAAATCAATCTTATCATAAAGCAAGTACCAAGAAAATGGAACATTAATTTTTAGAAGTCAACATAATTGCTACACTCACTATGGTAACAAAATCCTTAGCAAATAACTACAAAATGAGCCCCTATTTTCTTGACATAACATTTAGATGGTATCATCATATTATATGACAAGAAAAACATTTAAACAGTCAATATAATTAGATTAAAAGGTTCTTAATCTTTATAAGATAATAGCATAAAAACCAAACAAGGTACTTAAGACAAAAGGAACTTTAAAAGATAAGACTAAATGTTATAAGATGACCTATAAACCAAACCAATTCACATAAAATGTTATGAGAGGATCGGTATACCAGACAAAGTGAATCAAGATCATTGGTACTCGAAACTATGAAAACTAAAGATAAATAAGGATAGCATCCAAAACACATATATTCCCGTATAAGATTGCCTCCCATATATAGACTATAAGAAGAAAGCAACTAAAACACATGACATAATATAACAGACAAAGTAGATACAATAAACTCATGACGGGACGACATGAGAGGCAACCTAAAATACATATGTCCTAAACATGGGATTGCCTCCCATGTGCAGAACACAGGATGAAAGTAACCAAAACACACGATATAATGTAACAAACAAAGTAGATGGGAAATAATAAATTCATGACGATGTAAATTTTTCACCATTATAAACTCAACATGCTGTCAAGTTGAAAATGGTTACAACTTCGTAAGGCGATTGGTGATGACTTTGTCGATGACCAACAATTGTTGTCGTAGGGTAATTGGAGACGGTAATAAAGGAGGGGAAGATCGGTGAAAATTGGAAATTTTGACTTTGCTAGGGATTTTAAATATGTTAGTGATAATTGGAAGTTAATTAGTTAACTTAGTAAATAGTTGCTAATTCTAATTAGTTTACTTAATAAGTTATTTAGTTAATTTAATTGTTAGGTTAATAAAAGTTAGGGTTAACTTGTCTGTTAACTTACTAAGTTAATTAGTTAAGTTGTTAGGTTAATCATAATTAGGGTTAATTAATTACAGTAAGTCTCATAGGTAAAAAACAAATAAAATTTTTATTTTGTATTTTAAGAAAGCGAGTCCTACATTGTCATGTAGGTAAAATAATATAAAAATTTGGCAAGTCAATGGCCTAACAAAAAATTAATGACATCAGTTTTTCTGTTATTTTGAAGTTATATTTAAATGTTTTTCAAATATTAGGGTCGTACTTGTACTATCTAAAACTTTAGAGTTAAATTTATCGGAGGATGTAAACGTTGGCGTTAAAAATAACCATTTTGCCCAATAAAAAGTTAAAATTGAATGATTTTTGACATTAAACTGTTTTTTACAATCTAAAATATTAGAGTTTGGCCTATATTTAAATGTAAATATTAACGGGGTGTTTGGAAACCTTCGAATTGAATTCATTAATGAATTGGATTCAATTACATTAATGAGATTGAATTGAATTCAATTTACAATGTTTGGAACAAACCCAATAATATTAGAATTGAATTCAATTACACTATTTGGAACATAATCAAAATGAATTCAATTATTTCATATGACACATTTACCCTTGACTAAAAAAATAATCTTATTAAATAATAAACATTCACACTTACATAGAACAACTTATAAACATCAATTTTATTCTAAATAATATCATTAAAAAGTTCATTATTAAAATGAAAAGAAAAAATTAATTGCAAATAACATTAGGCTAGACCGAATTATGAAGATAATAAAAAACTATTATAATTTGAAAGCTTAAAATTGCATGAATGAGTAGTAGTTATTTTGTGTTATAACTACAAGACATTATGGTGGGTTATTATGTTGTAGGGTTATTATGTTGGAATTGTGGGCATTATTGGGTTTGTGGGTTAAAAAAGAAGAGATGCAACTTTAGGGTTATTATGTTGGAGTCGTAGGCATTGCTAGATTTGTGGGTTAAAAAAGAAGAGTAACAGTCAAAATAGTTGAATTCACGTAAATGAGAGCATGAATTGAATTTACAAAGGAAGTGGGTTTTAAACCCACATGTGAATTTAATTCGTTGCTATTTTTTGTTCCAAATAGAGGAATTGAATTCAATTCCTTATATTCCAAACAGGCTATAAGATTTTTTATTAATTTGGAACAATACTTTAAGAAAATAAAAGATATAAAAATAAAGAGATATAGTAGCGGTTTTAAAATAAATTGTTATATTACATGTTACTAAAAAATTTTAAACTAGTAAATTAAATTATGATTAAATTTTTATTGCTTAAAAAGTCCTTAATATGATGGTGGTGTATAACCTACAAGATGTTCGGGGTAGGCTCGAACTGTCGATCAGTGATACCTTTAAATCTCTATCAAGCCTAGACTAATCGCCTTGTAGGATCCCAAAAAGTTACTTAACAATACTATCAAATATTTAATATTGCTGCATTTACAAGCAGTAGTCGAACTCCCAACTTTGCTTAAGCGAAAATCAGCCCTTATCACTGAACTTATATGCTCGGTGGTTTTGGAAATTTTATGGGCATGGGTTGACCCTGAATTTGAAATTGAGTATTTTATACAATTGGAAAATGTTGCAATGTAATAAAATTGTCTAAACTCAACTTCTGTCTGGGTATCGCCAATTTTACTAACGGTATGAGATGAAGTGGAATCTAGCTTTCTCGCCAAATGTATTTCATTTTAATTGATATAAATATAAAATAAAAGAAATATAAATATAAATATTAAATACTACAAAATCACTTGAAGTAGCAGATAACAACAGAACTAGATTGTCCATAAAAACCCCTCGCTAAGAGCATAGAACTGCAACTAGCCCTCTTTCTCCATCCGAATTCTAGGGTTTTGGTTAAGAGTTTGTTGAAATTTGGAAACAATGGCCACCAATCAATCAAATCTATGGGTGTTGCTGGGCCTTGGATTGGCGGGTATTTTGTTTATGACAAGAAAGCTGAAGAAAGCTGTGAGAGAAGATTTTGGCGCTTTTGTTCAGAAGCTTCAGTTGCTTCCTCCTCCTCAGCCCGCCCCTCCCAAAGCTCCACACCCCCTCACTGGCCTCACCTTTGCCGTCTCCGACATGTAAGTTCATGCTTTTATCACTTGTTCATATGATTATTGCTTCTGAGGTAGTTACGCTGAGTTGGTTGCTTTTATTTTATAATTCCTTTAAATTGATGTTCTATTGTTGTGAAAGCAAGTTTTCTATCTGTTCTTTTCGTTGATAAATTTGTGTTTAGTTCTATAGAAAGCTGAAGAAGAAAGGAAATTTAGCTTTTGGAACCTTTTTTTTTTGGGTATAATGTCCAAATTTTGAAGTCTGAAATTATAAGATAGTTTAATTGAACTTTTCTTGATTGGAAGATAAATTTATTGGATGAGAGAATATAAATTAAAGCCAAAGAAAAGGGACTTTTGGTGTTATCTCTTCGAAGTTATTTGGATGGAAGGGATTTGCATATTCAGACTCTATGTGGGTAAGAAATGTAAGCTATTAAGTGACTAAAGTTGTCATATTGTTAAAAGGGCCATGCAAGTGTGAGTTTACAACAGAGAAATGGAACATTTTCTGAATTAGTTGTATATCTGTCTTATTAGATTGTGCTCAAAAAGTTAGTACTAACTGTGCAATGTTCAATGTCGTCTTTTATTTGTGATAACTTTTTCATCTTCCCTCTAAAGCCAGAAATCTCATTTTGTGATTATCAGTTTTGACATTGAAGGATATGTGACTGGATTTGGTCATCCAGACTGGGCAAGAACGCATGAAGCAGCTTCTCGAACATCTGTTGTGGTTTCTTCTCTGACAGAAGGAGGGGCAACTTGCATAGGGAAAACTGTCGTTGATGAACTTGCATATGGGTATGTTTTCTTTGTCTTTGAACACAGGTAGCAAACAGAGTGATTGCTCCCAATTGACCAAAGTCACTGTCTTGGGTCTCATAAATCATTTATTTTCTTGGATCTCATAAATCATTTATTCTTTTTCTTTTTTGTTTTCTTTTATAAGTGGCCCATAAAGCACTTTAAGCTATCTGAGTATCTTCCTTTCCTATCCATATTGAAGTATGTGTAAAATAAAAGGAATTATTTGGTATGTTTCCATGTTCTTATTTTGGAAATCAGTCATGTTGGTTGTGCTTTATTTACAGAATTAATGGAGAAAATAAGCATTATGGTACACCTACCAATCCTGCAGCACCTTCGAATGTACCTGGTGGTTCTTCCAGTGGGGCTGCAGTGGCTGTAGCTGCTAATCTTGTTGATTTTTCTTTGGGTAAGCTTTTTATTCAGTTTGTTACTTATTTCAAAACTTAATATTTGTAGCATTTTCACTGGTCTTGAATAACTGATTTTCCTTTTCCCTGCCATGACTCTTCATACCATGCACCATTTCATTTATCTTCAATATGCAACAAAGCATTTTTTTAAATGTTGTCTGAAAGATCATGGTCTATTATAGACTGGCTCTCTTTCCAAAAATTTACCTGCATCCATCCTGGGAGGATTTTCAAACAACTGAAACCTCATTTGTATTGTAAGTTGAGCATGCATGTGAGCTAATATATTTTTAGTACATATCGTTAAAATGGATTATGGTTATTGGAATTTATTTGAATCTAATGTGGTTACTATGTTGGATATGTGTTTTGGAGATTTGCGTGAAACGAAGGTTTACTTCTGTTAACAATATCAATAATATTCTAAGATAGTAGCGCTTTTTTTTTTCATTTAATGTCTGTTTTAGAGGTTCTCAATGAGTAATTTTTTTACTCCTTCCTCAATAGTTATTTTAATGTTAGTTTTACAGTGTGTACTTTGCAAATAATTTTTATTGCAGGTGTTGACTCTGTTGGTGGTGTGAGAGTACCTGCTGCTTATTGTGGTGTTATAGGATTTCGGTTCTCGTATGGGGTTGTTCCTCACTCGGGGATTTTACCTGTTTCCACAAGCCTTGACACTGTTGGTATGTAGACTCCAGTTTTATATGCTATGTATCCTTGTGATATTATATAACTGCCTCAATAAATGTCAAACGTTTTGCTAGATGTTTCCTTATTGGATTGTGATTATGGTTGAAATAGATCATAGTGTTAATTCATATGTTCACTGTCTTTTATTGTTAGAATTGATAACAAAATAATATGTTGATACTGATTGTGATTGAAAATTCCTTTATTTCAAGGAATTTTTTATTTAGCTTAAGGGAAAAAGGAATGAATTCAGATATTACTTTGTCAAATATGTCAGTTATATCAGTGTTCATGAGGCACTTCTACTTTGCCTGGGAAACTTAAAGCCTTCATTTACCCTTCCTTTACTATGAACCATAACTCCTTTGATGACAGGCTACTAGACTTGAATCAAGCTGAAAGAATCTCTCGACTTTAATATGGCGTTTTCTTATGCACTTCCATTTGGATCTGTTGAAGGCTGATGATACCACACCTCTACCCCTGCAGTAGTCACATCTCATTATTTTAGCTATTCTGTTATTTTACTAATTCCCTTTATCTTTTATTGTTGCGTATCCTTAGGAATAGATTATGAGTTACCCTTAGAAGTAGATTATGAGTTGTTAGAGTCTAGCATTATAAATATTTGATAGTTAGAGCAAGGAGGGGGGAGAAATTAATATCTTTATTTTGGAGTTTTGTCCTCTCTATACGACTGACTTGGGAGTTTAAGATTCTTGCTCTCAAATTTATCAGCAAAATTTTATTATTCAGTTACTTCTATTTTCCTTCTTTTCTGGTTTCTATCAATTTGGTATCAAAGCCATGGCTATCACTCGTTCATCCACCAATGACCCACCACCACAAGCCCACGATAATATACCGGAACCAATATCCCAAAAATTAGCTGCCATAGCCTCTTCTCTTGAGATATTTGACACCATAGTTGCTGATGTAGTTGCGTTGAAAGCTGAAGCTGACAAGGGGAAGAAACCTGAGAGTATTAATGATCGGCGAACAAGGGGAAGATCATTGGATCGATGAGACACAAGACGAACGATAACAATAATGGAGTCATAGAAGCACCATGCGTCCACCTTATACGAAGATAGAATTCCCAAAATTTGAAGGAGGTGATCCACGTGGTTGGATTTTGAAGGTTGAGAAATACTTCAGGTATTATCAAACACCCGAAGAATCAAAAGTTGACGTAGCGGCTATGTATTTGGAAGGTGATGCCCTTGATTTGTTCGCCTGGATCAATTCTGAGAGAACCATTTTGTATTGGGAGGAGTTAGTGAACGCACTTTAAGAATAATATGGTCCTGCTGAATTCTAGATCTCGATGAATATCTTTGTGCTGTTCGTCAAATGAGTACAATACAAGAATATCATCAGGAATTTGCTAAACGTTCAGCTCGAGTCAAAAATTGGCCCGAACACTGTCTTTTGGGAATTTTCCTTAATGGGCTGCGAGATGATTTGAAATCTAATGTGAGCATCTACAAGCCCAGATTTGTCAATCGGGCTATGAGTTTGGCACTAGAATTTGAACAAAAGACCAATCTTAAAAGTGGGCAAAAGCAAATCAATGGGTCAACTCTAATAGGCCCAATACCTCACAGGCCCAAATGTCCAATTTGTCACGTGCAGGTCCATTCACCAGCAACCTAACAGCACAACATTCCACATCTGCTTCTGGTTCTTCTCGACCAACAATGTTGTGCACTTGGGACCAGGAGAGACAACTACGTATTTCGAAGGGGCTATGTTTTTTTTGCAACGAGAAGTTCTCTCCTGGCCATCGCTGCAAGGTCGCGACCCTCACTCTCCTGGAGAGGGTCGATGACGACAGCGACGGTGCACCAGCAGAGGCTTTGGCCGAAATCGAAATCGAAGCCGAAGCCAACGGAACAGGGGAATATGCCGAGGTTTCCTTCTTTCCACCTTGAGGACAAGGCGAATTTTCAGGAGGGATACACTGATACGACACCTCTACCCCTGCAGTAGTCACATCCAATTATTTTAGCTATTATGTTATTTTACCGATTGGCTTTATCTTTTATTGTTGCGTATCCTTAGGAATAGATTATGACTTATCCTTAGGAATAGATTATGAGTTATCCTTAGGAGTAGATTATGAGTTGTTAGGAGTCTAGCATTATAAATATCTGATAGTTAGAGCAAGTGAGGAGGGGGGAGAAATAAATATCTTTGTTTAGGAGTTTAGTCTTCTCCATACGGACTGGCTTGGGGGTTTAAGATTCTTGCTCTCAAATTTATCAATAAAATTCTATTATTCAGTTATTTCTATTTTCCTTCTTTTCTGGTTCCTATCAGCTGAAGCTTAGTATTTGTCTTTTCAACTTTTCTTTCTGCAGAATTTGCTTATAACAATTACATTTCTTTTGAATCAGTTTGTTGGTGTAACACTATAGTTGACTATGGTAACTGCAGTTTTACTCTGAATCCTAAGCTAAGCTAGTGGATGACCATGGTTACTTTTTATGGGTCAGCTATTCATAATGGAATCTTTATCTGATGTCATGCATATATTTTGAGGGTGGATATTTGTCAATGTTTTTGTTACAGATAATGTTGCCCTCTGCTCCCATCTTCCTTCTGCTATTACTTTATGGTGATGGCCATATGAAAAAACTGTTGTAGGATTGTTTGCCAAGGATCCAAATATCTTGCGTCGTGTTGGACATGTGATGTTTCAACTTCCCTTTGGAGTTCATCGTAATCCCAGACAAATTATAATAGCTGATGACTGCTTTAAACTACTAAAGATACCAGCAGACAGGGTTGCTGAGTTGTTGATTAAATCTTCTCATAAGGTTTTTGGAAGTATGTGTATTGCACCTTGTCTATGCA
The DNA here is from genome assembly GCA_025504915.1 of Erythroxylum reticulatum. Taxonomy (NCBI): domain Eukaryota; kingdom Viridiplantae; phylum Streptophyta; class Magnoliopsida; order Malpighiales; family Erythroxylaceae; genus Erythroxylum; species Erythroxylum reticulatum. The sequence goes on along the minus strand of JANSVA010000006.1, from coordinate 28,991,879 downwards.
TTCATTGTCATGTTATTATATTGTCATTTCTATTAATCTGTCAGATGTTTGTTTCTCCACTGTATCCTGGATGTAATTTCTTCAGGACAAGTACTGAAGCATGAATACCTTGAGGAGTTTATTGCTTCAAAAGTTCCAAGCTTGATAGAACTTAAACAGAAAGCAAATGGTGAAATCAAAACTTCATCAATTAGACTACTTGCAAAGGCCATGCAACTTCTTCACAGGTAAGCTTTCATTTTTAGGGAGAATACTTTTAGTTATATTACCTTTATGGGTGTCTGAAGCAACAATGGGTTTCTATCCATTGCTTATTTAGCACTGTGGGAACATTCTTCTTTCTTTTGCTTTCTTTTGAGAAAAGATTGCAGCTAACTTCAATAACAGAAAGCCTTCTGTTAGGGTTTTATGACATGGAAAATAAAGGATTTTAAGTTGTGGGTTATTGAAGGACGTTTCTATGTTTGGTTGGCTGAAGTGGATGAGAGAATGCTATAGAAATTTTATGAAAGATTTCTGAATTTTATAGAACAAAGATATGATTTCTCACAACGATTGGAGTAAAATGGTACTTAATTAGTATTTATGTCTAAGAGTTGATTTGAGATTTGGTTTAGTAGTCATAAGGATGGCTTTTTTACTTGGTTTTGTGATGTGGAGGATATAGAGAGAGAGAGAGAAGGAAGTGAAATGTGAGTCGCTTGTTGGTGCAGGAAGTTGTATTAGATGACTTTTCAATTTAATTGAATTGCATCAAGTGTGTGGTCTCTCATATTTTACAGAAAAAATCTTTGTTGGCTGTTACTGCTTTTAAATTTGTTTCTCTCAGTGAGGCATGATGGGCAGGCTTGAGAAGGTGATTTAAGTCTTTGATCTTGTTAGACAACTGGATTACAACCAGTTTTCTTTGTTTTGTAGAATGTGGGTGATAAGAACTTATAAGAACTTCTCTTTTTCCCTTCATTTTTCCCATGTTGGAAAACTTTTTCTTGGTGGTGTTCGTGGTTGGAATCTATGATGAGTTATAGTAATAAAAGCTCAAGAACAAGGACATTATCTGGCCATGATTCTACTGAATGTGCTCACTGAATTTAAAGGATAACTTGAATGTTTTCCCTTTTTAAAGCCCTTATGATATGGAATATGCTTAAATGAATATGGTGATGGAATTTAACGATACTTTGGAAATTGTCATTTTTATTAAGCCTTATGATATGAAGCAGCTGTTATTATGCTTTATCGAAACAGAAAGCTGTGTGCTTGCTCTTGGCAGTGTAAGACCAGTTCTGTTTGGCAAGGTTTATGGTGTACTTACCAACCATTGCTTAATCAGAGTCAGCTGATTAAAAAATTAACATCACTGTTATGAAAATGTCCCTATTATCCTCAGGTTTACATTTTGGAGTATGGGTGCTTGGTTTAGCAATTGAAAGTTTTTGAATTTTTCTATTCCTTGAAGTCTTGTTTTGCTTGATAAGGACACAGATGAGAGCTCTTGGGAGCTATTATCCATGTCAAAGCTCTTGTTTTACCTGTTCTAAACAATATAGATCTTGATGGCTTTGGGAGTTGTATTTAGTATGACTATACTGCTATATAACATACTTACATTCTTATTCCTTATTATATGCAAAATATGCTATATATGTTTTCCTTACGATTTCATCTATGTCAAGATTTGATATTTCTATCATGCAAATGTAATTTCTTATCTTATGCACATTGATCAATTTGTATATCTAATGTATAATTAATTATGTCTTTGTTTGCCATTGTTTTCAATATTTATAGGCATTGATCAAATTTATGAAACAGCATTTTGGTGGCAGTTATCAGTTTTCCACCAATAGCTATTGGTTATTAGCTATCTGTTGATATAATATCTCTGATAAGCTGTACCGAATGCTCATCAATGTTTTAAGGGTTTTGTTTTTTGGTCATATACTTCTTCAGTAAGAATTTTTGGTGTTGTGTTTAGTTGTGTTATCTGTAGTTTTATGTCTGCTCACCCTCAATTTTAGATTTGACTAATTTGTTAGTTCTTGTAACAGATATGAGTTCAAATATAATCATGAGGAATGGATTAACACAGAAAAGCCTATCCTTGACTCTGTTATCTCAGCTCAAATAAATGAAGTTCAGAAGACATCAAATTCAGAGATTGAAATATGCAGGTCCATTAGAAATGAAATGCGTTCAGCCATCAACTCACTTTTGAAGGTAGTTTTTTAGTCAGTTATGGTCATGTATGTACTGATTGACTCATGATTTGTTTGGATTCCTGGAAGTATAATGTCCATTCTGCTTCTAAAAGCATACTGCTATACTTGGAGCTTGGTTTTTGGTGAATGCTTTCCTGAATGCATGAGAAGGACATAACTGAAACCTAAGAAATTAGTTTAAATCACTTCAGCAAATTGAATGTAGATCTTAGTTGAGTTGGATTTGAGTTTGATGATTGTTTACTACTGGTACAGTGCATTTTACTTCTCACATTTTTGCTCACCTCATACTTGATTGATCTATCAAGAATTATTGTTTAAAATAACTTCTTGGCCAGGAGGGTGGAATCCTGGTGATCCCTACATCTGCTCATCTGCCACCCAAACTTGGTGGAAAGGAGATGTTATCGGAGAACTACCAGGCTTGCTCATTTGGTCTGTCCAGTATAGCAAGCCTCTCAGGTTGTTGTCAGGTCTCTCTCTCTCTCTCTCTCTCTCGCAAATACACCATAAGCACATGATTCTGCTTGCATGAATGTTTTTAGGTGATATATTAATCGGTTACTCTAGTGATTTCTTATAGTTATATGCTGGCAATGTATAATTCAGTTTTAAGTTAATACTCTTTAATGATAGTTCATGAGGCTTTTCTTGTTGTTTCAGGTAACAGTACCACTTGGACAATATGACAAATGCCCTGTCTCGGTGTCATTGATAGCCAGTCGTGGAGGAGACCGATTTTTGCTTGATACACTCCAGAGCATGTATCCTAGTCTACAAGAAGAGGTTGATATGCTAGCAAAGTCAAAATTACCACGTAGTACTGACAGCCAGGAGAGATCTGCTGAGATGGCTAAGGAAAAGGTAGATTGCTCATTTTTATTGTATTCATTGTTTTGAATATTCTGAGGTAATTCAATTAACTGGCTTGAGGTAGAGCAACTGTTTCCCTCCTAAGGATGGTTAAATGTATTCTGATTTGAATTCATTGCATGCCCTTAGAGAGTAGTTAACCTCAAATTACACATGAGCAGTGTTTTGTCAGGCCAGTTAGTTTCAATCTGTTAATTTTGGAACTTATTGGATGGGGTTATTGTGATTGGTTTATCAAAACATATTGCTGATGACCTACATTTCTATTGTTTATCCTGAGCGTTAGTGAGTATCATAATAACTCTGTTCAGCTAAAGCAAATGCTTCACAATTAAATATACTCTCACTTAGTAATTCGACCGTTTAGGGCAACGAAGCATATAAAGATAAACAATGGAAGAAGGCAATTGGCTACTACACGGAAGCTATCAAGCTTAATGAGAAGAATGCAACATATTACAGTAACAGAGCTGCAGCATACCTTGAACTTGGGAGGTATATTATAATCTTGCTATTATGCAGTGTCTTTATGTACATGCTTGATAGACTTCTTTTTGTTTTATTAATTACTTACTTTTGGGCTCTCTCTAGTTTCCATCAAGCTGAGGCAGATTGTACAAGTGCCATTAACCTTGATAAAAAGGTAAGCTTTATGTCTGAAGGACATTTTGTTTATATATGGAAACTAAATAACCCTATTATTTATGGACATCTAAGTCTGTCAGTATTTTTCTAGTTGCTTTACAGTTAAGATGAATACCAGAAAATCATGGTAGTTTTGAATGTTTACTAGTTCAGAATGTATTTCAATGTGTAATAGTTTGGTTTTAGTAGAGCAGTTTTTAAAACACCATTCTTGATGTTCTGGAATTTCTTCGGAATGATGCCTGCTTTCCAGAACTAGCTGCTTTACATCATTTTATTGAATGATATCAGGATAAAAGAAGTCAATCAAGCATTGACTAGGGCTTGCAGGATGACATTTTCTTACTTTCTGTCATGGAATAAAATAGTCTACTTTTTTTATTTTTCTCCTACAATGTTAAGTGCGTAGTTTGAAAGTCACATTGAACACATTGCTCATTTATTCTTTGTTTTTGTAATATTGTCCTAGAACATAAAAGCCTTTCTGAGGAGAGGCACAGCTAGAGAGATGCTTGGTTATTATAAGGAGGCAATTGAAGGTATCTGTCTACCTATCATTTTGACATGCATTTTATGCCTTTAGCATTCATTTCTTATCGCTGCATGTGTTTTCATTTGTTGGGCATTCACTGCTTTTGGTTAAATTTTAGAATGCTTAGTAGTTAGGGTGGCTAAAATCAGGCCTGAAATTCTCATTGCCCAGGAGGGCTTTATTTGACTGGTAGTTAGATGTCTTCTGCAGTAAAATTTGGCATTTATGAGTCAAATTATGTTGTACCAGCAGTCAAGGGATCATCATCATTTTCACAAAAATTAATGATTAATCAAGATTTTAACTTACTGACTTAAGCAAAGTTAATCTTGATATGGTGGAACAGTTACCAAGTGGTAGACATTTAAATCTTTTGTGGGTAGGAGACCAGTTGGGCTTTAGATGGCTCATACATTCCAGCCAGCTGCTTTGGGGTATTTATTTTCTCAATTTCAGTGAGAAAACATATTTCATTATCTTAGTAGTTATATGGGTGATAAACTGCGAAACTATACTCAAATGTTTTCCTCTGATGGTTAATTCCAAGTATTTGAATGGTGATAAACTACGAGAATATACTCAAATTCTTTGTTCTGTTGGTTAGCTCCAAATAGTTGAATGGGTTGCTTTTTAAATATTTGGTAAAGACCTTTTATTTGTTTGTTTAATGTTCATATGGAAAACCAGCCGTGGAGAGAATCTCCTGCTTGGTCTGAATCTATTAGCAATTCAAAATTGAGTGGGCACTCTAAAGCTGACGACTATAGTTCTCTTCTTCTTCTTCTTTTTTTGTGGTATTTTCCATTGATCAACCCCGTGAACATATAATAGAATATTAAATAGTTATATGCCAATGTATTTGCATTTGAATATAAAAATATGTCATTTGTTTTGATTGGTTGGTCATCAAATTAGTGATATATTTAAAACTTGCAGATTTTCAATATGCTTTGGTTCTGGAGCCAACCAACAAGAGAGCAGCTGCTTCGGCCGAAAAATTAAGGAAGGTATTTCAGTAGGCAATTAAATGGAAAAGAAGGCCATGTGATGGTCAAATTTTGTAACACTTAGGATCCAGCTAGAGATTCATTCATTTGGCGGTTGATTATACACAATTGATAGGGGTGTCTGTACTGGCGGAGAAGGAAGGTTTTCCTTGTGAAGTTGCATCTGAAAATTGATCGTTACATCTATATATTTCATTTAGTGGCTCACTCGGAAGGTTAATTTATGAGGTGTGTACTACGATTTTGTTTGCTGTATCATCGTAAAGCGTTGCAGTTCTAGGTTTTCCCCTTTTCTATTTTATGATGCAAGTTTTACAAAGTGCCAGAACCATCGATAGTTCACGATTAACCACGAGTATCTGAAAATAGGTATAGTTGTATTTTTTATAACCGGTGATAACTATATGTTAGGTGAAATTCATGATAAATTATTTTTAATTAATTAAATTTATTTTAATATATAATATAATATTTATTAATAAAGTAAAAAAAATCTTATTTACAACTTAATATTTATTTTAAATAAGTTTTAATTATTAAATCAAAATTTTAGTGGAATTTTTATGTTTTAAAAACATTTTAGACATATTTATTAATAATTAGTGGAAAAACGAAAATTAAAATTCAAATACATAAGTTTTTTTGGACCAAATTTAAAAATCAAAATTAAAAAATAAATAAAAATAAACAGCCTTAATTTCCCTGGATTACTTTTCTAGACAAAGATGGAAGATGCTTAATTAGATCAAGATGTACGGGCTACTTACGCCGCTAGTTGATATTTTTTTGTTACTATTTCGAAGGATTTTTAGGAAGTTAATAATTACTTTTTTTATTACAAAAGTCTTTTTCTAAATGAGTGTTTAATTGTAAAATAAAAATATATTTCTTTAATAGATATGACTTTTTTGACAACTAAAATATAGCTTTTTAAGAAATTCAAATTTAGAGCTCCTAAAAAAAGTCTATCAAATAACTTTTTTGGATGGATTTTTTAGATCAATCAATGAACCTATTTTTAGTCCTTTTTGTCCTTATGTTTTACACATAATTCTCACAATACCCACAAACCAATCTTCATGTTTATCTTGCAAACTCATCTTTTCTCTTACAATAAAATGCATAATTTATTATGTATTTAACTATTTACTCAACTTGAATATTTATTTTGAGATTTATATAATATTATTTGGCTTTTTTATATGTTTTAATATTTATTTTTTATATTAGTTTTATTTATGTTATAATTCATATAAAAGAATTGATTAGATAAAATTTCATTTATGTTTCATATGGTTTAAAATTATATAATAATTAATATATTTTGTTTTGTATATTGTTTAATATATTTTAAATAATATTATATGCATAAATAATTTATATAGTTAAAATTAAAAGTATTTTTTATTTTTATGTTGTCAAATAGTCTACTGTATGAAGCTCTTTTTAAAAAATTCTTTTTTAAATGACAGTCAAACAATCAACTAACTTTTTAAAAAAAGTTCTTCTCAGAAAAAATCTACAAAAAAAAACTCTACAATAAAAGATGTATACTGATATAATAAACTCAACCGTACAGAGACTTCGTCCAAAATGAAACATTGAGAAAAATAAAAGTCTTTTAATATTTTGGGGTTGGAGTTGTATGAATTGAAGTGAATCGATCAAGTTTCCGTACACGAAACCTTGGAAACTAATGTATCGTCAATGAATAATTCTGCAAATCACAAGGCCTAGCTCAGTCGCATGTCGAAAAGAGGTGGCAACAATGAACGAGAGCTTTTAAATGTCAAGGTTTTGAAAACTTTTGGCCCAATTAACCAAATTCATTCATTTTATTTTAAAGGTCTATAACATCAAACCTTCCAAAATTTTAGTCCTCTGTATCAGTGTTCATTTCCAAATAAAAAGCATTTGCATCATTTGCTTTGTTACTTCCATTATTATTTTGTTCAATTTTTTCTTTTCATTATTATTTTGATCATTTTTTGCTTTCTTACGAGACAAAAGTAACCTCTTTAACAAATTAAAATTCAAGTTTAGTTTTATTTTTTAAAAAAAAGCTAAGAAATATTCTAGCCATCTTCATGAGTTTTATTTTTGATTCTCAGGCAAAACCACAAACTTTTAAGCAGTCCTCCATATGTCTTAAATTTTTGTTTAGCTTTCAAACCTCAATCTAGCTATTTGATTTTGAGCCCTGGGTAAAACTATGAACTTCTAGGCATTTAACTATATATTTTATTTTGTTACATCAACCGATTTTAATTTACCTTACACATCAAGTCTTTTTCCTTTTAAAAATTCCACAAAATTTTTACACTTATTTTCGACCTAGGTAACCAATTAGGTGAGCAAAATAGGGTGACTAACACTTTTCCTATTTTATAATTAGAATTCAAACTCATTTCTTTAGTTATGACCTTCCCTTAAAATTTTCTTTATCTTTTCTTAATAAGATAGAGTGGTGACTCCATCGAATATTTGTTTAACATTTGTTGCCATCTCTACTTAAGAATGTCCAAAAAATGCTAATGGCATTCACCATTTATAAGAAATTTTATATAAAAACTTTGAAGAAACTAAAATAATTCTTTTGTACAATTATAAATAAACAAACCCTGTCTATCTTTACTCATCTCACCTCTTATAGGATGTTGCTTTTATTCTTAAACTTAGGCTATGTTTGGTTGGGTGGTTATTAACGGAATGAAATAGAATGTAATATTATTCCATCATTTGAAAAGAAGGTTTATAATGTAATGGAATGAAATATGATAGAAGAGAAGAGATTCACATTACATTTCATTCCATCCTAAATAGTAAAATTAAGTAACATTCGATTTGGGGGATTTATGATGGAATGTAAAATAATAAACAACATTTCACTAGATTACATTATGAACCCTTCTTTCAAACAACATTTCACTATATAAACCCTTCTATCCTTCTCAAACAACAATTTTCTAATATTATATCCATCTACATTTTATTTCATTATAAACCATTCTATTTCATTTCATTCTGTTATAAACTTTTCGTCCAATCAAACATAGCTTTACAGCTTTAATACCATAAAATTTATCATGTTTTGAACCTGAGTTCGCCTTGTAAGCCCATCACTAAGTTAAGGTTAGGCTCATGTTATCAATTCTTTATAAGTTTATAAATAACTAAAATTCTCAACAAAACAACTTTCTCTTGTCCAAAAAATAAAACCTACTTCCTATAACCTAAATTCAAGGTAATACAAAATGAGTAGTTCTCAAAGTCTATTAAAAAAAAGAAAATGTTTATTTAATAAAGCAATAGGATTTATTTAAATAAAACATAACTTAGGGGGTGTTTGGTTTGAACACAAGGTTGGCTATAGATATGGGTATAATAGTAGAAGGGGATGAGGATGGGTATGAAAAATAAAAAAATGATGTTTGGTTTGTAACTTGGGTTTCTGTATTAATACTAATAATGTTGTTTAGTTTGTTGCATTAATGGGAATGAAAGATAATATAATACCATTTTTACCCTTAATAAAAATGAAAATAATTTGCCCTTCATATGTTTATTAGGGCTATCTCCATTTAATATCAAATTAAAACGAGGGATTTCAGAAAATATACCTGGAGGTGGAGAATAAAAAATTCCTTCGTTGATGAGACACGATAAGGCAGGATGAGAGATCGTAAGAAATTGAGAGGCGATAAGGAAGTAAAGAGGATGATAGGGCAAAGGTTGAGGATAAAAGAGTAAAAAATAAACTTAATAAAAACTTAGATTGGAATGAAATCCTGATACCCACCCCCTTTGGTGGGTTTAGTAGATTCCCAAATTTAATAGGATAAATCCATTCACCTAGAATTGAAAACCTCAAAACAAACACTATTTTTTACAATTATTCCATTCCTTCATTCCCAAACCTTCAAACCAAACGCCCTCTTAATCATTTTTTATGTCCTTGAGCGCTTACTCTAATGACTTCTTACCTAAAGTACACAAAGTTAGGTAGCATTTTACCAAATAAGACTAAGAGGAAATAATTTAATAAAAACTATATTTATCAATCATTATAAAAGAGTTACCCTAGTGTACAAGACTTTCTGCTTTGCGAAGGTCAGGGAGAGTTTTATTTTTTAAAACTTTTAGGCTTCATATTGGGTTTGAGCTTGAGCTTTAAAGTCCAACCTAGCCCAAATATCGTCATATATATAATTAAACACAACTAGCCTACTACTACTTTTTTTATTCTTTGTTTAACATATCTATTTTTTTTTTGTTTTCTTCTTCATTTATTGAAACCAAAGGCCCTCCTTTTCTTGTTTCATCTCACAGATCTAAAACAAGCTATTTTGTGATTGTCTTACCAACAACTTTTTTCTTTCATATATAAAGATGGGAACAGGTTGGGCCGGTTCAGGCTAATTGATGAACCGATTGTGGGTCAACCTCCCAGAGGTGCAGCCCGAGCTTAGCTTAGAACCTATTAAGGCCTTACTTATATTGCTCGATATTGAGTCTAGTCAGTATATTGCTTGATCTTGAGTCTAGTTAGACTTCAACTAGACTAAAACCCACCTATAACTCTAATTATCTGACATTTAACATCTAATAGTTTCGAGCAATTTGAAGCCTACTTGTAACTCAAACCATCTAACATATAACACTCAACTCTAATTCAACCCAACTTAGATATACCGAGCTCTCACTCTCTATTGTGAATCTAAAAATACAACCCCAATCCTTAAACCAGAAATCATGATGTTTAAAAATTAGTTTTAAATCAAAAAGTGGTCCCTATAACAAGAGGACAATAGCATTAGCTATGGAAGAGGAGCATAGAAGAGAAGAAAGATGATGAAAATTAAGGTGAAAGATGAAGGAGTCTTTGAAAGGTGATGAAAGAAAGATTTCTAAAAATGCCTTGGTGAAAATCTTCTTCTACTAATTCTTCTAAAACATTTATTAGGCGTTAAGCTTCCAATCTTAGCTAGTAGTTGCAAGGACTTTGATGAATAAACTTCTAAAGAAGAACATAAATCATATAAAAAGACATCCCTTTTAGTTTTAATAAAAAAGCTAGCAATTATATGTTAAAGGGAAGCTAGAGATAGAAGTAGAGATGATAGATTAAGAGGAACAGAGAAAACTAAAGATAAATCTAAAAGAAGCCATAAATTATGGTTTTTCGTATATATATATATATATATATAGTCAAGCATTAGGTTGGGTTAGGCTATAGAGCTTAAGCTCAAGTTTGACCTAAAGACTAAAAATAAGAAAAAAAAGTTTGAGACTAACCTAAAGCCCAGTCAACTCAGGCCAAACTTGTTCATTTTGGGCTGACCTAGGCTAATCTTGAGTTTAGTTGTCATTCTTATTCTTAAATATTATCTCACATTGGTCACTGAAAGCGATGCGTGAGCTGAAACAATGAGAGGAGAATCAATCCAATTACTTGTCATTAAGAGATAAGATGGAGTTCTTTACAAGTCCAATAATTTGCATGACTTCATTTTTAATAATAGTAAGAGTTAGAGTATTGATTTTGCCAAAATGGTTATTAAGAAGTAAGGGAATAGTGATTGGTTTTGTTTTGTTCGAATTGATTGGGTTCAACTCGGTGAGTGAGGGTTCATTTTGTCAAATTGATGTTTTGAGCCTTGACGAGGTACGTTGGACACTTCGAGCTTTATTTAAACTTTGAACAGTCCAAATTTTAATTGGATTCAGGTTCAATCATATATGAGGTAGATCTAATCGACCTTTAAGCTTAGCCTGTTTCTATCCCTAAATACTTTAATGAAACTCATAGCAAATTCAAATAAGTAGTGCCAACTATCATACAGACCTATATTTGTCTATGGCAGGCACTAACTATTTCTCCTCAACTAATAAAATATTACCTATTAGGCTAATAGTATAAATTATCCCTTAATGTTTCCTAAAAGATCTTAGTCTATACCATTATCTGTGGTATAATGTTACACTTTAATATTTTCAAAATGATACTAATGGCACCCTAAGTCCTAAAAAAGTTAAGTTTTTGGCAATTTCTAGTATACGGGTGATCAATTTAGTCTATGTGATGTTACAACTGGGTAATATGGACTAAATTGATGTTGATGTAATCTTAAATATGATTTCATGAAACATTTGTTAAAGGTGTAAATTTTACCTTTATATTTCTTAGAAAGTCTAAATAGGCCCTTACTATATCTCTACTACAATTTTTCCCCTATTCAAGGCATAATGAGTACTATTTTAGTTATATTAAGGTTCAAAGTAGAACCAAAGATAATACTAAGGGGCTTATCTAGACCTTTTGTAAAATGTTGAGTTGCAAATCACACCTTTGGCCTTACCTATCATAATCTTAGTGTTTGCTAATTTAAGTATAATAATTATGAAATGGATAATTCTTTCAAAAAACTATCAAATAGATAACTAATTTGTACTTGCCCTAAATTATCAAATATTATGTCTCCCATTTTAATGCAAAATAATAAGCTATTGCAACTTGTAGTTGTCACAAAATAATATAAATTGCATAACATTATCTTTTGGAGTCCCATACTTGTATAACACATGAATAATGAGGTATTCAATTAGAAAAGCACATCCATAATTAATTATAAGTAGTTAAAAGCATATACTAATATCTAAAGTTATATTTCACATGCCTGTTTAATTTGATATGTCCAAAAATCATGGAAAACACATACTTTCAAATAACCCAACCTTAAAGACCATTAATTGAATAAATAAATAATTAAGTAATTACTATGAATTAGGGGGTTCTTTATTAACATTCCTTAAACCAATTATTATAAACAATCATACTATACCAAATAACATAATGAACATGCAAAAATAACACAATAATGAATCTAAAAAGTCCTAAATAACATATACTACCAACTTTAGCTTAGAACTTTTTATAAACTATAAATAATGGCTATAACTTTCAAAATTTTGCACATCAAATTTAGTTATAGTTGTTAATAATTTTATGAAAGAATAAGAATAATAATTTTATTTTCTTTCATAAAATTATTAACAACTCAATCTCTTCAACAAAATATGGTCATTAATTTTAGACGTCAATAGGTATTTTATTTTAAGATCCTCTTTATTTTATGTGTTATCATTATTATGGAGTCCAAAATTTTAAAGTTGTAATATATAATTGAAAGAAATAGAGGTAATATCTCATGTATCTTATGATATTAACTCTATTTGTTATAATTATATAAGAGCAAGAAATATAATTTTTAATTTAACCAAAATTAAATCTTTATTCTTAATCAATCTAAAGTTTTTATATATCCCATCGCAAAAATAACACATCATAATATTATTTATAGGACTAATTCTTTTGCGATTTTTTAATTTTAATATAATACTAAATGCTTACAGGAAAATAAATATTTTTGCTGAGGCTTACTCCACCCCTTTATACCTTAAAAACTTTTTAATTACATAAAAACATTGTTAAGTTTGTGTGTACAGTGTACTTATAGCCCAGCTTCAAGAAAGTTCACGTAAGCCCAAATTTGATTTATAATGCTAAAGAGCATGCATCTTTCCAATTCAGTTGGACTACGTCAACCATAGAATTTATCTAAATCCCTAAAATTTATTAGTTTCCCTATACTACTCCTACATCCACCCAAAAATTTACAGCATGTCCCTCTGCGTTGAAAGCGCCATTCACGCCCACCCTGACCTGGACCCCACACGCGTTTGGCCAAATTTAACGGTCAACGTCAACGTGTATTCTCGTCCATTCACGTGTTGCCGAATCTCCCGGTCACCTTCCGTTCCTTGTATCACACAACCCCACATTTCTCTTGGTTACCTAAGCTTAGCCCCACCTTAAGCCTTAGTTAGAGCACAAAATACCCAAATCCATACAAACTAAGAATTGGTTGACAAACAGATAGGGCAAGGATAGGTAACAAAATTATTGAACTGAGCCACTTGATTGCTCAGACCCTCCTGAGCAAGTCCAGAAGTGTGCCCCCGGTGTTATTCTCCTGGATTTACCTGGTACCGATTCACTCAGTTGCTAACGTCATTCTGATTTTTCCTCTCTTTATTGATGGTGATGCTTGTGCTATCTATAAAAAGGTCAAGAAGGTAGCGTTGAAAATGAAGGACACACCGGAAACACCAACGCCAACACCAAAATCGTCGTCTCTGATGGAGAACCTTCTTGGCCTGCTCAGGATTCGTGTCAAGCGCGGTGTTAACCTCGCCGTACGCGACGTCCGTAGCAGTGACCCTTATGTCGTCGTTAAGATGGGCAGACAGGTCTAGTCTCAATTTTTTTTTTTCTTATTGTTTCCGTTTCTTTTCTGCCTTGATGTTTCTATTTATGATCTGTGGTTGATTGCTTCTTCAGTTTCTTGGAGGGAGATCAAATTTTTTTTAATGCAAGTATTTTTTCTCATAGAGTCAGAGCCGACTAGTTTTGTCTCTGCTGTGATTCATTAAGACATATTGGAAACCCACGTGCAAGGGAAATGGTTAAATTATTTTGATCATTTTGTATTATAATTGCGATTCATATATGTGAATCATACGAAAGGAAGCTAAATGTTTGCTTAGTATTCTTGGACCTGCCCACAGCTCAATTCGTGAATTAGTTCCTTGAGACACTAGTTTTGAAATTTAGCTTTTCAAGTATATCTCAAAGTTCTTCTTAATTGTGTTTTGTTGGATTTAACTCGTCATCAAGTTGATGAAGAGCTTAACAATTATTACGCTTCTTTTGTTTCTTTCAATACAAGATTCATCCTATTGTAATGGGCAGTCATATGGAGTCATAGTTCCAAATATCGTTAAATTATATGCTTTTTCAACTGTTTTTGTTCATTTCCTTTAACTATTCGTCTGGAAATTTAATGCAGAAGTTGAAGACTCGTGTAATTAAAAAGGATGTTAATCCTGAATGGAATGAAGACTTAACACTCTCTGTTACAGATCCTGATCTTCTTGTCAAGTTGGTAAGGGGTTGTTTCTCCTTCCTTCACTTATCTATTTCTATCTTTAATTGCCCACAATTAAGATAACTAAGCCAATCAGGTAATTGAGATGCATTATACTGATCTTTCAAAGAGAACACTGTTATTCTAAATATTCATCGTTGTGCTTATACCAAAGCAAGATTAACTTGAGAATAAGAATATAATAGATGATGGTTGACCTGTCCGACACGTCTTATCTTCCTAGAAGCACATTGCCTTAGGCAAAGTACTCCTTGAGGAAAACGGAGAAAGAAAAAGAAACAAATATAATGAAGTGCATGTGGTGCCTCACATTACGAAGCCTATTTAGTTAATTATTGTAACATCTGTTATTTTACTTTGCAAAACATGTCTTTTTTCTAAAATAAGCTTGTTAGAAACTTGAATGCTTAATCTAGAGCTGAAGGCAACTGAAAGACATAATTTTATCCTGTCAAGGATTTCTAATTTCAAATTGATCACGAGATTTTGTTGAGTTGGTTGATGGTAAACCGCGCATTTATGCAAATTTGATTTTTCTATACCAGATTCAAAAATCTTCTTCATAGAGTATAGGTGCGAATGTAGGAGTTTGTGGTTTGTGCAGTGTAACATACATAGCATCATGTCGTTACTCTTCCATCAGCTAAAGAAGTAGGATTGCGTAGATTGTAGTCAGAGTTTCAGTGTTTGATGAGGTTAAGATTTGTACTTCAATATCAATTTTATATTTAGGTTGCATCTAGCCACTACTTCAGGTTTTGCTATCCAAATATTTTCGCTAGCGCACAAGTTCTTTCAGCCCTTTTTGACAGTTGCCTTGTTGAACTTTTCAATTTAAACAACAGAAGTATTATTGTTGAGAGCTCCTATATTTAAGGTTTATGGCATAAAATGCCTTGACTGAAACTTCCTTAAACATATTATCTCATCCCAACGTCATTGAAAAATGATGACCATGTTTTTCGGGAGCTACATCAAGTGGTTTCCTGACATTGTCATTCACTATTCTTTTGTGTCAATCCAGACTGTATATGATCATGACACATTTAGCAAAGATGACAAAATGGGAGATGCAGAGTTCGACATAAAGCCATTTATAGAGGCCTTAAGGATGAGATTGGCAGGCCTCCCAACTGGCACTATAGTGACTAGAGTACTACCTAGCAGACAAAACTGTTTGTCTGAGGAGAGCTGTATTGTTTGCAGTGAAAGCAAGATTACTCAAGATCTCTGCCTGAGACTCAGAAATGTGGAGTGTGGTGAAGTGGAAATCCAACTGCAGTGGATTGACCTCCCTGGTTCCAAGGGTTTATGAAGCTTTTGCATTATTGAGCATCTTCTCTTACTTGGGGCAAATAGACTTGGTTGCAGTCTTTCACCATCTTCTGTGACTTCCTGGCTGGGTTGCTTTGTCCATATGAATATGAATTCTGATCTTGTGTGTATCAGTTCCCTACTTGTATGAGGCTCATCACCCGGAATGAATCATTTTAGCCTCTTGTATGTTATGACAGAATACTAGTTTAATGTGATCTTGAACAATTGACTTGAAGCATTTGAAACTTTTACATGGTTGAAGGCTACAAGCTTTTTGTGCGTCTAAATTTATGGAGACTTCTGAATGGGAGGAATCGTTTGATAGTTACGGACAGGAGAAATGGATGTGCTTCTGTGAGCAATGCATGTAAATTCATGCTCTACTTCAAACTATTGGGCCCGTTCAAGCTGGTTCGTAACATTTCATGAAAGCTCAAATTTAGTTATTTAAAGGATACCAAAATATAGTTATATGCCATTAACTTTAGAGAATTGAAAGGTGCATCAACATAAACATGGGGGCAATCTAATAGCGTTTGCACTAAAATGCAAATAAGTCTTCATCGTTTTTCTGGACCAAAATGGCTCTTTAACATTAATAATTGTTAATCAATATCTCTTTAAATTGACTGCACATGAGGTCTCATTGTTACCTATAGTCCATCCAAAGCTAATGTGGACTAAGGGACTCACATGGACACATGAGATTTCTTTGTGGATCCATATGTATCACCGCTTAATCTTAGTTGAATTAAAAAATAAAAATAGTCATTTTCTATAAAAATATCCTAACACCCTTATACTAATCCATTACGAGTTTAGATGATATTCTGATTTTATGTTTTTAAAGAAAAAAGTTATAAGCTTTGATGATTAAGTTAATTTCAATTTGATTCATTAAATTTAAGAATGATGATACTTTTTCTTTTATGTAACTTGTACATATATTGAGTTAAATGTGATCTATTTTTGATCATTTTCATAATCCTATATAATAAAACAAAAAACTGTCAATAAATGAGCATTGAATAAATTTATTATATTGGTTTATACCAACAAAAAGGTTTAAGTTAAAAAGTGATGCTAGTAACTATTTGAAATAGGAACCTAATTAAATAGTATTCATGACAAGGTATTTAAATGCTCTTTTGATGTTTAAATTTGGTGTTCTATTTTTCTTTAAATAGAAGGTATGTCAATGTTTGAAGGTTACAACAATTGAAAGTTATAGCATTTTTTCTTATATATGTTTTTTATGCATTAAATTAAATAGGTTGAATTGGGTTGAATTTTGAAGTATTATGGAGTGAATTAGATTGATTTAAGATTTGATGTAAGTAGCTAAATGCCTAATAGTTCAATAAACTTTGTAATTAGAAGAGTAATAGGAAATCTTGATTAATGTTTTAGTTGTTTAATGTTTTCCATGAGCTGATTCTTATTTAAGTTAAGAATATTGAGATTGATTTACTTGAGGATAAGAAATTGCTTAAGTGAGAGGAAATTTGATGTATGCTAATATGTATTAATTACACCATGTTTTTAGCAAAATTTTAAGAGTATATAGTTTATATTTTGAGGAATTTTATACGATTTAGTACTTCATATGATTTATATTTCTTTACAAGACTTTTTGCAACTCTTTAATAAATAGTGAATGAATTTAGAAAAGTTTTAATTGAGTTGGAGTGATTTTAGATGAAGGAATCATAACATAGTACTAATGGGGTACCATGCTGTTGAATATAAGGGAAAAGAGAGCCATATTGCTGAATATGAGGTAATAGGGACTAGTGTTCCAAAACAAGGGACCAATATATAATTGTGTTCAACTCATGCTAGATATTTTTTCATTATGATCTTCCTATTTTTGGCTAGAGTAATACGACACTAATATGCAGCTATGTTAGGCTTATATTGGTGATAATTTTTATAAAAAAGATGACAAGAGGATCTACTTTGTTCTTTGTTTGACACATGCTTGGTGTATAACCAAAAGATTTCATGAAATAAAAAGAGAGAAGAGAGAAGAAATAAGGAGGGAGACATATGGGAGGAAAAGAAATTAGTATTAAGGCTCAAGAGACTGAAGAGCATATCAAAGAGAATAAATGTTTAAGGAAAGTGATATTCCATCAAAATCAGTCAAAATGCATCAAGATTGAAAAACCATCAACTCATTCTTATCTTTTATGTCTTTATTATTCTTTGTGGATTATCTTCATTTTATAATAAACTAAATTAGGATGTTGATTTAGATTTGATATACCTTAGGATTTATATTTTGAATTGATTTTTGGTTTAGTGAAATTCCTAGTTTTCTTAAGATTCATTCATGTTTATATATCATGATGAATTGAAGGAACGAGAGTTAAAGATTCAATAATCAGATTTATATGTTAAGATTGAAAGATGATTTGCATATTTAGATCAAAACATGAATAATGGGGGGTTGAATGGGTTGCTCGATAGAGCATTACATGATATTTTTTAGTTAGGGTGAAACCTATTATTAGAATTCATAAAGCAAATCAATACATTCTTACGTTAACTTGAATAAGAAGAGATTTCAGTCAATTCAATTTAGAAATAGGGATTGTATTGCTTAAGAAAGAAGATGGTTATAACCTAAAAATTAATATCAGATCAAGTAACTAACCTTAATCATTAAATCAAGATAAGTCAAGCATAGTAAAGTTTTAGGGGGATTCCACATCTAAGTCTTATCTATCTATTGATTATTTGTTCTTATCTATAGTTATGGTTGATTAACTCTTATTGATTTTTTAGTTAGTCAGTTTTTCGATTTCATCATTTATTTATTTAGACTAGATAATAGAAAGACATTTAGTACTAATAATCATAGTCCTCGTGATCGACTTGCACTCGTCAATAATAGCTATGACTATATTATACGCTTATGATCAAAATGTAATAAGTTTTTGGTACTATTTTTTAGGCTTGCAATATTAAGAAAGGCTTAATTTTATTAAGGGTTAATTACTTAAAAAAGGCCAAACTTTTTTCAAATTTTCAATTATAGCCCAAACTTTAAAAAGTAGCAATAAAATGCCTAAATTTTTAATTTTTTTCAATTCTAGCTCAATGTTAGTCTCACCATTATCTTCGCTGACATGGCACAACCACATGTCGACGCCTCTCCATAATTAGAAATCTCAGCTGGTTTAGGTGAAGATTGTCTGATTAGCAAAATGACGTTGCTTAGCTTTAATAGTAAAATAACGTCATTTAAACAAAAATCAAATGAAAAAAATTTTACGTCTCTTCTCTGTCTCTTCTTTATCATGCAATGCTAAAACTCTGTAACCTAAAATCTCAAAAATCCCCCCAAGTTAGTGCTTCTTCTACCGTGCATTGGTGCTTCTTCTATCTCTGTGATTTCATGCGCTTCTTATATCTCTTTGATTTCTTCATCAGCTAAAAACTAAAGAAGTAGTCGCCAGACTTCCTGTGGTGCCGACTAGGGTATGATTGGTCCTCTCTCTCTCTATTCTTCTTTCCACTTCGAGTAGAGTAACCGAATACATGATGGTCAACTTGCATTTCATCTTGGTGTTTAATGAAAAATATGATTCCTATTTGGCTTGTTCTATGCTCTAATATTTAATATTTGGTTCAACTTGTACTCAATTTGATAAAATACTGAATGCATTCTATTTGGTAATTACTGAAAAATATGATTTTTATTTCATAATTATTGTATGCATTCCATTTTGTTTGTCTCAAAATTTTGACTGTAGTTTTTTATTTGTATGTTATGGATACATTCTTTTTTTTAAGTCGTACATCCACAAAACGACTTACTTATGATCGTTTCAGTAGGTGAGGCTGCTAAGTTGTGAAGTATTGTGAAAAAAGTTCAAGAAATTTGTAAAGGTATATTTCTAGTGCCTTTCCATCATTTCAGTTTGTATTATCCTTGCATTTGAAAATATGGGTGTATTATTCTAAAGTAATCATACTAACCTATTTCTGTGCACTGTTATTTGTTGCTTCCTTTTTTCTTCTTAGTTATTAGTTCTTTTTTTCTTCTTGTAATATTTATCATTTCGTATTTAGTCACAGTTTGCCTTTCCAGATGTGAGTCAATTTTCAATTTCATTATAGTGGAGTGTTGGAAAGGCAGGAAAATAAATATGTTGGGGGTAAGATTAAGCAAAAAAGGATATAAGTATTGATGAACTAAGCATGCTAGTTATAAAAGGGATTTTCAAAGATAAAGGACATAGAGTAATCTCTATGTTTTACAAATTTTCACATGAGTACATTAGAAGCTTGATGGAGTTAGGATTAAAGCAGACAGTGACATGTTGGATATGCTGAAAATATTGGAAGAATTGAATTGTCATAATGTTCAAATATACTATGATCATGATTATGAAAATCCTACGACAGATGGTGAGAAGTCAAATTCTGATAGTGAATTAGAGCAAGATGAGGGCTGTTCCATTTTGAATTGGAACAAGATGAGGACTTCATTGTTATGCAGGATAATGATTTAGTTGATGAGGAGTTCTTTGGAACTGATGATGAAGAATATGTTAATGCTAGAATAAATGAGAGGAGGTGTGTGAAGACTTCATAAAATGTGTTTGAATTTGACAATATTGTCAATGGTGTCAGTGGAAGTGAAAACAATTTCAATGAAGTTAGGGATTATTCGAATGATATTGGAAGAGCAGAAAGAAGTTCACATTGTGCAAATAGTGATTATGATGACAGTGACAATAAAATTCAATCACCAGTTTGTAATGATGATGAAGCATCGATACCAAATAAGAAATACGTTAGTTTTAATCCAAAAGTTGAAATGACAGATTTTAAGTTTGAAATTGGAATGAAGTTCAAGGACGAGAAGCATTTGAGGGAAGCTATAAGGAAATATGCAATTATAAATGGATATAATGTTTCAATGGTGAGATCTGGTGTATGAATGGAAGTAGTTTGTGATGCACACTATCCTTTTTGGGTGTACGCTAACTTGATTGGAAATGAGAAAACATTTTTTGTGAAGAGAGTTGAAAACACTCATACCTATAGTAAAGTGAAAAGGAGTAAGAAAGCTAGCTAGAAATGGATTGCTAATGAATTCATACATAAGTTTAGGAGAAACCCTAATTGGTTGATTAGTGAAATGATGGATGATCTTCAATCAAAATATGCACTAAAGTTCCTAAAATTCAATGTTATAGGGCTAAGTGGGAAGTAATTACTATGCTTCGGGGATCAACAGAAGGTCATTATGTGAAGTTATGATCCTATGGACATGAGTTAATGCGAGCTGAAAAAGATGGAAAGTTTATTATTGAATGTGATTTTGATGAACAAGCAAGGAGACCAATCTTTAAAAGATTTAATTTGGGTTTCAGTGCTTTGAAGTATGTTTTTTTTTGTGGATGTAGGAAGATTATTGGGTTAGATGGATGTTTTCTTAAGACTTTCCTTAGTAGTGCATTATTATTTGTTGTTAGTCGTGACGGAAACAGTAAGATGTTTACTATATGTTGGGCTCTAGTTAAAGAAGAAAACTATCAATCATGGAATTGGTTTTTCACCATTCTTGCAGAAGATCTCCACATAAGTGGAAATTTATGGACTTTTGTAAGCCATTAGTAGAAGGTAAACTTTAAATATCCATATATCTTATGTTCATTTTTTTATGTGATCAACACTTAATTAATTTATGTAACTATTTGTTTTACAAGGTTTAGTGGAAGCATTAAAGAACTTGTT
>JANSVA010000006.1:28954288-28968913 GCA_025504915.1 Erythroxylum reticulatum | reverse complement strand
AATTGTCAAGTATGATATATAATTGAATGTTATGTTTTGATGCTTAAATGTACATGATATGTTTTAAGTGATAGCATCCTTGACTACGAACCTTTGAGTTAGAATTTATTGATGTTTGACTTGCTAGCTTAATTAAGTTATAGATGTCTATAAATGAATATATATGTATATGACTGAATTTTATGGCTCAATGCCAATGGTTAGTTCCTTATTAACTAGGATAATAAAATATGCTCTAGAGATTCATTGATCAATCCATTTTATGAATCCTTTAGGGAAAT
This sequence comes from Erythroxylum reticulatum, assembly GCA_025504915.1. Classification (NCBI taxonomy): domain Eukaryota; kingdom Viridiplantae; phylum Streptophyta; class Magnoliopsida; order Malpighiales; family Erythroxylaceae; genus Erythroxylum; species Erythroxylum reticulatum. Next base: position 28,968,632 of record JANSVA010000006.1, on the reverse strand, counting down.
TAAATGCTTATAGTATGTTTAAAATGAAGCTTCATCTTATGAAGTCAAATGCCTTGCAAAAATCCACTTTTATAGAAAATTATTAAGGAAATTCTTCTTATTATAGCTTTTGGGCAATTTTTGAGATAGAAAAATTAATAACACGTGTCAAGTGCACTGTAAAATTTACCTAACTCTACACACTAAAAACTTATAGATGTGATGAGTCAGGATTGTATCAATAAGGAATGTTTGGTTAATTCTCTTGATAAAAATAATTGATGCAAAGGAAATAAAATTGGGGGGTTGGGTTTAATGCAATGGAGAAAATAAGTAAACTTAAACTAACACGAAAAAATAATAGAAAATAGTCAAAAACAATAAAAGTGATGAATATGTGTGAAACCCGGTTCTTGGATCAATCTCAACATACTCACTATTAAACATCTTTCATTTTTATAACACTTTCACATCTCTCATAGAACTATTGGTCGTAAACTAACAACAAGCTCTTTTAATCTTAGTTTTTTGTTAGGATATGTTTAATTAAGATACGATCATTAATTAAATGTTACTACCGAATAACTTAGAACACGTTCTCTAGATTTAATTGGACAGCCACATTATGATATGAAAAATAAAACAATCTAAGCAACAAGCACATAAGCTCGGGTCATTCAACCTAGGTTAAGTTATCACTAATGATTCGAAACCATTAGTTGCCAAAAATGAATCTTAGCATAAACAATTACATATTATATTGAGTATTATAGCAATGAATCCAAATACAACGATTACAAATTGTATTAACGATTATACCAATGGGTTCACAATATAAATAATCTAAAGATAACGAGAGTACAATTATCCATATATGAATACCCAAATCGATTAAGAAAAAGATTACCTAAATAATTCCAATAGAGAGATCCAACATTAAACAAAGATAAGATAAGTTTAATCACGCATCCTAGGCATCGATTTCACCTTCAAACCAATATCAAGAAGTTATCCTTCCATCTTCTCCATCAAGCTTCAAGGAGTAGCCTCTATCGTCTCCATTCTTTTTGAAAAACTGAAGAGAAAAGGTGAAGAATGGAGGTGTTTTTGTTTTTATTCGCTCTCCCCTTATCCATCGTCACAATTTTATTCCTTTTTATAGTAAAATCTAGGGACAGGTAGCACCTCTCTTGGCCATACATAGCCATGCATGACCGTGCGTGGACCTTCATGGGACACTCCCAATGTAGTTGGTTGCTGTGAGATTGTTCACAACTGTGCAACTTCATTAACTGGTCGTGAGCTATTTCTTTACTTTGTTCTTCACTTTTACACTCTATCTCGTCTCTTCTTCTTTTAATCCTTATTTTTCTTGCTCTATGAATCAATAGAGTATGAACATTGAGAAGATGATTCAATGAATATGCTTTCAGGTAATTTTATCTCCTTCAAATTTGAAATGTACCTAAAATCAAATATGAGCTAAAGTTAATATCCTAATCATTTTTAAGGCATTAATCACTAAGTGTAGTGGATTAAATGAATCAACATTCAAGCACAAGATCCCCCATACTTAACTTTTAACCATCCTCGGGCAAATCATCAAAATCAAAATCACAAACTAAAGCTCTTACTCATTTTCCATATTTCCTAAAAATAGATAATCGTAAGTAAAGATAAATGAATTTCATAAACTATAGTAAGGACTCAACATTCAAAGCTTTTACTGATGATCAATCAACATTTATCACCCTTAGAAACTGAGCAATCTAGAGGTAGACTTGAATAAAATATATTTAAACAAGATATATCTATAGATACACTCAAACACCATTCATGATCATAACAATCCACAACTTTACATATCATTTCATTTCTCCACCACTAAAAGTCACATGCATAATCATAAATCAAAGGAATTTTTAAGGTTTTAAAATGGGCAAGGGTAAGGTGAGATGCATTTTGGGTAATTTAGCATAAAAGCTATTAAGCTAGGGAAGTAAAAGTAACACTCAATGAGATATCAAATGCACAAGTTAACATTTATTCAAAACTGGATACTGTCAGCTATGATGAATGCAACAATTATATTTAACATCTCAATTCAACTCTCACACCATACCACATGAACATAACACAAAGTGTGCTACATCCAAAACAACATCTACCTTCTATGTAATATATTCAAACCACCCATTCAATACAACTTTAGGAGGAAATACTAATTATAAATAACTTTGCAAAATATATGCATTTCCTCGATATTTTTATTCAAAGATTTTTTGTTTCTTTTCTTTTACTTTTACTTTTTACTTTTTACTTTTTATTTAAAAATTTAAAGAAGCTATATCAACATAGGAATTCCATTGACAAGAAATAAAATAGCATCCCAACAATAACAACCATCTCACACATATGCACACCCCCACACTTATACTTTTGTACATCCATAATCATCAATAATCAACAAATGCTCCATTAGCTTTAAGGGTTGGGTAGGACATTTGGTTAGGTTTAAACGCATGTAATTTGGTTTATACAAAAGGAAAGGATAATAAAGCTCAAAAGGGGTTAACAAAGGAAAATTCATATAAACGGGTAAAATATTTGGCTAATGTAGGTCATAAACAACAAAGAATGCTTAATCATTTTCATGACAGGGCACATGATTAAAAAGTAGTCTTAAATAGAAAATTAAAGCAGAGTCAAGATGTACATGTCATGAAGGTCACTTATAACAAAGGACAGTGAGACTATTATGGATGTGTCAGTCTAATACGACTCAACATTTCACTAATTTTTTTGCCTACCACTAGTCACTACTTTTCTAAGAATAATGCACATTAACCAACCATAAGATCAAAAGTACGTGCTAAAATTTCCATGGATATTTCTAGCCAATTCACACTCTAATTATGGTTATATAATCTTAAAAGCGAATGAATACAAGAAATTTTTTATTTTATTCTTTTATTTTGAAAACTACCTAATAAGACACATAGGCAACAACTAAGCTCAAAACATGCATAAAAACTAAGATCCCCACCCCCACATTAAAAGCTTACATTGCCCCTAATTTAACATCAAATGCAAGAAATGGAGCATTTAACAAAAACAACAAATGTGAGAATGTAAATAAAAAGAAATCAACTTCCTTTGGGTTGCCTCCCAAGCAATGCCTTTGCTTATTGTCGTTGACTCGAATCTATGTTGCTCTCATCAAGTTACGAAATTTTGATCCCTAGGAATCACAAATTTGGCATTTTCTAGTTGACCTTCAGCAGAACAAGGTTTGAGTCGATGACCACCTACATACAATGTCTTCCTTGTTTTAAAACTTTTAATCTCTACTGCACCATAAGGTAAAATATTAGTTATCACAAAAGGATTGAACCAATAAGGACGACATTTATTGGGAAACAATTTATATTTATCGTAATAAAGAAGCACTTTTTAACCAATGATAAAGCTTTTTGGCGAGACATTAATAGTTTTGGTCATCTCTTTTGAGGAAATCACTCTTTGTTTATTTGTATGTTTCTACTTACAATCTTCCTACACTGAAAGGTCAATCATATTAATTGCAAAAATAGAGTGGTCATTATGGAATTGCTTATTAACATCAAAAATATTAAAATGAGTAACTTGCCCATCGAATTCCATCATAAGGGTACCCTTACGAAAATCTATCTTAGTTTGGGTCACGTTAAGAAATGACCTCCCTAGTAAGATAGGTAATGCGTTATGGAAAGTTTCATCATTCATATCAGCCACATAAAATTTTGTAGGAAATATTATCTAATTTACTTGCATAAGCACATCCTTAATCACCTTATTTGGGTAAACATTAGAATGATTAGCCAATTGTATGGTAACACTAATTTCTTTTAATGGCCCTAAATTTAAAGAAGCATACATGGAATGAGGCCTAACATTAATCAATGCTCCTAAATCTAGCATGGCTTGTTTAATCTCAGTGTTACCAATTTTTCAAGGAATAGTAAACATGTCTAGGTCCTTACACTTAGGAAGTATTGTCTTTTTGAAAACTGCAGAAACAATTTCACTCATCCTAATCCTTTCATTACCTTTTAACTTTCGTTTGTTTGTAACAATTCCTTAAGGAATTTCACATAACTCGATACTTGATTGATTGTTTCTAACAGTGGGATGTTCACCTTAGCCTTCCGAAAGGTCTCCCAGATCTCTTTATCCCTATCCTCCTTATTTGGCTTTGTTAACCTGCTAAGAAAAGGTAGAAGATTAGTCCTTTCAATAATTGGGAATTCAGAATTTACCTTCGATCTTGATGGAATATCCCTTTCTTCTTTGAGCTCCCTCTCAATGTCTTCCTTATTAGCCATCCCTTGAGTAATTTTTTAATGGCCCTCTAACTTCCTATCACTCCTCAAGGTGATTGGACTAACACTCTTCACATTCATCTTTGATTGTGATGGTAGTTGTCCTCCACTTTAGGACTCTAGACGATTGATCCTTACTACCATCTGATCCATTTGGCATTCCAAATTTTGGAAGCTCAATTTTATTTCCTAATAAAATTGTATAGTGTTATTAACAATGGACTTAATTAAATCTTCCAAAGATGTACTTGAATCCGTAGAAGAAGCTTATGGTCTTAGTTGGAATTGTTGTGGTCCTTGTGGTCGATTTGGAAAGTAATTCTACTCCTATTCCACTTGTAATTCAAGTTAGGATGATCCCTCCAACCTGGGTTATATATCTAGGAGTATGAGTTGTACTGGTTAGGAAAATTCCCTCCTACAACATTCACATACTTCATACTCTCCTCTTGTAATGTCGGGCACTTATTAGTTAGATGGCTTGTGTTTGTACATATTCCACATGCCTTGACTTGTGCCTGTCCAACTGCAAGTTTTCTAACAAAAGATGTGAGCTCATCTAAACGTTGTTTGATAGATGATGTATTTAACTCATTCACATGATGAACATCATTGCAAGTGATGAAGCCCTTCTCTCAATCAAAATACGAGCCTCTATAGGATTCTTTTCCTACAATGCTCCACTGCTCGCTGCATCAACCAAACTTCTCTCCATAGGCAACAATCCCTTGTAGAAATACTAGATAAGGAGTTGTCCAGATATGTTATGATGGGGACAGCTAGCACACAACTTCTTAAAACACTCCCAGTACTCGTAAAGAGATTCTCCATTATGTTGCTTTATACCACATATTTCCTTCCGAATACTCATTTTTTATATTGGAAAATATTTTCCAAGAATAGCTGCTTCATTTCTATCCACAAGTTTACACTCCTAGCAAGTAAACAACCAGTCCTTTGCTGCATCTTTAAGTAAAAATGGAAAATCCCTCAATATGATTTGTTCATATGTGACCCCTGGAGGCATTATGCTTAGATAAACCACATCGAACTCCTTGAGATGCTTATGCACATCCTCACCTGAAAGGCCATGAAAATTAGGCAGCAAATATATTAATCGAGAATTAAGTTTAAAGGTACTATGCTCAGCAAAATTAGGAAATGTAATGCATAAGGGCTTTTAGATTAGGTCTGGTGTAGCCAACTCCCGTAGTGTTTTTGGATTTGTCATTGTTTCTTCGAATTCAAATACTTGTTCTACTCCTGAAATTGATCTTGTTGTCCTTTGCAACCTCCGTAATGTCCTTTCAAACTTCAGATTAAGTTGCTCAGGTTCTCCATAAGGAGATCTGGTCACTACCATACACCAACACTAACAACCATTTAAAATTTAACAAATAACGAAAAGAAGCAATTATAAAGAAATATATACACAAAATACCAACTAAAATAAAAATTAAAATTAAATCACCACACTCCCCATCAACGACACCAAAATTTAACAGTGTCTGTCGAGTGCACTATAAAATTAACCTATTTCTGCACACTAAATACTTGTAGATGTGGTGAGTCAGGATCATATCAATAGGAAATGTTCGGTTAATTCTTATAATGAAAATAGTTGATGCAAAGGAAATGAAAATAGAGGTTTTGGGTTTAATGCAAATGAGAAAATAAGTAAACTTAAACTAACAAAAACAAATTATAGAAAATAGTCAAAAATGATAAAAGTGATGAATATATATGAAACCCGATTCTTGGATCAATCTCAGCCTACACACGATTAAACATCTTTCATTATTATAATGCTTTTACATCTCTCCTAAATTCTGTTAATCCTGGTTTTCCCTTAGGTTATGCTTAATTAAGTTACGATCATTAATTAAACTTAACCACTAAATAACCTAAAATAATTCTCTAGATTTAATTGGGCAGCCACATTATGATATAGAAAATAAACCAATCTAGGCAACAACCTCATAAGCTCAAGTCATTCAACCTATGTTAAGTTATCCTTAATGATTCGAAATCATTAGTTGCTATAAATGAATCTCAACATAATAATTACATATTATATTGAGTATTCTATCAATGAATCCAAATACAACGATTAGAGATTTTGTTAATGATTCTACCAATGGGTTCACAATATAAACAATCTAACTATAACGATAGTACGATTATCCATACATGAATACCCAAATCGATTAAACAAAGGATAACCTAAACAATTTCAATAGAGAGATCCATTATTAAACAAAGATAAGATAAGCTTAATCGTGCATCCTAGGATTCGATTTCACCTTCAACCTAATATCAGAAAGTTAGCCTTCCATCTTCTCCATCAAGCTCCAAGGATTAGTCTTTTTCACCTTCATCCTTATTGAAAATCGAAGAGAAATGGTGAAGAATGGAGGTGTTTTCGTTTCTGTCTGCTCTCCCCCTATCTGTTGTCACAACTTATTCCTGTTTATAGTAGAATCTAGGGACAGTTGGCACCTCTCATGGCTGTGCAAGGACCATCACAGGTGTAAGTGGTGTCTCACACCTATGAGACACCCCTGTATGGGTGTGAGAGTGGTCTCACACACATGTAGTTGGTTACATGTCCGTGAGATTGCTCACTGTTGTGCAACTTCACTAGTTGGCTATGAGTTACTTCCTTGCTTTGTTCTTTACTTTCACACTCTATGTTTTCTCTTCTTCTTTCTCTATAAATCAATAGAGTATGAACATTGAGAAGATGACTAATGAATATGCTTTCGAGTCACTTTAGCTCCTTTACTTCCAAAATGTACCTAAAATAAAAAATAAGCTAAAGTAAGTATCTTAAGAATTTTTAAGGCATTAATCACTAAGTTTAGTAGATTAAATGAATTAACATTTAAGCACATATAAAAAAATATTATACCCTATAAAACTCTTTTAGAAAAAAGCACCATAAGAATTACTAATAAGAGGTTCTACAACTTTCTTTAGCCTTGTGGCAAGTAATTTTGTAATGATCTTGTACAAGATATTATGATAAGAAATAAGTTATAGCCTAAGATGGAATTAGTTTTAGGAATTATAGGAATAAGGCTTATAAAAGTCTTATTAATCTCTTTAAGTATTTTCTTCTTTTTAAATAATTCAAGCACTACATCTAAAACCAGTTTTTTTTAATTAGAGTCTAAGATTATTAGAAAAATGAGAATCTAGTCCATCAACGCCTAGAGCTTTACCTAAATTGAGATTAAAAAAAAACCTTCTCTATATCTTCTTCTATAAAAGGTTTGCTTAAATTCATAGCTTCCTCATTTAAGAAGTAGCTTGAAATAAAAGATTTGACTATAAGCATAAAAGAGGCATAGTCTTAGTATGTACTAATTCTATTATGAAAATATTTAAGAACTTCTTGTTTGACCTCCTCTTGGATGATAGTAGATCCTCCACTTAGCATAATGAATGAAGAAATATTATTTATGTTATTCCTAGTATTGATGGAACTGTGGAAAATTTTATGTTTTCATCACCCTCCTTGAGCCATTAGCTTCTAACCTTTTCCTTAACAAAGAATTATGGAATTTAATAGCTTTATAGTAACAGTTTAAATCTTCCTTCTCTTTTATAAGCAAGAAGGGATCACCTGAGTGAGAGTAGTATTCCGCTTGAATTAGGAAAAGCTCATTCTTAGTTTCTGTGATGTATATGTAAGCTTTTTAGGCTTGAAATTGTAAGGATAAACGTATTATTGAAGCTTATTCAAATCCCTTAGCGTCTATTAAGAAGGTATTGAAACAAATAGGGATCTTTCTAGGAAGAATAAGGACCAAAGTTTAAAATGATCAAGTAACTTTATTAGCCATTCTTCATTCAACCAATTCCCTATCTAGTTTTGTTTCTTATAAGCTAATTCATATTTTGCTTAATGCTCCAAGTGAAGTAGTTTCCTTTAAACTTTAGGTCAATGAACTCGATTTCATTGACACACTCTATGAATTCACCATTAAATTTCCCCAACCAAGTATTTTTATTAGATTTAGACATATGCATAGTGTTATTAAAATCACCAAGAATGATTTATAGAGAGCTAATAGAAAGATGAATGTCTTTCGACCTATTCCATAAACAGCTCATTTGGAAAACAAAGTTAGAACCTTATATAAAGGAGATAAAGAAATTTGTTTGCTCATGCGGTATGGTGAAAAAAAAAGGTTCATAATTTGGTATTTAGATAATATCAGTGAAGCATCAATCTTGTAGGGACCCTAAGTAATAATTAGTCTCCTATTATGATGAAATTGATGATTATAGAGAGTTAACCAATGCTTCTCTAAGAAATTTAGTTTGCCATACTTGTCTTTTGGATTCCAAAACACCTACTAAAATAGGTTTTATTTATAAAAGAAAGTATTTTAGCATATGTTTTTAACTTTTTGGGACAATTTACGCCCCTCACATTCTAAGAAATAATAGATGTTAATAGGGGCTTTGACTACTTTATGGAACTAAAATTATAGTTAGAATTGATTGAGTTCTGTTCCTCACTAAAGAAGAGAGGAGAAGGGATCGGGATCAGATCCTTAACTATTATACTAGGGATAAAAGAGGTAGTGTTTTATATAGTAGGCTTTCTTCAGTAGTTTTCATTTTATTAACTTAGAAAGTCTCCTCTTTTAAAGCTTTTTCTTATGGCTTTCCATTGCTTCCCTTGATGAAATAAAGAGATCTCCATTTTCATGAGATCAACATGGAGTCTTTAATAATAGTCTCATTCATTCTAGGCCACATTAAAGTAACCATATTGGGAAGTCTTTAATTCCACTACAATATATATTTTGGTATAACCAATCCTCTTCTTTAAAGCTTTTGCTTCATCCATACATATTATCCTACCTATAAAGTTGCTTAAGTGACTTAAACCCTTCATAGAGAAATAATCTTGTGGCATATTAGAGATGTTAATCCAAATCGAAATGTTATACTTAACACTTCCTAAGTTAAGACTTGGTTTCCAAACTCAAAGGAAGATTAGTATGTTGTTGCAATGTCAAGGGCCTTTCATGGATTTTTAAACTAAGGTTTTGGATTGAAAGGTGAAAAGAAAACATGTTGTCCTTATTTATAAGGACTTCCATTAAGCCTAAAATTTTCTGATTGTAAGTAGGATAGGAATTAAAAAGAGGGAAGGTAGTTATTTTCCCTACTAAGAGTCCTATTGCGGATGAAGACCAAGAATTTGTATGTACTTTCAAAATGTTCAAAGGAATAGTAAATATAACGAAACAATTTGAGAATGAAAGAGGGTAGTGGTGCAGGTCGGTTAGAGAAAGATCTCTAACTGCTTGTTTCTAATTGAGTTTAGAATTAATCCCATCATGAGGATGAACCAGTTAAGGAGAAGAACTAGAAGTTAGATGTAGTAGAGGGTAAGAAGTCTCCAAAGGTATCGAGCCTATTAAGGCTTGATCTAGAGAAATAAAAATAGAGGGAGAAGGCTGGGAAGTGGAGAGAGGGATAGGAGGAGGGTCGTAATGGATTTAGGTGTTACAGAAGAATTAGGAGGAGGGAGGGAACCAAAGGAGCTGCTCGAAAGAAAAGGAAAGAGGGATAAGATTAGAATGTTAATCTAGTCAAGATTTAATATGAAGAAGGAGGAATAGTGCTAAAAAGGAGAAAAGAACTGAAATAGAAATAGGGAAATTTAAAAATATTTTAAAAATGTTAACAATACCTAGTGTAAAGAAAAAGGATAAAGATACATATGAAACAAAGTAAGGGAAGTAGGATGACAAAGAGGGAGAGAGTTCCCATAAAAGAATAGATATAACGAGCAACCAAAAGAAGATTAGATAAGTGAAGGAGAAAGAAAGACAAGAGGGAAAGTGTGAAAAAAGAGGTAAAAGTGATCCATAAGGAAAATCTAAACAAAAACGAGGAAGAAGTAAGTTGAAAGTGGAATAAGACTAAGAGAACAAGGAACCTTATTTTAGGATAAAGGAGAAGAAGAAAAAAGCTAGAACTAATGGAAAACTAGCTAAAGAGCACTCATAGGGTAAGAGAGAAGATGATTTGAAATTATCAATTTTAAAAAATTCTTCTGAAAATATCTTTTTTCAAATGATGGACTATTTCTTTAACTTAAGAGCCATTAGGAGGAATACCCTTTGACCTTAACTAGATGTTTATATTTCATTTATCTATTGTTAGCACCATATGAAGGAATAAATATTCTAATGTGATGAAAAACATAAAGAAATATAAGTCTTTATTTTAAAAAATCCTTAACATTGGTCACAAAAAATTAATCATATGAGCATACATAATTATTTAAAAAAAACAACCTACAAAAGCTTGAACTTTATCATGCTTACACTAAACGGAAAACTAGAGATGAGAATTTCAAAATAAATTTTCTTTTTCCTTCTTTTAATGGAAAGAGACCCAAATTGACGCATGACCTTATAGCCTATTTAATGGCATAAGAAACTGGAAGTAGAAAACTCTATATTATGAAAGTAAAAGAATGAGAAAAAAAACTAAATTTTCTTATAGGGAGTCAATAGGATGATTTTATTAAGCAGTTATGAATCTGATCTTCAATTCCTTGAATTTAAAAAAGCAAAGATATTTGAGTTGACTATAATTAAAGAAACTAATGGATTGATTTTTTTCTTTTGATAATTGAATGAATTTCATTAAAAGAAATATGTTGAAAGGTTAGTCTAAGAATTTGATATACTAATAAAAGGGGGGGTGGGGTGGGGGGGAGGAATCACCTAATTACAACTTATATTAGCAACACTAGGTCTTAGAGGAAACAACTTGCTTTGCTATTCTAAAAGTTTTTAAATAAAAGTGAGATTTGCGCTTAATTTTAGTTGAAAAGTTTTTGAATAAATTATTCTATATTCTTTTTCTTGTTCTTTAATATTACATGTTTTCTTTCTCTCTAACAAACATAGATAATACAACTAAATGCTAAATTAAAGAGTATGGAATTTTCTTTATTGTAAAACTATATTATTTGGAAAGAAAGATGAGCATTCATGGCCATTTATTCAAATGTTGAGACACAGGCTAATTGTTTACCCTTTTATCAAAATTCACATAAGAAATGGTTTCTGATTTGACAGTTGGACTTCTCAAAGTCCATTAATCAAGAGAGAAGATTTGACAACACTTATTTATAGATTGCCTATTAACATAAAAGTTTCCAATGTTACAGCTCAAAATGCTTGACAAACCACAAGTAGAGTAATAAATAGATTACAGTATCACTTTCTAAGCTACATGCCTAATTCCATCATTAAGGATAAAATTACTTGGTCCATTAATAGTAATGGACAGTTCTCCATTTCTTCATGCCTAAAAGATATAAGACCTCAATTCTCAATCATTCCTTAGTATAACATTATATGGAAAAGCTCCTTGATTTCTAAAGCATCCTTTGTTACTTGGTTGGTAGCTAGAGGGAGATTAAAGACTAAAGATAGACTAAAGAGAACAAATGATCAAATTTTTGTTTTATGTAACACATTGCTAAAATCTGTAAACAAAATATTTTCAAATGTAATTTATCAACTACATTATAGGCTAGAATGCAACCCAATATGAATCTATTTCCCTGCAACTAATTGGGAGAGTATTTTAGTTTGGGCAAAGAATCAATATAAAAGACTTAGAAAAGATAAGAAGTGTTTAAACGTCAATCTAATATGCTTTGTCTATTCAATATGGAATGGGAGAAACCAAAGATTTTTCAAGAATACTCCTACTGAGAAACATACAATCTAATACAAAACTTATTGCTGTATTAAAGAGATACTTGTTTCTCAACAAGTCACTGAGGATATGAGTTATCATATCAACAGTACATAGAGATTGGAGTAATATAGATTTATTCTTAACTAGCAGTTGTATAGATGATAGGCTATTTTATTACCTAATTAGATCTTATTTTTGACATTACATCCTTATACATTTTCCTATGTTTACCTTTCTAGGCTTACTAGTGAATTACTTTATTTTTCAAAAAAACTACACCTTGCTTTCCCAATCAAATATGTCCTTCAATTCAACTAAATTATAAATCAAACTTAAAAGAATTTGTAACTTGTGCTAGATTTTTAAGGAGTAATGATGTTTGAATAAGAGTATATTATTCATTTTATTAGCTGCATAATACACAAGACAGATAAAATATAAACAAAATTTGAAATATCTTTAGTCTTAAGCCTTTATTTGATTGCTATCCACAAAATGAAGGAATAATTAAAAGATTTTTATAAAACCAAAATAAAATTTTCTTTAAAAATTTATTAATTAATGTTAGGGAAAATTTACGCATAGAATTTGTTTTTAGAATTCCTAAAATTATGCCTTAAACAAATTACAACATCCTCCTCATTATGATCGCATATTCTCTTTAAAAATTTACTTAATAGTAGTAAACCATCCAAAATTATTGGTTGGTTAGCTCCAGGTATTGATTTGAATATAACATATATTTTAGTAAATTGAGGTAGATTAGTCATATTTGCTTCGACACTTAAAATTTTAAAACAGGGCTTTGTAGATTCTAATTATCAAACTAGAACTAAGTCCTACTATTATTCCTTATAATTCTCTTCATTGATTATAAAGGATTTCTTTTAGATTCAAAATATACTTGAGAGCCCAAAAGGTTTTAACCTTAGGTTTCACCTACTCGAAGTTAGTTCCATTTAAGCATGGATGTGTACATATTGAACCTATAGTGATATATGATTTATATGAAGCTTCCATATTTTTTTTTCATAGTTCTAACATAACGAAATTTTAGTCCTCCTTTATCCTTAGACATACATATTCAAACCAGACCTTTCTTTAATAACATATGTCGCGCTCTCTATCTAAATAAACTAATGAATTGAAATTGAAGCTTCACAAAAAACTAATTCTTAATTTATATAACATAATTTTTATCTTTGTCTTTTTTTGTTTTAATTTCTCTTTTGATCGACTATTGTTAATGCTTTCTTCATTAATACAAAAGTGATCCGTTCTCTTTTCATTTAATGAACTTATACATATATGTAAAAGTGAAAAAGAAAACGTTCCTAAAAATTTTATAATGTAAGATAGACGAAAATAAAATACAATGCATCTTGTTATTTGGTTCCTTTTATAATATGAATTCATATAATAAGCAAATAAATAAAAAGAATGAGAATTTATGAGATTATTTTAGAGAGAGAAAGGTGGCGGCCATAGATATAAAAGGAAGATACGTGTATATATATATATATATATATATATATGTATGTATACATATAGTAATTTATTAAAGAATTGTTTTCTTTCATTATCATTTGTAAGAATATTTTTTTCAAAATTAAGAACAACAATGAATGAAGGAAGAATAAGTAAAAGACCTAAAAAGTGCTTTTAAAGCTATCTGTCCTCACTAACATCTTAGAGATGCCACTGTATTTTCTTTCTTATGGACAATTTTTTGTTGGTTATATTTTTCTTGTTTTTCTTTTTAACTTTTTGGGTTATGGATATATGTAAACAATGGACACATTTATTCTGTAACAGCCCAGACCACCCTCTTGTAGATATTATCTGCTTTGGGCCTTTTTAAGTGGCTCATAGTCCACACCTTTTAGGCCTTTTTAAATGGATCGTGGTCCATACCCTCATGGTTTTGTTTTTCCAGCTTGTAAGAAGCTTTAGGACACTACTCCCGCAGGACTTCCCAGGAGGTCACCTATCCTGGTACTACTCTTGCCTAAGTACGTTTAACTTTGAAGTTCTGATAGGATCCAGTGTGTTAGGGCATGGAAAATGCATCTGCAAGGCAAAGATATCCACAGTCTTATAAGGCATACTTCGTTCTTCTTCCCAACCGATGTGGGATTTCTCCCCTCCCTAGTGGAGGCCCAGCGTCCTTGCTGGCCCTATCGGCCCGAGTATAATGTAACATCCCGTTCTCATATTAAGAGTTAGAATCTACAAATATAGTACATGTGAGGTCA
>JANSVA010000006.1:28934025-28945112 GCA_025504915.1 Erythroxylum reticulatum | reverse complement strand
GTCACTTTCCTCATATCTAAGCTCTAACTTAGTTTCTTTTGAAACTAACTCCCTTAACTTGCATCTTTACAATTCAACTATCTCCAAAACTCACTTTAATGTCTTTTTCCTATTTTCCAAAAATTTTCAAAAATTTATTCCTAAATTCACCAAAATTCCAAATATAATATTCTTACTAACCAATAGAATTTCCAATAAGAATAAATTCAAAATTCTCAAAACTCAAAAAAATCACAACTCAATCTAATTATACCCGGAATTTTTCATGAAGGAATGTACAATTATTTTCATATGCCGTGACTTCACTATTCATATGTATGTGTATGACATAATATGCATGAACATGAAGATGCATTTCTAGCTCTCATAATCACTCACATTTTCCATTCTAACCTTCCCACAGGCAATGGGATGTTACAATTTTCTTCTTCTTCCCTTTGTAACTTGTCATTTACCGAGGTGAAATCTATGTTGATTATAGACTTATAAGCCATAATATCCTATAGATTATACCCCTTTCCTCTAGTAGTATATAATAAAATAAAGCATTTTCTTAAATTTAGATCCAGTTTTACGGTTTTAGACAGTTTACATCATATACATAAGACTTCCAAATATATAAAGGTTAGAAAAATCTACTGGCTTCCCATTGTATATCTACATCAATGTCACCAAATCAACTATAGTTGATAAAAATCAGAGTCACCATATAACAAATAGTGTTGATTTCTTTTTACTAGAAAGTGTTATCGATGTTTGGAACTCTTAACAATGTTGTTCTCCTTTCGATGGAATTTCTATTCATTTGCTTTCCCACTTTATTTTTTTAAGGAGCGTATGCCATAATAAATTATGTTTTGAGGTCTTTTTAGTTGTAGAGTGCTTCAAATTCAATATATTTATATTTTCCTCCATTATCTTTCCTAAAATAGTTAATCTTTTCACCATAACCAAATTCATATCACACTTTAAAAATGAAGACACGTATGCTTTAGAAGCTTATAATCAATACCTCATGGAATAATGATTAATGAAAGATATAAAGTACTTTCCTCCTCTTAGATGGAACTAGTGCTTGCTACACATCAGAGCAAATCCTTTCTAGAATAGCTTTCCTTCACGATTTTGATGTGTTAAAATTCCTACAATATTGCTTGTTTATCACAAAATGCTCACAAAGAATAATGATGTTTGTTTTAAGTCAAGTAGCTTATTCTTACTAAGGATCTTCATTCCATATTTTGATGTATGTTCAAGTTTTTTATGACATAATATTGTAAATCTTTCACTTAGACTAATTAAATCAATTGATGCCTTTTCTTTTATAATGGTCTCCCTTTTAATTTGTAAAATTTTGTAGTTATCTCTAAGATGATTAACTAATATATATACTCTTAAAATGTGCTAAGTTCCCATTAAACATAAGAGAAGCTTAATTAATATCTAGTGAATCTTGAAGTTGTAACTATAGAGAAATTTCCCATATTATAGATAATTTATGAAACTATAGACCTAATCAAGGTAAGGATGATCAATTTATATGGACTTTGGAAAATTCTCATAGATTCTCCAATAAATCCTACCTAGAATTTTTCAGACCACACTCCCCCAAAATAAGCTAGTCTAGTCTCTTTTAATCAAACTTTATTATGCATAAAGATGATATTACTTGTTGGCTTGCTATTAAAGCTAAAATGAACCGAAGACAAAATTTATGCAACTAATCCTTTGTATGGCTTAAGCAAAACTAAACTAGAGTCAATTTCTCACTTATTCTTTCCCATATGCTCAAGGCATTTCGCTAAGAGTCCAACACACCCTAAATCTATGTTACAATGTAAGAAACTAGGGAAAAAAATCATTGAATGGGCTTGTGTATGGGATAGGAAGTTGGAAAATGATTCAGCGGTGACTCACCTACTATGTTTATATCAGTTGGAGGGGAAAAAAACAATCAGGTCGATAACAAACTAGAGCTGGATATGCATATCTTAGGTTACAACCTAATTCATTAAATAAGGAAGCTTCTTATAATTGCCATAGGCATTTAAGTGACAATGCTAAGAATTCTTGATGCTTAAACTAGCTCTTTAAACCATTATCTATGTATCCTAGAATGCATTCTAGTTTTTTTATCTTTAGCATCTTGTTACTTTTACTTGTATATAAGCTTAGCTTTTAAGTTATAACATTAACCATTTTTAAGGCTTTCTAAGCCAGTCTGATTTTTTAAAAAAAACATATCTATTTAATGTCCAACAAAAACTACTAACCCTAATTTTAAAAACACAAAAGAATGTAAAAGTCTCATAATACTAGGGTTTACACATATATTTATAATGAATTATAGTGACAAAACATGGTCTTGGACATGACCATATCTTATGATATATTATTCACTACTTACAATCTTGGAAATTACATGAGCAATGACACATTTGTGTCTTCAGTTATGTTATTCATTATCCTCGTTTCAAACCAGAACATGGGCACTGGCATGCCTGTGTTGCCAATCGTGTTTTACATTATTTTTAAATCTAAATTTTGGGAAATTAAATATGCACAGATATGGTCATGTCTATAAATGTGTTTTCACTAGTTACTCATCGTTATGCAAAAATTCCTTCATCCAACCGTGTACTTTGGTCGTGGTTTTAACTTTAAATTTTAAAAAGAATATGGGTTAGCACAAGCTTATGGTCAATCAAAATTGGTGTATTTCTTTCATGTTTTCACTTATAATATTATCTAATTCTAATTATGGCATTCCTTATAAAACTCTTCCATAATTACTTAAATAAAGAAAAAACTAATTAAAATAAGGTAAATTTAATAGAAAACAGAAAAATATTAAGAAAAATATATGCATATTTCATACACATAAATACCCTTATATTTAGATTTTTTGTTTTTCTCAAAGCAAAGCAATATCAATTACTTTCAAACTTAGTAAGTTTCAACTTTAGGAATGTTTAATAAATACATCAAATTAATCAAAACTACTTATTATTTGCCTAACTACATTAGTCATTGAATATTTAGGTTCCTACATACTTAGGATTAACTTATAATTTAGTTTAATCAAAGTTAACTATTATTTTAAAAAAATAGTTTAATTCAAATAATTTAATGTTATTTATAATATGGATATAAATGAGTAAAAAAATTTAACTCATAAGCACTTAGTAAACCATATAAAAATTAAAATAATTATCTTTGAAAATTTTATGTAGCATAAGTGACTTGTTTAAAATATATACTAACCCTCTGATGTAACATAAACACCATTTTATGAATATCATCGATTCCTCAGTTAGTTCATAATTTTAAATGGTTAGTAGCTCTATTCTTAACTTAGACCTTTTTTTATATCAAAGTTAGTGGAGTGAATTTATGTATGCTCCCTTTATTCACACATGTTTTAATATATGTTAGCGCTAATCAAATTATATTTTTAACATAATTTTTAGAATATTTTGATTTTTATGTTTTTCTATAAGATTTGTTACTCAATTTAACTTATATTTTATTTTCAGACCTTGTTTAAGCTCCCTAATGAAGTAGGAAGGAATTCAGGAAATTTAAGTTAAGTTGGAGTAAGTGTTAGCATGATTTCAGAAAAAGGATTTAGAATCCGATTCAAAACACAAAACTATATCCAAATTGTATTTGTTAAGAAGTTTGAGTTCAACACAAATTCATATTGGAGATCCATTTTAGTGACGATGAAGTTTGAGCATTTTCTACATTATAACTCACTTAAATACCATTAGTCCAACAAAGATTTATGTTGGGACCGATTTTGATGGTATTTTTTGTTAATTTTTAGGATTTTCATATAATAAAAGAAAAGGGGGTTGTTATGAATGAAACAAAGAGGAAATAAGATGAAAATAGATGAACAAGAACAGAGTGATTTGAAGTAGCAACTTTGGGGGCAAAAGGAAGGGATTTCCATCAAGAATCAATTGAAGAACTTCAAGACTCTGAAATCTATAAGAATGAGTTATTTTATTTTGTGTTCTTTTTAAATTATTGTTTCTTTTGGAATTTAAAAATTCGTTCCAAAAACTAAAAATGGTATAATGTTCCTTATAAGGAAGTTCATAATGAGCCTTTAAAACCCTTAATTAAACTAATATATATTCTCAATAAGGTGGTTAAGATATTCCTATGTTTTAGATACAACCAGATGCAAATGTAGTAAAATAGTTGGACTATAGGGTTCGCTTAGTTTGCCTTTGTGTCAATTAACATTCCATTTTTCGTTAATCCATTGTTGCAAGTGCCTTGGATTTGATTTTCTAGTATCTTTTCTCTAACCCAATAGAATATTTCATGTATAAGTTCACTACTATTATTTTCTTTCCCTTATAATACTATAAGATCCTTTCATGCTATACCGTATACATTGTGTTGCCACATGTTATAATGCAAACCGTTTTGTATCTCTCTAGTAAGTTATCTCTTAGCTCCCATATGATGTTCCATATTTTGGTAAAAAATTCACACCTAAAAAAAGGTGCAAAGTTGCTTCATGATCCTTCTTTCATGGGATGTAGATTATTAATTGTTTTTAGTTTTCTTTATCTTAATGTAAATTAAATTGGGATAGATCTAGATAGGATGAAACCTTAAACTGATTTATTAGATTGATCCTATGATTTAATGAAAGATCCAAATTTTCTTATGATTTATTTTATGATTACTTGAATTAAAATTCACTAGCATTTTGATTCAAATTAATATTTCATATATAGGGGTTGAGAATCATATGTATGAATAGATCATCGCATGAATAATAAGAGCTTCATGGAATCCTAGATATAGGATCATATAAATCTTTTGAGTTAAAATCAAATGTAAAAAATGAATTTATAAAACAAATTAATGTGTTCCTAAGAGTTATAGTTAAAAAGAGATTTCAATCAATCAAATTCAGGATATGAAATGTATTTCTTAAGGAAGAATATAGTTATAACTTTAGAATTTCTAATGGTCCAAGAATCTCATAACTGAATAAAGATAAATTTAAACATAAAAATGCTTTACGGGAATTCCACATCTAGAACTTATTTATCGATTGATTGCTTCATTCTTGTTTTATTTTAAATTAGTAAATTTTCTTTAGCTAATCACTTTTTTTAATTCAATCATTTGTTTTGTTAGATTTGATAATAGAAAGATAGTTATTACTAGTACTCGAAGCCCTTATAGGAAATAATATCTGTTTTTATTTGATTATACTATAAGAACAAAAAGTGAACTTATCTACTAAATATTTAGTAACGTTTAGATCATATATATCAAGTTTTTGGTACTTTTTTTAGGGGCTAATATATAGAGAGAGCACTTTATTTCTTGATCTTATATTTTTTTTCTAAATGTTAGGATTTAGGACATCAATGTATGACTAGGAGTAGTCTTGAACTATTAATTTAGGTCAGATTTAAAAATCAAAAGGACCTTCCTTAAGAATTTAAGGGATATAAACCTAAGAATTTAGAGGTTACTATAATTTATAAGGTTACATCTACCAAATTCAATGGCATCATAGGAAGGTCAACATACTATATACGATTATGCTAGACCGTCACTTACAGGGGAAAAATGTAGCATTACTATGGTAAGAGTAAAGCTTCATATTTTTCAAATCAAGCTTAACATGATTAAGATGGTTCAACAACTTGTAAATTTTGATAGCTTACTGAATAAGGATCCAAATGCACATATTTCAAATTTTTTGAAGAATTGTCATACTTTTAAGATTAATGAAGATTTGGAGGATGATCTTTAATAGTAAGTTTAAACTTATAGTATTCCAAGTTATTTTTTCCCCTTAAAGACTAATTAATTACAAAGTTTACAAATCATAATAAAGAAATGAAATGAAATTAACCAATATTTTATAAAAGAGTAATAGAAAATAAAATATTAGGATTTCATGGTTCACTTATGAGGAATTTTAACTATTAAGTAACATCAAAAATTAAGTTTGAAATAATGATAAATCTAAGATATCTATGTCACCGTTGCTTATAGGGATACAATCTAGCATTACTATAGTAAAATTAAAGGTTAAAATTTCTAAAATCAAGCTTAACATGACTAAGATGGTTTAACAACTTATCAAATTTGATGGCTTGCTGAATAAGGATACAAATGCATCAATTTCTAAATTTTTAGAGATTGATGATACTTTTAGGATTAACGAAGATTTGGAGGATGGTATTTGATCTCCTAAATCTGTGTGGAACAAATTATATAGTAAGTTTAATCCTATAATATTCCAAGTTATTATTCCCTTAAAAACTAATTAATTACAAAATATACAAATCATAGTAAAGTAATGAAATTAAATTGACCAATATTTTGTAAAAGAGTAATAGTCCATAAAATTTTAGGGTTTTAGAGTTCACTTATGAGGAACTTTAACTATTAAGCATCATCAAAAATCAAGGCTGCAATAACAATAAATATAAGAAATCTATGTTCTCTCTCAAAGTTTCAAATTTATGTCTAATTAAACAATTACCATCTCTAGATGCATAATTAACCTAACGAACTTTATTAAGAACATTTAATCCTTTAATTATCAAAATAGTCTAGGATAATTCTTACACTAGGTTTAAAGTGTTTATTATCATAATGTATGGATTATACTTCTCTTTGCATTCATTCATACAATCACTAACATTGAATTTTATAATTCTCTTTTCATTGATTCATACAATCACTAAGATTGAATTTTTGATGGTCGGACATAAATTCAAGAATTAAGATGAAAGAGAATCAATTCAACCTAACAAATAACTAATCATACATTAATAATTGGAAAATCAAATACAAACCACATCCTTAAACCTAACTAGGATTTTAGTTGCTAAACATAATGTGATTAAAAGAACAAAATAATCTTATATTATCATCAAAGAAGGTAAAAAGAAAAGAAATAGGAAAACATATCCTCAAATTGGTTACAAGTTAGGATGAATCTTCACCCAATCTTGGTCCTTACCTTTCCATAATGTTAAGAAAGATTAAACGATAATTAATGAAGAAGACGACTTTGAAAAGCTCCCTCAATTAACCTAATTATGTTATTTATAGTTTAATGTTATCTAATATGTTAAGAAGGTTTGTGTAATTATATTTCTTAAAGTCATCAAATTATATGTCATAAGTCTAATGCTTGACACACTTTTCACATTGTGCTCATTTTATTTATCTTCTTAGCTTGTGTCTCCATTCAAGTCCCCCACTTATGTAAGTTCTTCACTACTTCTCTAAGAACTAATTCTTTAATTTTTGACAGCTTCAAGCTTGAGTTAATCGTAGATGCCTTCTACAATATGACTTTTCAACCATGTTAGCTTCAATTGACTTTGATTTTTCCTTGATTCAAAATCTATGTAAAATGTTGCATTAAAATATGGAATTTTGCCTCCAATTATAAATTATAAGTGAATGAATCAAATATGAAAAAACATATATTATATAATTAACATAAAACATGTTATATGAATGACGAACTACAAGCTAATTTATTCGCCAAAAATTTGTAAAATATCGAATTATCAAATTCTGATATACTTGGATCATTGCTTTTCCTTAAGCAATTCATAAAAAGAAATAACTAACTAGACTAGACAAATTAAAATAAGATATAATTCAAGTTCACAAGTTTATAGTGGCATTTAGAATATGCCACAAGAATTTTAACACCCCATATCCCTAGTAAAGGATTTATAGTCTCCTAAGGGTTTACCAAAATGATAACAACAAATATTAACCTATAGTTTTTAGTTCAATTAATAGTTAATAATATAAGTTATTTTTATATTCCATTCTTCAATTGAATCACATAACTTAAACACATAATATTTTTAAAGTTGATCACTATGTAATCAATACAATGCAAACACTATTCCACCTCCTTTCTTAAGCTTAAATACTTCGAATTGACATTTTCTTCATAAGGCGTCACTCACACACATATTTCTTAGAAATTTTGGGTGAGGTCCAATCATAATCTTCTTATGAAATCAATATTACCATAGGCCTAAAACTCATCTAATCTCCACTACACTAATATATACATATAAGAAAATACCAAAAGGACTTTGAATTAGTTGTAATGGGGACAAAGGAACAATTAGGTTAACAAAGGAAAGATATAAGGAAAAGAAAAATATTCATAATTAGCATAGTAAGATCAAAAAATCAAAAGAATCATCAGTGAAATTACTCTACTAAACTCATTATTTCTTTGAAAAGTTCTTTTCCTCCTTCATTATCTACAAGTATAACAAAACTAAGTCAATCAATTTTGATAATTTTTATTTAATTTTTATTTTTATTTTTTATTTTTAACCCATTTGTATGAGCTCCCTTATTTTTCTTTCTGACATTTTTGTCTCATAATTAATTCTTTTCTAACCATATCCAATAACATCAAACCACAAGGCAAAAAACTCTACTAATCATGAAAAGGGTGCAATTACTTGTTTTCATTTTTAGTCTCAAGATTATTTAGGAAAGGATACCAAGAAAAAGGGTATAATTTTGAATTAAGCTCAAAGGGTTGACTAAAAATTAAATGTACAAAGGGGTAAGCAATTTAGCTCAACTATAAACCTTAAGTGGCTTTGTCATTTTAATATTTGTACATATTTTATATGTAATCTCGAAGAGATGAAATGCAAGTTTTAGATGTCACAAGTCAAATGAGATATCTACATTTAAAAGAAGAAATTTTTTATGTTGGCTCAATTGGTCACGAGGTAATTCAATTCAAATTAAAGTATCATCACCTAATTTTAAAAAAATCTTAAATAAGATTTATGTATAAACTTTTTTTTAGAATTAAATTTGTATTGAAAAGGAAAAAATGAAGCGGATTCTCAGAGAGGTTCTAATTTGTCGCGACCCGGAACCACATCGAGTACATGACAACCATTGCATACCCAGGCTAAGGATACTCACGATACCCTTAACCCAATTATACAAAGCTAACTTAATATCCTTTGAAAACATTTGGACAGCATAACGGATGTATTTTGAAAATCCCAAAACTCAATCAAAACATCTATAAATCAATTTTAAATGTACTTCTATATTCACATTTAAAACTCTACCATAACTCCTAGACTTTTAAGTCCACTCAATAGTAGTCCCAACAATAGTATAAAAGGTTTATACATAATGTCATTTACAAATCCATAAGACAGCCAAGAATTAATTTACAAAATCATCAAACATATCAACATAACCAACTTAATAAAAAGAATAGTTCATAAGCCACTATACAACAAAAGTACAAACAGAGACTACCCACATGTGGTAATGCCCCAAAATGTCAAAAGACCGCATGATACACTCAGAGCCTCAAGCTCACCAAATTAATCTGCATAGTTGGAAAGCGGAGGGGTGAGCGGGAAAAACATATATCACAAATAGATTTCGATAAACACTAAGATGGTGTAGATAACCTATGAAGTGAACAAATATGACATAGAAACATATAGGCCTAGCCTATCACTCAACGTATACTAGTTAAGAACCATGTAGGCCTATCCTATTAATCACTCATCTGGTGAATATAGGTTCTAGTTCCAGTACACAAAAGCAAAAAACATCACATGTATAAATCAAATCTTGTCAGAAAATATACCTCAGAATAAGCTAAAACAATCATATGCATCATCACTAATTGAACAAACTAGCATGCACACCCACCAATTCCCAATGTTTGTTCGACTTTCATCTATGGTGATTCTGAACTACAGTCGATAAAAGCGTCATGACCTTAGGTGATGACCTCGTCGGTATCCAGAACCTAGTTGTGGAATCACCAACAAGTCCCGTAAAAAGGTGTCGATACGAGGACTCGACTTCTATATACCAGTGTCAAGGATACGGGGGTCGCTTAATCTGTTGTGCTTAGCACACGATTGACTAATTGTTATCTCACTAATCACAAAAATCATATACAAATATTAAGTGCAAAAATCAAGTAAGCCACCATGCTTTTATTTATCGTTCCAACCGATTAAATGAAAACTTGCCATGACTCTAAGCTAAAGAGAACAAATACACGCAGCATATATGACTCGATTATGCATATGTAAATTCCAAAACATTATTTCATGCAATAAAAGTCATCTTTTACAATCCAAGTGCAAAGTTGTTCAAAAATGTAGTTTCAGAAAATAAAACATTGTCCTTTTCACTTCAAGTGCAGGTTTGTTGAAAACAATATTATTTCTCAAAACACGTAATAAAAACATCAGTTACACTCTAAATGCAAAGAGTTATTCAAAACAATGTCATTTATTAAATACACAAGTACACTAGCATCCATTTTAGATTCAAGTTTACTATGCATTACTAAGGTTCAAAATTCACATACAAGTCATCATACATGTCTTAGGATGATCTAATCCCATTTGAGAGATATGGTTTCCCCAACTCACCTCAAAAGAAGGTGTGCACTCCCTTGACTTCAACAATCCTCAGTACAAGCTCCTTGATCCATAACTCCTAAGCCTTTATACATACAAATATACAATGTATTTATTACTCAAATATGTATCTCATATTCATACACCACCACAACCAAATTCATCCCTAATAAATCATCATATATGTTCTAACATATGTCAATAGGTTAATAATTAACTTACTAATTCAGCTCAATGTCTCCTCAACCATTAAGCTAACCTAACCTTATGTGCAATATTTACATCCTTTTCTTCCTAATGCTCCATTATGAACAGACTGTCTTCTTTTAATCATAACGCTCTCTACAAAAATCCAAATGCTATGATTCTTATGCCCCATAAAACTAGACTTCCATTAGTATTAATATATCTAAAATTTACACGAACAGTATCTCCCTTTAAAATATAATTTCCATCCAAATTATGTCCTGTTTCTAGTAAGAAATAGACTAGCAACCAATACTCAACCCTCAATAAATCATTATCAATATATCTCGTAACAAAACCATTTCATAAAAGCATTAATAAGACATCAATAATCATTTTTCATGTTTTATACTTTCACTAATTCGGACTCTAAGGTCC
>JANSVA010000006.1:28858013-28930616 GCA_025504915.1 Erythroxylum reticulatum | reverse complement strand
TAATTTAACAAATAGGTATTTCACTACTCCAATTAGGCACTTAATGCCCATCATCTAGTTCTAGTAACACTATTATAGACTTGAGTTCTCATAGTCCAAGCTTTCTACAAAGAGATAAATAAAAGTATAAAATTAATACTTGCACTTAAATCGCATAAGTATTTATAAATACTAGAAGAATTAAAATGATATGAAATAAGAAAAATCTTTGGATCCTTTAGCTTTTTAGGTAGTTTGTTTTATTAAATTGCAGTACACTGCTTGGTTAAAGATACTGTATAATACTTCTCAAGTTTGTTTTTAAAGATACTGTATATATATATATATCCCAAGCTTTATGGATTCTTTCTCTCTGATTGTATAAAAAACTTAGAATTTGCATCCTGAGCTCAATTCTCTTATCTGGAGGAAAGAATTCTAGTAAAAAGGTATCATATATAGTCCCAATTCTCAAAAAAAAGTCCACATTGTTTTAAAGAAACCTTCTCCTTGATTGATCTCTCATGTAATAAGGCAAACATCCAATATGTAGCTCATATTTAGTAATAACCATTTAAAAGAAATGTTTGTATCATGGAATATAAATCCTTAATGAAAATGTTTGTATTTCCACAGGTATTCCACTAAAAGTTAGTAGCACTTGAAGATGAACTTATTTGAGCTTGTAATTTCTTACCCTCTAAATCAACCTGATACATAAATTGCTAGCACTAATGATGAAATTATATTTTTTTGCCACTGATGTCAATGTTTCCATAATTTTTCTTATTTACAATATTCTCTCATCTCCTTCTTAAATTGTTCATCCAAATATTTGCTTGATTTCAGGTTTACTAGGAAGTGGATTACATAAGTTTACACTTCTAGATCTCGTATATCTCGTAAATTACCTTTAAAAAAAGGAAGATAGCACTAAAAGAAAACTAAAATTTAAAAATATTAATTAAAATAACCCCTAATAATGGCATAAAAACTTAATTTTTTGTAGTTTTATATAAAACCTTTCGTACAAATTGTAACTTGTAGTATAAAAGGTATCATTCCCACAAGGATTGATTAGTCAACTAACAACTTGAATGCAATTTGTCTAAGATAATAAAGGATTGAATGAATTGAATTAAAATAAATTAATTGAAATCGAAATAAACTAACAAAACTAAACAATTGAATAATGGAAGGTAGCAATAAGAATAAAGTTAATCAATAATAGAAACTTAAGGTTATTCTATCCTTATTTTGCCTTCCCTTTTTCTTATTAATTCAATTATACTTGGTCCTATATATCATAAGTTTTTGATTACCCTCTCTGAGATCTAATCAAGTAATCCAAATTGAGATAGATAATAATAGAATTGCAACCTCTCGATTTACAAAACTACTTCTAACTACTCAATTGAATTTGAAGCAATCCTAAGGATAATTAATTCACAATTAAGATCTCTATTTAATTGTTTGTTAATATGATATTTGTAGTTCCATTAAGTTATCAACTATTGTTGCACACCTTAACATATATAACTTGATCTTGCTCTCTCCACTTTAATCCCCTTATTTATGATATATAGCCTCCTTTTTGTGCTTTTCTTTGCTTTAAGTATTTTTTTTAGGCTTCTACGATTTTTCCCACTTAATTTTAGTCCAAAAATAGCCTGAAATGTTAAGAATACAAAAATTCTTACTACTGGAAGGGTAGTGCATGATCACGCATTCTCGTGATAGACGCTCATCCCAGACAGCTGCTTCAATTCCACAATCGTGCATATTCCTATTCTTTAAGTTCTTCATCTTTTCTTCATATTTTTCTATTTCCACTTACTAAAAATCACATCAACCAACCTTTGAAACCTAAAATTAAGATTAAATCCTTGCTTTAAAATATTCAAACAATTAAAACACTAACAAGAACATAATTTTAAGTCTTAAACATAAGATTATCATCTAGTAAAACACTTAAAAATAAATTTAAACCTCTAGAATAAATAATACAATATATACCTATCAACATCCCCGCACTTAAATCTTTACTTATCCCTAAGAAAAACTAAAACCATAAACAAGAAAAACATATAAACACATAATCACAAATTAATTCAAGAATGCAATAATGATACAATGGTATCAAATCTCATGGAATTAACTTAACCTCAAATATTAACCACTTAAAAAGTGCCAACACACTAACTTATTCCGTTCATGTTAAATGTTTTGATTTGAATGTACATATCAATCAAAATATTGACATCCCATTCATTTACCCATGAAACTTATAAGCATGCACTTTTTATTATTGATCAATTAAAAATGTAAACTATCACTAAGTAACCTTTCATGAAAAATTTTTCCATTTTTAAAAGTTCAATAGGTTTAATTTTATTATACACACTAATTTTTTAGATTTCCTTAAACGATCACCTAGTCTTTTGTTGTTAAAGCAAACACCTTATCATGAGTGACCCCCAATTACTCAACTAGGTTATGTTTTCTTAGCTTGGTTGGAGTGTCATTCTAGCCTTCTAATATGAAGATAAACATTTTATCATGAATTCCCCCGTTTACTCAACTATATCACAACTCTCAACTAGCCACTAGCTCTATTCTTAACCTAATTTTCTTAAGAAGGTCCAGCATCATAGGAATTTTATTTAACACATTTAAAAAAAATTCTTAGACTAACTCATTTCTTTTTAGTCAACCTGAAAGGTTACCAATAATGCCTACCAATTTAAATAAATGTAAGTATAAATTTATCCAAGCAAATGCTATACAGTGAAAGAATAGGTATCATGTCTTAATTAACATGCATATTCTTCCCAAAGATACTTAAAACACAAAATTCATGGGTTAATATGCCTTTATAATTTAAATGACCATGTTTAAAAGTAAGCCAATTTCGTTCAATTTATGTCATTGATACACTAACACAATGCACACATCATGCAACAAAAATATGCCAACCTATTAAAAAGCTAACATAATGCAAATGTAAAATTCACACACAAATGATATTCAATGTGCATATGCATTCCCACACTTGAAAAAACACATTTTTCTCAATGTGGAAATCAAAACATTAAAAATAAAGAGAAATAACAATAAGTAAAAAGTAAAGGCAAGAATATTTATAGTGATTCGGATAGTCAAAATGTCGGAGATAGAACTTGGATACCTTGGATAGCAAAAATTTTGAACAATTTCTTCATCGATATTGTTAATGGTGCAAGACCTCCATCAGTTGTGCCTTCATAATGCCCAGATGACCCTCTAGACGCTTATTATTCTCTTCCATTTTTCCAAACACCGTCTCCTAGCCTTCTTCCTCCTCCTCGAATTCATCACTTGATAAAACTTGTTAGAATTGGTGTGGAGGTCTGGAACTAGAACTCAATTATCCTATCTTATGTTTAACTTTTGATTTCGCACCGATATCTCAGAGTTCTATACCATAGCACTCCAAGATCTCAGCTCGCCTCAAATGCATATGATTTAAAAACTCAAGAAAAATGGGGGTTAGTTCATCAATATTAACATCATCTTATTAAGCTAAAATTGTTACAAGAAAATCCTTGCCTAGATAGCTTATTTTCTTATTTTACTATTTAACTATTTTTGAAAAATATAAGTGGATATGTAGACTAAAACCTTATTATCCAGGCACCAAAGTATAAAAAAATATTTTTTAGAGCACTTGTTACTTTGACTTTTAGAGAAAATAGCATGATACATGGATTTATGTAGTAACAAGCATTCAGGATTCTTAATAACAATATTAGGTGCATTGTGTGGATTAAGCACATCTAATCTCGTTAAATTTTTTCAATATCTTTTAGCATGAAAATTTTCTTATTTTTCAACAATGTTTGATTTTGGAAAACCAAATATTTCTTCCATGGTACCATAATCCAAATTATAAGTTTTTCCTTGCAATCAAAAACAAAAATTATCTAACTTTCCCATCTTATAGTGGAAAGTAGTGTAAATTTTAAGGTTCAATTCTTCAAAACAAGATAATAATAACAAATAAATTTATTCCATTGAATTCTAGCACTTAAAGCCTCAAATTTTCCTTTCAAATCCAAATCTTCAAAAATTCAAAATTCAAAATATTGAAGTACATTTTAGAACAAAGGTTTTGAATTTTTTTGTCTTCTTTTTTAAAGAAGATTAGAGAAGAAGCTCCAAAATCTTTGGCTAAATCACGTGCACATTACTTGATACCTTCATTTTCCCTTTTAGGTTTTAATGTTTTGTGATTTGTTTAATTCTTGGAGACATTCTAGATAGAAAAAATAGTAAAAAAAACTAAAAAACATCAACAAAAACAAAAAAGAGATTCAAAAACATAGGAGAGAGAAAATGTGGATCAAATATTACAAAACCCACTAACAAAATGTGTTTAGTGTAGGAATCACTAGATTTGTATGGATATAATGTTAATCTAGAAGAAATATGAAAGAAAAGAGTGAAATCCACCTGAAATCCAAGAGAGATTTGAGAGAAAACAAGAGCTATAAAGGTGGGCCACTAGTTTAGAAAGAGAAGGTGAGATGTGGAAGAAGAGAAAAGGACTATTTATAGGGGTTAGGATTTTCAAAAGGGGTAAAAGGGTCATGCACGATCATACATTATGGTGCACAATCATATATTATATTAAAGGTTTTTCTATCATAATCTTGCGTTAATGTGCATCACATCATGTATGATAGTGAGGAGCCTGACACCTTCTAAAATTGGCATGTTATGCATCATTTTCCTCTTAGTTCCTTCAAAATATGTTCCCTAACTTGTAATACCTTTCCAAATATGATACTTATCAAACAAAATCACTTTTAAAAAATAAGAAAATAATAGATACATATGTAAGAATTTGCAAAAATCCTAACCAACAACACATTAGAAACAAAATGAAATATAAATATAAATATAAAACCTATCATAATTCTTGGGTTGCCTCCTAAGTAGTGCTTATTTAACATCATTATCTCGAAGTACCCTTTAAATTTACCATCATCCTAGGTCTATAATTAGTTGCTTGCTTCCACCTATTTCTCCCCATAGAAGTTTAGTAGCCTTTAAATAAGCCACATGATGTAAGATAATAGTAAGGATATCATTTACCAAATTAATAATTCCAAGTAATTTTAGTAATTCCATTTCTACAATAAACTATTGATAAAATAGGGAGTGATGAAACTCCCTGAATCTTTGGTTGACTCCAAAAATTTGTCATGTATGAAGGTGAACTACTCTTTTTCTTCCTCAATCACAATCCACTCTTCTACTTCTTCTTCTTGAATAAACACTTCCTTCTCTTTTTCAACCTATATTTCCTATGCCATTTGTTCTTCTATCACTTTTTGAATTGAAACTTCATTTACGAAATTGACCTTTGTCTCCTCTTCCCTTTGAGGCATTAATAGGCTCCAATAATATGTTATATCCAGCTCCGTGTTAGTATGCTCACCTGGTGAATTCTGAGGCTAGTTTTGCATGTAATATGACTTCTCCCACATATAATTTGGTGCCTAAAATTGCTGGTTGTAATGGTTTCCCCTATAAATTTCATAACACAACAAGGATATTAGCCGTGCTTTTGTAGTACTTGAAAGACTCCAGACATTCCTTGTTATGAATGGAAGAGGAGTGGTTCTTCATTATTTGATCAAATTTGGTTTCCATCCTCTTTTGACCTTCATTTTGATTGTCAAGCTTGAAGTTTAGCATGTCCATTAACTTCTCTACCTTAGACTCCAAGGATCCAAGCTTGTCTTACTAGAAACATAGAGGAACTTGTGCTCTCATATTGTTTCTTACATTGTTATTCCAAGAATAATTTAGGTAGTTCTGTTACCAAACATTATATGATTTTAACTCCTATCTATGTTGTAATTGTATCACTAGGTTGGAAGAAAAGTTCTACAAGTTGCTCTTCATAATTCTTATGTTAATGTACCTACAATCACACAAAAAAGTTGTTAAGTCCTTAAATCAAAAGATTTTAAATTGTAAAAGAATTTAAACTCAATCCTAGGTAACAGAGACAAAAACTTGTTTATGGTTTTATATAAAAAAATTCGTATTGTAAGTACACAAATCATAACTTAAAGTATGAAAGGCATCGTTTCCACGAAGATTAATTAATCACCTAATAAGTTAAATGCACTTTTTCTAAGGTAATAAAAGATTAAATGAATTTAAATAAACTAATAAAACTAGACAATTGACCAATGGAAGCTAACAATAAGAATAAAGTTAGTCAATAATGAAAACTTAGGGGTTATTTTATCCTTATTTTATCTTCCCTTTATCTTGTTAATTCACTTATACTTAATGCCAAATATTTTTAAGGTTTTGATTACCCTCTCTCGAGGTGTAATCAAGTAATCCTAATTGAAATAGATAATAATATAATTGCAACCTTTTGATTCACAAAACTACTCCTAAATCCTCAATTGCTTTAAAGCAATCCTATGGATAGTTAATACAAAATTAAGGTCTCTCTTTAATTATTTATTAATATGATATTTGCAGGTCTATTAAGTTACCAACTCTTGTTATGCACCTTAACACATATAACTTGATTCAATCTCTCGATTTCTTATCAAGTATAAGCATAACAAATACCACAAAGCATTAATATATATATATATATATAATTAAATAAGAATAAAGTTAAACAAAACAATTCAAGAATAATCCCTAATATGGATTTAGGAATCTATAATCATATTCAACATCCCAATAATCAAAATTAACATCCAAGATAATGATATATAAGAAAAGAAAAGAAAGAAAATTGTTTTATATTTTGATCTAGAAAACTGGAGTTGATCTTAATGTCTCCACTTTAATCCCCCTGTTTATGGTGTGCAGTCTCTTTTTTGTGTTTTTATTTGCCGTAAATATTTCTTAAGGCTTCTATGGTTATTTCTAGTGTTTTTGCACTTAATTTGGTTCAAAAATAACCCCAATATGTCAATAATACAACAATTTTGCACGCTGGAAAGGCTATGTATGATTGCACATAGGATGCATGATCGTGCATCCTATCTATCACGATTTTGAGAAAGGCTCATCCCATACAGCTACTTTATGCATAATCATGTAATTGATGCATGATCATGCATCTTCCTATTCTTCAAGTTCTTCTTTGTCTTTTTTTTTTAAATTTCATGTTTCCCTTTACTAATGAACACATCAAATAACCCTTGAAACATAAAAATTAAGGTCAAATCATTAGTCTAAAACAATCAAACAATTAAAACACATAAAAACATTAACAAGAACACAATTCTAAGTTTTAAACACATGATTATCATATAAAAAAAGACTTAAAACATGCTTAAACCTCTAGGAAACATGCTATAATATACACCTATCATTAATCACCTAATTCTGAAAGTGCACGTAATTAGATATAATAAGGTAAAACATGGAGTCTTCTAAATTATCATTCTTGTAAAATCTAATTAATTACTAAGAAAATATATGAAATTAAATTTGTCAAGATTTAATAAAATTATTGCTTAACTAAACTAATGAACGTAAGGTGATTAAATAGTAGAAAGAAATCAAATTCACTAATAAAGGTTAATGTGTTAGTATCAAAATAGTTGAGGATATGATATCTCTTTCACAAATTAAGAATTTTTTAGGGTTCACTTATGAGTAATTTCAACTTTCAAGCAACATTAATGATCAAGGTTGGTATAATGATTAACCTAAGATATCTATGTCCTCTCTTAAGGTTTCACATATGTATCTAATTAAATAATTATTATCTTTTGTTACATAATTAATTAATTTAAATTCATTAAAAACATTTAATATATTAGTTATCATAATATTTTTTGATGTTTTAGACCAAAATGCTTGCAAAATCACAAGTTGAGGAGTTGGCATATTGTAGTACTACTTAGAAAGCTACGTGCCTAATTCCTCCATCAAGGATAAAATTATTAGTAGTAATGGAGAGTTCTCCGATTCCTCTTGACTTAAAGTTATAAGACTTTAATTCCCAATCATTCCTTGATACAACAACTTCTGGAAAGGCTCCCTGATACCTAAAGCATCCTTTGTTACTTGGTTGGCAGCCAGAGGGACACTGAAGACTAAATATTGACTAAAGAGACTAAGTGATTAGATTTATGTTTTATGCAAAATATTGCTTGAATCTATAAATCATCTGCTCTTTAAATGCAATTTCTCATCTATATGGGCCAGAATGTAACACAACATGGATCTAGTTTGTCGTACAACTATTTGAGAAAGTATTTTAGTTTAGTAAGAATTGGGAAAGATAAGAAATGTCTAAGCCTCGGTCTAATATTGTTTATCTACTTATTTGGGAATCAAAGAAACCAAAGAATATTCAATAACATTCCTACTGAGCAAAAAATACAATAATACACTGAACTTATTTTTGGATCAAAGAGATACTCATTACTTATTAAGTCATTATGATATGAGTTATTCTATCAAATATAGATGGAGACTAGATCTTAATAGAACAATGTCTAGGAACAATTTAAGGATAATACATAAATACAATATGAATCATAATTATAATCTCATCATAATTTTATTTACAATGTAAAGTTATCCCATAGAATTTATCATGCACATCTAACTATGTATAAGATAAAGAATATCTTTTAAATTATTTTGACACTAAACTATAACCAAAAGATTAAATATAAAGCATAAACAAATAATCTCCCAACAATCGTTTAATTATCATATACCACACCACCATATGACGATTATATTACTATTGAGAAAGTGGTTCAACGAGAAAATTCTACACGATTCTCTAAAGTTAACATTTGCTTAAATCTAACAACTTTCATCTTAATTATCATCATAATTAATAAAAATTTCCTAAATACATCCTTAGATATTTGATGACACCTTATCTCCTTTTACATGCCTGATGGTTCTAATGTTCTATAGTACATTGCTGTCTTAAACAATGTAAGGAACTATATCAAGTTCATTAAAGAACTTGTTGCTCTAATTAATCATTTCCATTTTATAAAAAATGCATTATGGATTAATTAGCAACCATTGCTATAATGGAACTTTTCAAATCTTAAAGTGACTGTTTTATAAGTAGAATAGACCTTAGTTAGGACTTACTTCTAAATTTAATATCCATATAACCTTGAAACTCAAATATCAACTCAAACATAGAATAACGAATATCTTTAATACTTTTAGTTAGGACTTACTTCTAAATTTAATATCCATATAACCTTGAAACTCAAATATCAACTCAAACATAGAATAACGAATATCTTTAATACTTTGTAAGTATTAGATATCTCAAATACTAAACACCCTTAGAATATTATCTATGTACTTAAAGTTAGAATACGTAAATAACTTCCAATATATCTGTATATATCTAATTCCTAGAATTTTCATATCCAACAAGAGTTGTTCTTAGAAAATTATGTTTTCAACAATTAAAAATTAGAATTATTGTTCTCTATGAACAATATCTCACTACATACTCTCGTTAAAGAGGACAACTATACTCCAGCTAACCTTTTTATAAACATGCTCTGCCACTAACCTAGTCACAATCTTCTCTAAAACAAATTCTTTGAATTCATCATAAAAGTGAATCTTTCAATGTCTTGCATCTTTTCAACTATACATCAAATGTATCAACAAATGTACTTGTTTTAATTAGATGTATTGTAATGAGATTTTAACTTTTTAAATTTCATCTAACTCCCACTACTTATCTTGAAAATCATTCTCCTATAAGTATGCATTATAATAAACAATTTGTTCAATAGGCCTGTAAGATTATATCCAACCTCCTGGATACCTCAAAAACCTCTTATCATCTAATTTCATTCTAAACTTGGTGGATAATACATACTTCAACTAAGCATCACATCTGTTCATCATTAACTTTGAATATTTAAAAGTCTTAGTGTTCTGTATCTATTCTAAAATCTTATTAATTGATTTAGTTAGAACTATTGAAGCTAAGTTATTGTACTAGTCATAACAATAGAAGAAATAATATTGCATCATACAATCTCTCATGTTGTACTGGAACAAAATCGTCCATAACGTAGGAGATTATTGCACAGCTTACAACTAGTTTGAAGTTCTCAAATAGATTACTAGAAAAGGAAAAAAATCAAAAGCATGATGGAGTGATTTACAAGACAACATTCACTACTACTATTTACTTCCTATGGAAAGAAAGGAAAAGGGGAAGCTACAAGCAAACATCAATTAGCAAAAGATACTATCAATTGGATCAAAGTTCTATTAATTTCTAAAAGTGCTCATAGATCTCTATCTATTGAAGCAAAGAATAGATTGCTTTTGTAAAATGAAGTAGTTACTTACTTAGTCAATTTTCTTTTGAAGTTGATGTATTGATATATAAATTTGAGCAGATCTTAGAAAAGTTGTAATGATGGATATAGCTTTAGTATAGTTAATGATAGTTAGTTCATTTTCCAAAAAAATAAATTCATACTCTGATGGAATTTTTTGTGAAGGCACTCACCAGAGAAACTCATTCCTTATAGATAATCAAAAATTTAAAACTCACCAAAATTACTTAGATTTAAATTATTTGAACTTTCCAAAATTTTAAATTAAAATTTGTTTAATACATATGGCTATATCGTTTTAATTCATTAGTAATATAATGAAATACAAGTATCATCCTTTATGAATTGTTATTCTATTTAATTCATCACATGTATAAGATTTAATAATTCAATACCATCCTCATCCTTTGGTTATTCTTCAACTTAATAAGCTTTATAAATTCATATGATTTATAATGAGAAAAGGATACACATATCCTTGTTATAGCTTTATGATTTTAATCATGTTGATTTAACCAACATGGCATAAAAAGATAGTCTTCTTATCTAACTTTAAATTCTTGCCACTTTTGTTAAGCATAAGTTTCCTTTGATCCAACACATACAAACTATTTGCATAAACTTGGATCAATTAGTTTTACTCAATAATCTATTTCTTATCATGTCTTAAACATTATAGTAATGTTGAATTTGATTTTAGTATCAAATACTTATAAACATGAATAAGAAATATATATGATCTCTATCATATTTCATATAAGTAATGTTATCATTCTATAGAAAATGCCTTTAATTGTGTCCACTATTATGGCTTTAGGAAGTTAAACTGAGTGAAACAATTTCATCAGGATACTATACCGTTTAACTCTACTTCATGCAACCTCTTGATCTTGTTATCATGGTGTTAACATACATCGTACATGTTTTCATTAAAGTTTATGAGACATTAATCAACTCAATATGTCAATACATTTTGTCATCTATATTATTTTAATGTATGTCTAAAACAATGTCATTGAATCCTCAATAAGGATTATGGCAAAATTACATAATGGGCATACAATTTTCTTTTCTATCAAACTTTAAGAACTCTTGTCAAACATAATATATGTACAAGAAATCAAGTTCACTAACTCTTAGTATGAACTATACTAAACAAGATAACTTCCACTTAAAACAAAAAATATAAATGTAAGCAAAACAAGTAATTGATTATACGCAACGACTACCAAATGAGATTAGGACTTTAATCATGTATTTAGTTACTCCCACTATTTTATTCTAAATAATAGCCCTTACTACTATTCATAAAGATTAATTTTAGCGGCCTAAAATCTCATTCAAATTTAGATGATCTTGAGTTTGCCCAACAAACCAACTAAAATTAGGTAAATAACAACTTTATCAATCACATCTCATGTGACTACTAGATCCATTAGGTGACAACTCTTACCAAAACACATCTTGTATGTTATTCCTAGGCCTGCCTCTATATTCATACAATCATGAGTTTGCTCATCTAAATCGCACAAATTTAGTTAAGTATAACCCATTATCATAAGATTAAAAATATTTGGGTTAAAGTGTCCTTAAGTTTGCTCAATAAGCCCAATAATAAATAGAACTCTGACTTATTCTTATAACAATGGAAGGCAATAATCACGTTCTCAATATTTATATAATATTTTAACAAGAAATTTAATTTCATTTGTCTCATCAAATACAAAATTGCATGTAAAATATTACACATATAGAACAAAATGTTTAACCTGAATGCAATGCCTATATCAAACATATAAATAAAATATACAACTTATGCGTTCATAATCGAATAGTATGCATAAAATAACAAGCTTTATTAGATTCTAGTTACTGATCTTCGTAATGTAAAATAATATTTCCTACTCTTTGCAAAAAATTAAATTAGATTAAACTATTTGATTTCTAAATATATTGAATTTCTATTTCAAATAAAAATTTTATTTTTTTGAAAATAATTTTCAAATCTAATTGGAAACTATTTCCAATTAACTTGACTCCTTTATTAAAATTTAATTGAAAAAAATTTTCAATAAATTATTGTTCTTACTCATTATTATTTAGAAAACTCCTTTTTTACAATTATATAAGTAACATATTCTAATTCAATTAGAAAACTATTTCTAGTCTAATTGGAAACTAATTTTCCTTAATCAGAAAATTATTTTTTAATGTTAAAAGGAAACTACTTTCAAAATTAAATAAAATACTTTGAAATTTAATTAATAAAGTTATTTATAATATTTATTTATAGATTGATTTCTTAATTAATTAAAACATCTTTCTTTAATAAATTAGAAAAACTATTTTCAAAAATATTAAGAAATCTCATTTTTCTTAATTAATAAATGAAAACTCCTTTCAAATTTTAATCAAGAAAATTAACTTTTTTCTAATAAATCAAGAAACTTATTATTCATAAATAAAGAAATAGTTTCTAAATAAATTTAATAATAATTCTCTAAACAAATAAAGTTGTAAGTTTAATTTATCTCAATCAAATTGAAATAAATAAATTTAATTAAGAAACATCTTTGTTAAATTTTTAGAAAAAACTTTTCTTAATTTTAAAGAGTCTAATTAATTAATTTAGATCTAATTGAAACTAATCAATTCTAATTTTAGGAACTACTTTTCTAAAATCAAATTAGGAATTAATACAAAACTTAATCTTAATTATATTAAGAAAAATAAGTACTTTAGTATTAAAATTAGTAACTCACCTTTATAATTATCTATCATAATCTAATTATGAAAAAATAAGTCTTTTAAAAGTTTTTTGACTATAATTAATCATTGGATAATTAATTTAATTTAATAATTCAACTCCTTGAAAAATTAGACTAAATTTCAAATTATTCCTAATAAAATAACCCTTTGAACAAAATTAAAAATATTAGAAAACATTTTTCAAATATATTAGAGATTTAAAATAATTTAATCTAAATTAAACTAATTTAATTAAAAA
Source organism: Erythroxylum reticulatum (assembly GCA_025504915.1). Classification (NCBI taxonomy): domain Eukaryota; kingdom Viridiplantae; phylum Streptophyta; class Magnoliopsida; order Malpighiales; family Erythroxylaceae; genus Erythroxylum; species Erythroxylum reticulatum. Next base: position 28,917,248 of record JANSVA010000006.1, on the reverse strand, counting down.
TAAGGCTTATATATATAATTATAAAATGTAGGAATTGTCTAATGCGTGTATTGCACAAACCTGAAGACTTTCTACGAGGCGCATGTAGTCAATCTCCAGTGTTGGTTGCATGTGCCAGCAGAGTCTATTGACTGATGCTTTGATCCTATATGGGGCGCCCGTCATAGATGTGCCCCATCATTTTTCATATTAAGTTTTATGGTCACCACCTCTTGTTTTTTTTTCTCCTGTCACCGTTCACCTCCACCAACCACCACACGCCACAATCATCTTCTCTAGCATCTCTAGCAGGCCATTATTGTAATACATAGTATATACCTTATTACGTATCCTGGATCTACATAAAATGATCAAAAACGAAGGTAATGCGAAATATCTAGATTTCAGTTCCATCTCTGATTTCGATGCCGATTCTGAGCTCCAAACGTCTCTGCATCTCCCGATACCTTTAGTGGAAAGTGCTCCCCGATACATAGTCTAAGTCTTTCTACAGTTTCCTTTAAACACGAGCTCTCTTAACGAGTCATAGAACTTTATACTCATGAATGATATAAGTAACTACAAGAAACCTTAACCTTTATATAGCTTCCATATCGGGCTTCCCCATCACAAAGCTAATATGGACCCGATCCACACTAATTGGAGTCCATTTTTCATCCAGACTCAACCAATTAATCTAGATCATTTATTAGGTCACTTTATTATCTTTATCTGGATCAAATTGCGCAACTTAATCTATAATTTATTTAAAAACCAAAAACTGTAATTAATGTTGTCCAACTCTATGAGACAAAGACAAAATTGTCCCTAAGGACAAAAAAGTCTAACAATCTCCCCTTTGGACAATCATTAATTGCAGTTGGCTCTAGTTTAAAAACAGTTTAAAAACTCAGTTAAGCCACGGTACTACATTAGTCGACTAAGTTTTAGAAACAAAACATTTGATCCAAAGATAATGAAAGTCTATCATTCTGTCCCGCAAGGCTTTCGATACCAAAAAGTATCAGATTCATGGGACATGTGTGACACAGATCCAATACAATCACGAATACCTAATACCTCACTGATATGAATGGGAAAATGGAGTGCGGCAAACTAGGATGATACCTTTATGATCTAAATTATATCATCTTCATTTGTAAGTCTTGATTTCTCCAACTTTATGCTAAATTGTATATGCTAAACTGCATTAAATAAATCTTGTTTTCGATTACCGAATGTTAAACGGCATTGGAGAAAACCTTTATGTTCTCCAACTGAATGCTAAACTACATTAGAGAACCTTTATGGGATTAAAAACTTATATCCCCTTATATCATGTCAAACTTTATAGATATCTATGCTAAATTGTATACGTCTAAATGACATAGGCATAAGGTCAATCTATATATATGCCCAATGACCTTCAAATGCTTAAGATTGACATAAATCTTAAGACTTTTATACGTATTATGACAATGTATGACAACACGTATTACTGAGGATAAATGATGATCATCTTTATCAATAAACCATCATACTATCATAACACTTTAAAATGTACAAATGTACATAGAGCAAACATGACGATTCCCCTTAAATAATAGTGTCTAAGGACATCAAAACATCTATACTGTATACTTGTGTCACAAACACAAATGGGTGAAGTCCTTTAGTTAAAGGATTGACTTATAGTTCCTTAGTCCTTAAATGTTCCAAACCTTAATGTCACCTTTTCGTATCAACACCTTTATGACCAAATAATTGATCTTTAAATGCTATGACCCTGTGATATTCTTTGTTGTTATTAAACAACACTGTAAGAAGAATATCACAGTAAAATCAAATGGGTCCAGCTGCTGAATGGACCACAGACCACTCAAAAATCAAATTTCTGACCTAAACCATCTATGAAGCAGCCCCTTAGCATGCAGTCTACATGCATAGTCGAGGAAGTTCCTCCTGTCTCTACTTGATGCACTTCTACGACATTGTATCATCTACAAACTTCAACTGTAACCTTAAGTGAACTTTCAATCATCCAAACACATAGCTAAATTTTAATCTGAATTCCCTACGAGGTTTAGTCTATTAACTTTTCTATATGTCAACATATAATCCTTAATTCCTTCAAGTATCTTAACACTCGTTAGACTGCACTCCAAAAGTCTATAACTGGATTAACCATATATTGAACAAACAGTTAAACTATGAATGCAATGTCCTATCTAGTACATAGCCGAGCATACATCAGACTATCCACCGTACTAGAATACAGAACATTCCTCATAATCTCTCGCTTTACTTTATTCTTTGGGTATTACACCAAAGATTATCTCTCACTATGAGAGACAGGTGTTATGACAGGTTTACTGTCAACTGCATTAAACCTTTGTAACACATACTCATTGTATGAATTCTTTGAGAGGTATAATAAGTGTTGAGATCTATCCCGGTGAATCTGAATACCTAAGGCAGAAGATGTTATACTAAGGTCCTTTATGTCAAGGTTCTTGACTAAAAGTTGCTTATCTTCATACAACATGGTCAGGCGATTTGATGTGAGCAATTTATTATCCTCATGCAGTAATAGGAAGATAACTTTACTCCCCTTAACCTTATAGTACAGGCATCTTTTTAGCTTTATTTTCCATGAAGCCAGAAGAGGCCATAACATCTTCAAATGTAAGGTATCACTTTCAGGAAGTTTATTGTAAACCATATATTGATCTGCGTAACTTACAAACTATATCAGTACTTTCTGGATCCTAGGACCCTTCAGATTACACCATATAGACCACTTCATAAAGGTCTTTATTCAGGAAGGTGGTTTTGATAGCCATCTGATGTAACTCTATATCATCATAAGCTACAATTGTCTTTATCACTGAAAATGTAACCTACGAGGATACATTTTAAAAAGGTAACATAAAGTCAAGCTTTTTCCTGAGTTTGACCATTAGGTAATTGAGCGAGCCCATAAACAGTTGAAATTTATCCTAAAATCATTTAGGTCTAAAAACTTTATTTATAACTGACGAGTTTGCAGTTCCTGATGCAAATCAACTAGCTTCCAGACCTTACTATGCTTCATGGCTTGTATCTCATCATTCATCGCATCCCACCACACATCCACATTAGGTCCAGAAATAGCTTCTGTAAAAGTAACTGGATCTGTAATATGTCTAATAACATAGTCCAGTACACTTGATAGACTATGTAATCAGATGGGACAGTAAGTCATCTTACTCCACTGGATTTACTAAACTATATTAGATCTTGTACCCCCCAAGAACCTCTATGTGTACAAGTATGGGTTCCTGTTCCTATACAGGTACGGTACAAAGATCTAGATCCACCAGATCTAACTATATGAGTAGCGGGTATGTGATAAATGTAGTATCCGCCTTGCTATCGTTCGAAGGGCGAAAGGCCCACCATCATCATAGACATGGTGATCCAATAACTTAACTGTTTGTGATTCCAATATTCTGGTCCCTCCTTCTCTACAGTAAAATCTGTAGCCCTAAAGTGATTGAGATATTTTACTAAATAGCAATGAGGGGAACGAGCATGCATATTTCTTTATAAGGATTATCCTACCTCAGTAGGGCAGCACCTTACACAAATATGCGCAAGGCTAAGTTTTTCAACTTTTGGATAATTAGGTAGATTAGTCCTGCTTTACATTGACTTATTTAAGTCTTTTAGAGTGTAGTTATACCTTTTGGCAACACACCATTTTGCTTAGAACTATTTAGCATAATGAACTAAGTCACTATTCTAACTGACTCCATATATTTGGCAAACGGACCTTTTAAAGTCCTGAAATATTATGTTTGCCATAATATTCTCCTCTACGATCAAATCTGACTATCTTGGTTAATTTTTCCCAACTGGTTCTCAACCTTCAATCTTTAAGCAAGAACACATAACTTTGATGGGAATAATCACCAAGAAACATCAAAATACTTTCAGAATTGCACAATGCAATTGTATAAGGTCTACCGAAATCTTTATGTATTAGACTCAACAAGTTAGAAGCATAAGTTGACCTCAATGTCCTTATTAGTCAACTTACCCTTATAATAGTCAACACATGTTTCTAGATCATCTTAATCTAAAATTGAGAAATGCTTTCCTTGATCAATCTCTCAAGCCTAGCTCTGGAAATGTGGCTTAAACTTTTATGCCACACCATGTATGATTTCTCATTCATCAAGTCCTTCATACCTTGTTTAGCAAGATATGAAGAAGTATATATCTAATTCGGGGTAAGGCACATTATATACAAACCATATGAGAAGAAAGTTGCACCTTTATGTTTTACATTAAACAACAACTGTACAATAGAAGTATTAAATGGAACACGTCAACCTTCAGTGTCCGAAATTGATCAAAAGATCACATATAAAATGTGTCCTATAAAAACCAAATGAACCTTACTATAAAGTTCAGTACATACATCCCCTATAGATATTAGTTCCACCTCTTTATCGTTGTGAACAATCAGTTCCTCCTTCCCTTTATTTGGCCTTATCCTAGATATGAACTACTGCATTGTGGAATCACCTTGATCAAATGTTCCACTAAATAGCCACTTATACTTAATGCAACTATCGCAAATTAGATTCATCATTGACAAGCCAAAGAATAACCTGATGGTTATAGTCTTTCCTTTAAACCTTATACTACTAGTTTCTTTATGTCCTTGAGACCTTTATTAAAACTGGTTTGACCAACATCAGCATGTGGAGAAGATTTGAACTTTCTACCTTTGAATTTAATAGGCTTCATCTTTGTCTTCCCTTAAGCTGCTTCGAGGACTGTAGGAGTAGCAAAACTTGAGTTTCTCCACCTCAGCAATACAATAGGATATCAAAGCATTGAAGTCTCAATATCTTCATCTACTATGAAAATGAATTATTCTCGATATGTACTCCATTACTCCCCTTTACCCATGTATACTTCATGGAGAATAATACTTTCATCAAGGAACTTATCTCAACTCTAGATGAGACTGTGTACCTCTGGGAGACATTATCAAGAAACTCCTTCACTATGTCTGTGTCCGGAAGTCCACTAAACAGATGATAAAGAATGGATTTCTTAATGATTGTCAGACATAATCTGTTAGACCAATCCTAGGCTTCATAAGCTGCTTTATAAACTCTTGAGTTCATGGATGTAGGTGGAGATGGTTTACACATCCGTATGGTCATATGAACCACAGCTATCTCCACAACATTCAACACATCCTCTGTCCACTACTTTAAATTGAAATCGGATAGGATTTCAATAGTGACACTGATTTTGTTGACTGAAAAGGTGACTTTAAGATGATAATCTTCAAATCAGCACAAATGTAGGACAACAGCGATACTAAAGCCATTGAATGGTATCTTTTATTGAAAATCCGATCACAAATATTATGAAACACCTTTGGGCTGAATACATAATATATGCAATTAGACTTCCACACATAAAAGCGATCGGAGTACAAACCATCAACTCTCGTGACACTACCACCATAGGGTGAATAGATCACTTGAGCAACAGCTTTCCTCCATCTAATGCCTTTATGTACATCTTAAACTATTATGTAAGGTTAACACCTTTGGGAAGAATAACCAAACATAAAATCAGAGACATCCCCCAACATGCAAGCAGAACAATTCAAAATACTGACTTAAATGGCCACTTTGGTGACTATATTCTCATCAGCACTTAAAAAGTCCGCAAACACAAGGGATACATCTTTATGTTATCCTCATATTCATCATGGGTATACAATATGTGATAATGCATCATCAATAAATGAAAAAATCCGAATGCACAGTCTCATTGCCACACACTCATGCTGAAGACATTCTCTGAAAATTTCATTTGAGACTTTCGTAAAAGAAAAATCTCAATATAGTGACTATCGCGCATCACCAGATACTGAACCGACCGCCTGAGAGATGACAACCTCATGTATCTCCCTTATGGCAAGTTCATTGCATGAAAATTCACTTAAAAATGGCTTCAGAATGTCTCAATTCCTTTTCCGATTGATTACCATACATTCTCGAACACTGAACCTGAGACCCGAGAACCTCATGTATCTCCCTCATATGAAGTCCGAAGCATGAAAATTCAATCGCAATCAGATTCAGAATACCTTAATTCCTTTCTCTGAAGTTAAACTTTCTTAATTCCTTTCTCTGAAGTTAAACTTTAATTTATTACTAACGTAATAAATCTAGAAAAATGGAAACGTTACTTTATAAATTTTCCGAACTCAAAAACTGACCCAAAACACCTCGGGGTACCCTTATGGGAAATTTAGAATTTTTGTGTGTGTGTGTGTGTTTTTTTTAAGTACTGAAGCTAGACTGTATGGTTAATGTCAGCCGCTGACGTGCACGACACGTCAATGCGCTTGCTAGCTGGCCGCGGGTGCTTGGCACGCTCGAGAGCAGCGTCCGGTGCATGCGCGGCACGCACACACATGTACAAACATGCTGTTACTGTAAGACAAGTTCGTTGCATGCACTGCCACATGTCGCACATCGGGGGAGCCATGTGTGCAGGACGTGGATGGTCCAGATGGGCGTGTGCAAGTTACGCATCCCGCCGTCCAACGCGTGTTGGTGCGCAGGCGCGACATGCGTCCTACGCCCGCTAGAGCCACGTGTTGGCACGTGTGCCACAAGTGTCGACCCTATGTGGGCACTCCCGCGTACTGTAGCAGAGCACGGGCCCGACGGTCTTCCCCTCTTCTGACACTGGAGACGATTTTCGACATATTAGGAGCTCATTTTTCACTCCATTCGACCCGTTTTAAACCCATTTTTCGTAGCTAACCTTATGTATACCACTTTTACGTAATTATATACATTAAAAATTGAAAAACGAATCAAAAATCAAGGAAAACCAAATGAGATGAAAAATCGAAAAACCTTTGTTTTCGATAATCCGATCACGTAACCGCTCTAATACCACATGTAATATATAATATAGACCTTATTACGTATCCCGAATCTACATGAAAGGATCAAAAACGAAGATAATGTAGAATACCTAGATTTTGATTCCATCTCTGATTCCGATGCCGATTTCGAGTTCCAAATATCTCCGAATCTCCCGAAATCTTTAGTGAAAAGTGCTCCCCAACACGTGATCTAGGTCTTTTTATAGTTTCCTTAAAACAAGAGCTCTCTTAACGGGTCAGAGAAGTATATGCTCGTGAATGATAAGAGTAACTGCAGGAAACCTTAACCTTTATATAGCTTCCATATTGGGCTTTCTCATCACAAGGTTGATATGGACCCGGTCTACACTAATTGGGGTCCATTTTCTACCTAGACTTTGACCCATTAATCTAGATCATTTATTAGGCCACTTTATTATCTTTATCTGGATCAAATTGCGCAACTTAACCGATAATTTATTTAAAAATAAAAAATGCAATTAATGTTATCCAACTCAACGAGACAAAGACAAAATTGTCCCTAAGGACAAAAAAGTCTAACAATTATAGCAACCATCTGTCGCTAGCATTGTTGGAAACATGACACAACTCAATATTGATGGATGGACTTTTCAAGCCATAAACCGTGTTGCCAGCATATAGCCGGTGGAAGCTTCCCTGCACCGTCAACAGCCACGATTACCAGAAAGCATAGACTCCCAAAAGCATCCATAATCGTGGGCTGACAAAAATGTCACACAACATAACCAATCACATACACAAAAGGTCTTTGTGGTTCTTATCCACTACCTTTAACCATCACAAGGAGAAGAGAATCCAAAACAAATTTTAGGTTTCTCATTTGGTAACGAAACTAATTGTGCTTTCTCTTTAAAAGCACTCCAAAGTTATCCAGAATTTCAAAATAGTATTTGTCTTCATGGCTTTAGCCTTTAGGGTTCATGCAATGTTTAATATATTGTTTAAATCTTAAACAATTCTTAATCATATTTACAGTTCAATTTTAAATCGAATTAGATCCGAAGACCTTTTAGATTAAAATTAATTAGATCTAAACTCAATTTTAATTGTTTATGATTTCAATTTAAAATGTGACATCAATAACAATCAAATAATTTAATCGAAATATAGAATTATAATTGGCTGGGACAGAATTTGAACCCAGCCGTAACGAAATAATTGCAGAAATTTTTTGTACTTTTCCTTAAAATTAAAATCACTTTAATTTTATAAGATAATTAATACATAAATCATAATATAAGTATGAATCTTAGTTCAAGCTTTATTCTAAAACTTGATATTTTTCTTATCGTATCCCTAGAACTGTTTCCGAAATTAGTTCATTTCAACCACCATAGTCGCACAAGTGTTTAACATCTAACGGTATCTACAAAACAAGTTTAGAGAATAAAGAGAGTTAAGTAAAAAATATTAGCTCCCTCAGAGCTTAAGTCTATTTATAATTGATTTTAGATATTTTAGTATTCTAATTTCAATTAATTTTTAATTAGATTAAATATTTCAATTAAATGTAGGTTATACCTAAATAAGATCCAATATCTCATATTGATATTTATTTATTAAATATCTTATATTTGATTATAAATTTTCTCAAATTTTATAATCAAATCTAACTTTATTAAAATGTTTTTATTCTCTTCAACTCGTTTTTTATTTGTGACCCATTTGGCTCATAAATATATTAGCAATACATGTAAATTATAACCTTAAATTATATTTAGGATTAGATAATTTAAACTCCTTTAATTTATCTTTAACTCTTTAATTAAACCGTTTATATTCATAAATCAAGATTGACGTCTAACAACAAATTATAAATACTCAAATATTTAGAAATGCCAAAGATATTTTGTCTAACTTTTTTATGTATGATTTTTTTCTTATAATTCGATCATTTCATTATGCGATATTCCAATTAAACGTAGAGTATAGAATTTGATAGGTGTAGATTATAGCAATTTTTTGGTGTTTAAGTGTGTTTTTAAGTGTTTCTTAGATGATTGTCATGTGTATAAGCTTAGAATTGTGTTATTGTTAGTATTTATATGTGTTTGATTGGTTTAAAACATGAATTTGACCTTAATTTTATATTTCAAGAGACGATTGATTTGTTTATGAGTGTATGGAAATAGAAAATTAAAGCATGGGAGAAGATTGTGGATATATGCAGGCATGCCACAATCGTGTACCATATGCAACTGTGAATAGCGAAGACGATAAATGTAGCACAAGCCTCTATCATGATCGTGATACCATACATGATAGTAAATCATATTAAAAATAGAAAAAAAATAAAAATCAATTTTTATTAGTTTCACAAATTTTGAAAACTAGAAAAAAAAACTAAAATTAAAAAAGAAACAAAAAAAAAACTCAAGAAAGCATCCTTTTTACTGAATTTAAAAACAAAAATAAAAACAAACAAACAGGCTCTTAGTTATTGCACTGACATTTGAGATTAGCATTACAAACTGACATTTAGATAATATTTACATAAAACTTGTCACAATCATTTAATAATTAATCCTGCCCCAGCAATTAACTGCCTATTAACTTGGCATTTGAATTCAGGCAAAACATCTGACAGAGATGGAAACCAATGTAAAGATAACAAATTTTTAAACAAACGATTCATAATTATTCTAATATTACGATTGTGGTGGATTACTCGTAAATCATAACGGAAGGCTGGTCACTATTGGTAGAGGAAACTATTTAAACCGTGTGATATCAAATATAATTACAGACAACTGGAAAAAAGAAAACAGTTGTATTGTTACTGGAGACTACTAAAATAAAAGTAATTTGGCATTGGGCGAGTATAAAGTATCTCGGTATTGTACACCTTTTCCCTAATTTGAGACTTGAGAGTCGAGGAATAAATTCAGAGCACGTGTGTGACTCACAATTTAACTTATCCCTAGAAAAGGAAAGAGATTAAGAAAATAATAAAAAAGGTATGCTAATTCCTAAGCAAAAGTCAATATCGGATTGAAAATTCTACAAGAATCCTCCCGCACTCCCCAACAAAAGCTACTCCGTTCCGTTTTGTCGGCTTATAAAGATTAAGAAACAAATACCAATGTGTCTTCGTTTCTTACTCTTTTCTCCTCGCATTTATAGGTAACTTGATGCACCTCTAATCGCAGAATCTTTCTTGCTTCCCCTTTTTTCATAGTTTACTCTCTAGTTTTTTCATAGGTTTGTGAGCATTATCACTTGCTTTTCTTTAACTACATTGTATATAATTAGACTAGACTTAAGAATTATACTCGGTGGTTTTTCTCTTTTAATGAGATGAATAATTTCTTGAATAAACTAAGTTAATGATCTCTCTCTATTTACATTAACCTGCTAGAGGAATTGATTCCACAAGAGAAAGAAAATAGCAGTCACAGTCCAAGTCCTTACTAATTATTATATGTGAATTAAAAATAGGAGCATGTTCTTGCAGCGCATATATGTGCAGGGACAGCCTATTCAACAAGAGTGCATGACCAGATTTCACTCAGTCCATCTATTTAATGCGTTCTTGGCAATCTAACCTATTGTTCACTTAACAAGTCTCTATTTCTCTCAATTTAGCAGTTACAACTTTTGTTGTTGTAAATGACAAGGGTAAAGTTTAGGAGATAATTTGTTGTTTTGGATTTTTTATTTTAGCATCTAACTTTTAAAAATTATTACTTACTTTCTTGAGATTATACTTTTATATCACTTTACCCTGAAAATTGTTCTTCTTAAAAAAAAAAAGTTAATGAAAAAATAACAAAACGGCGTTATATTACTTATGTTACATAGCAAAATCGAGACAAGTTTTATCACGTAATACAAGTAATTGGAAATTGTTTCATCATTTTATGTTTAAGTTTACTGACGAAAATGATGATAAGGGTAATAGGTGATAAAAAAAACATAACTTCAAAAAGGTAAATGATAGTTTTCTAAAATTCGAAATTAAAATGAAAAAGATTCAAACTACAAGAGTATCCAATGTAATTTACCCAAAAATTTAGTATAGATGGTATGAAAAAAAATACAATTATCATTTTTACTTATACCCTTTGAAATGTTAAGAATCATTTACTTATAGAAATTACTTCTGGTCTATTCGACTTCTCTCTCTTTTTCAAATTCTCACTATTTAGATATGAACAATCAAACTTTTTTTTTTACTAATAACACTATTAAAAAATTTTAATCAAATAACACAATGTCAATCATTTTTATATTAATATTGAAGACTTCATGAATTGTATCCACCAAATAGGAATCACATACCATAGATATGAATGCCACTTCTTCATTTAAAACAACAACAACAAAAAACGAATATGATTCTTACATGAGAAATTTCGTAAAGATCTAGTAAACTTTAGCTAGCTGTCAACCTTCACCGGTAGTTATGCCTACTTTAGTAATCCTTTATGCTCAGGTCACACTCATGTTGAAAACTTAAGCCTTATTCTTCCCTAACTTTATCTAATAGCAACTAAGATCAAAACCTAATGATGAGGCTCTTAAGCAATTAGAGGGGAAAACTTTAGCTAAATACATTAATTCTATGAAAAACCTACAACACCTTATTAAGGTGGATAGCTAAGAACCAATTGCTAAGAGAGGGAAACAAAAATATCAAATACTTATAGAATTTAGTGTTTGCCAAAAGCAATTTTAATAAGATTGTATCCTTGAAGGACTCTAAGGGATATATTGTCATGAAATGACAAGAGTTAAATCATCTAGATTTTCACTACTGTAAAAGCACTCTAGGTATAGCCAATTGTACATCTTTCTCCAAGCAAGATATGAAAAAACATTATTCCTCAAGCAATTTTTAAGGATCTAGCATAATCTCTCATCTAGCCATTCTCTTACTCATATTTCTAAAGAGCATTGTTTAGTTTGGGACCAACCAAATCTCTATGTTTTGATGTTCTTTTAGATAACCTAAAACTTAGTAGCTACAATGTTACTAATTATATTTAGGAATTCTATAAAAATGACAAATTTTTAACTAATTTTAACAAAACTTACTTATGCTTGATCCTAAATATTTTGAATCCTTCTAGTTTGTCTGATTATAAACTAATATCATGATGCAATGTGGATCATAAAACCATATCCAAATTACTAGCCTTTAAGTTGAAATACGTCTTAAAGTTCTTATCAATTCTAATTAGAGAGCCTTCATCTAAGGTGGGAATGTTGCAAACAATATGCTCTTCACATAAGAGTCACTTAAAGAGCTATTATAAGAAAAAGAAGAAGATTAAGAGTTATTCTTTGAAGAGTAACTTAAATATGACAATTGACTCAATAAACCAAAATTTCTTGTTTGTCATAATAAAGGCTTAGGAATTTCTAGCCAAGTTTATAACATGGTTAAACTAATGTGTTATCACTAGCCCCTACAATATACTCATCAATGGTGAACCTACATAGATATCTAAAGTAGTTAAGAAGCTTAGATAGGAAAGCCCTTTGTCCCCTTCTCTTTTCACTCTCTATATTGAAGCCTTAACTTGAATTATTCAAGGAATATTGATAAAGAAAATAATTTATAATTCACTACAAATGTGATAATTTAGAATTTTTAACTTGTCCTTTATTGATGATCTCCTAGTCAATTGTGAAACCTATATATAATCAATCAATGCGCCAATAACTTATTTATAGGAGTTCAAAACACTCCTAAGCCTCCAAGTCAATCTTAACTTTAGTCTTAAAGAGGATATTTACCAAGAGTGAAGACCTATTGGAGACTAAAAGTGCCACTTGAAACGAGTTTATTATTTGGTTCTACCTTAAAGAGGATGTTTGGCTAAAAGTATAGACATGTTAGAACATATAAACATCAGTTGTATCAATTCAACACTTGATTATAATCATTGGTTCATCTAGTGATTTATTCAAAGAACATAGCTTATAGACCATTTTGTGCACCTAATGGTTTACTCAATATGCACCTGAAAGATAAAGACTATAAAGTCCACTAAAAAAAAGAAATGTCATTATAATTCTAACAATAAAGTGATAGAACATTTGTTTATTTATAATTGTCTACTAAAAGCACAATTCAATAAAATGTTTATTATATCTATGAAATTATTTTCTATGACAATCACAATTATAGGATTTTTCTAACATAATGTTTACATAACATTTCAGTTCCTATTTTACAATACCTACATTTTATGATGCCTATTAAATTATATTACAAGTGTCAATATATTTTCCCATTCCAATAATTATAAAATTTTGATTAGGAAAAACCATATTTCTTGCCATTGTTGGCGAACAAATATAAAGATGATATATATTAATCTTGTGAATCTATGACATTAACTTATAGTTTTATTATAAAGGAATTAAGAATTACCTTAAACATTGTTTAACCAGACTAGGTAGTTTGTTTGTTTATTCACCTTTTAATAACCAAAAGTTGGAAACAATCACAATTTTATATTATTAGTTTATTTATTTTTATTTATTAAAGGAGAAATTATAGTTATGATTTCTTATATATATTTAGTTTAATTATGTTTAATTTTTTGTGAAACCTAATTGAAACTTAATTAACCTAATTTAATCATAATGAATCAAAATTTCTAATTAGGAATATCATTTGCCCCTAATCTAATTTTCTAAACTATTCCAATTCCTTACCCATCTTTTAACAACCCTAATCTCAAAATTTTTTGGAAATCAAGCCCTTTTATTCATTAGCAAATTTGCTTTTAAGAACATCTAAGACCATTAGAAGTTTATCCTTCTTATACACAATTATATCTTGAAACAAATCAACACACTAAGCTAGATACAACCTACAAATTTTAACAGTAGTAAGTAAATATTCTAATGTCTTAAACATTTCATTTTAGATTATTTATCTAAAAGAGCTAAAAGTATTGTATCTATCATGGTTTTTTGTAGGTTAATATGAATTTTTTCTAGGATTTTTAATATCAAGTCATCTTAGTCCCATTATAAAACTAATAATAGACATCTTATCTTATCTAAAATTAATTAAGTCTTGAAACTAATAGATATGTATCCAAAAATTAGCATAGCCTCCACATTCCTCCTTTTACATTATACTTCCTTGCTCCACCCATTCTTATGGTAATAAATTTCATAATGGCAAATTCACTATAGGCTTGCAAATTCACCAGTTATCATTCATTCGGATTATATGAGCTAATAGATCATAAGGACTTTATTAAGGGTTGTAATGGGGCTAGGTTCAAAGGTAAGGTAAAATGGCAAAGGATTAATCACAAGCATTCACAAAGTACCAAGTAAAAGGGACACTCAAATTAAAATTATGAGATAAACACATGACACAACCATTTTCTTTTTTTTCTTTTTTCTTTTTTCTTTTTTCCCTTTTCTTTTTTTGTCTTTTCTTTCTTTTTCCTTTTTCCCTTTTTTTCTTTTTCTTTACTTGAATAACGTTAAAAATAAGAGAAAATAATAAAACAATAGAAAATAATGGCGGCATAATTTAGCAAATACATGAGTAGAAGTCAAAAGTCCTAAGTTACTCAATGCCTCATTCAACTTGTGATAGGGCAAGGCTAATGGGGTTTTTGGGTTTCAATGTTAGGTGATTGATTTGAAAAGCAAGGTTAAAGGCTCAAAAATGTTTGTAAAGGAAAAATAAGTGGGTCATTTTTAAGCTAAAGGGTGTAAAAACAAAGAAGACCTTAATCATTTCTATAAACCAAGTAATCAAACAAATTCAATCTAGTTCAGTGCAAGTTCTGAAGGCAAACATGACTAGAGGAGCATCACATAATACAAAGAAATAGAATAATATAAAGATGATTTCATTTAAAGCTCAAATTCGTTCACAGGTTTAATTCAAGAATTTGCTTCAATTCTATATATTACCTCATCACTCAAATGTCAAATTTTTGACTAAGTTTACAAGATCAGATATTGCAATCAATCCGCATGTTTTACTTAAAACTCACATAGCCCAATTTAATTTCATTCAAACACTCAATCTCATCCAACCTAATATGATAAAGCTTGATGGCTTAACATGCATAACAAATATGCAAAAATAAAAAAGAATCACAAACAAAAACTCCATTTCCTTCCCCCATACCTAGACCAACATTGTCCTTAATGTTAAAACAAAAAATCAAAGAAGAAAAAGTATAAAAGAAAGAGGAAAGAATGCTTCTCTATTTGTGAAAGTCGAAATCATGGTGTTGATGGGTGAAGTGGTTGGAATCCTTGAAATTTCCAATAAGTCATCAAATTATACTCCATGTGGTACATTTGGTGTTCGAGGCGAATGAGTTGGTCATCCAAATTAATTTGGAAAGGTTGGTGACTACTTGATGCAGCTGTTGAAACCTGAATTCTTGTAACTAATTCCCCCACACCTAAACCATTGCTTGCCCTCAAACAATAAATCAAATGCATTACTCAAACAATTCTGATCAAGATTTAGTAGTTAATCAAACGCACAGAAATCCATCAATGCTTTTAGTCCAATTCACTCAGTTCAACTCTATCATGATAAAAAACAAGTTACTCACATGCAAGCATATAGTTAGTAAAATAGTCACTCAAGATGCATAATATCTACCATTTAAGCCATTTTGCATTTGATATCACATAAATAAGTCAAGGATGCTCAGTATGACACAAATACAAATGAAAAGAAATAATACAAGTAGAACAAAAATATCTCAAAAACAAAAGCATAACAATGCTTCTCATTTAATAACACAAGACAAAGACACTTTTGATCAAAAACACAAAAACAAAGATAGTTATCTCTTCTTCTTTTTGGTTTTTTTCTTCTTTTATTTTTCGACACTGCATTCTAAGCATCCCTTTCCACCTTCGTATGACAAGCTATACAAAATGCACTTAAATAGCAACATCATACACAAGAGTCACAAAAGACATGCAAGGCACACAAAGGAAAAAACAAAAAATGAAAAACTTTGAAGTTAGCATCATTTTAAGAGTCAATCAAAGTTCTTCAAATCAAAAACATCAACATCATTCCTGTACCACAATTAACTATTAACCAAAGACCAAAATTATTCAAGTTACTATATTCTCATTATCACCATCAAACTCACAAAAATCCAAGTGTGCAGAAATTTCACACTTGCCCCACCCCCACACTTAAAATGGGCATTGTTCTCAATCAATAAAAGCACAAAAGAGGGATGGGAATAGAAGTACTCCCCTAGATTGAAGACGTCGTATGGAGATTTGAAATGAATGATTGTAGCTTCCTTTTCAAATGCCTACAAACAAAACAAACCAAAGAAAACAAGTAAAACAATCAAAGCAAACACTCAAAAGATATGCATAAAAGAGAAAAACACATAAAAGAAAGGGATACGGATAGGGTGTCTCCTATCAAACACTTATTTAAGGTCATAAGCTTGACCCTTGGCATATGTACATCATCCATTATTGAATGGATGCTTGAGCCTAACAGGTAGTATGCTTAGACTTCGTGAGGAGCCTGGAGCACCTTCCCTCGAAGTAGGCTCTTTATCAGCATGATGCCTCGAGGCTTCTAAGGAGTGGAACTTCACCGTTTCACCATCATACTCTAATGTCCACTAATCTTTTCGGGCATCTCCTTTCTCACACCAAGATGGTCTCTGTAAAAGTAATGCCAATGGTTGTAGAGACTCGACATCCTACTTGCCACCTTTGATCTTTAGCTTGCTTGCCCACAACTCATTCAACACTTATGTGATTAGTGACTTTTCTTCTTCTTGTTTTTCTTCTTTTTTTACATGTAAACAACTAGAAAAAGGAAACAAAATTTGGTTAGCGATAACATGAATTTCATCACTTACCTTAGGAGGTTGCACATCCTCCATCTTTTCTCGAACTATAACCTCTTCCTCTTCTAACTCTCCTTGCGCTTCCTTCTTTGTTTTTGGGTTCTCCAAATGATCTCCACTCTCTGAAGGAATGCACAACTCCTCCGCATCACTCTCCTGTTGGCTAAAAACGCATGCAGACACTTGGGCTTCTAGTCTCTCTGTTAAGTGGTTGAATTGATCTTTTAAGGTCTTCAAGCTACCCCTCGTTACCTGTTGGAATTGAAGAATGTTTGTCGCCAAACTCATTATGGTCTCCTCCAAAGACATCTTATTAGCTTGTGGTCATGGTGGAGGCTCTAGTTGGAAGTAGGACTGCTCTTGATAATAGCTCGGTGGAGAAGCAAATATGTACTGTGTATCCTGCAAAAAGGAACACGTACAAAAAGAATAACCAAAAATTGAGCAAACTTTATATACCTTAGCTTGTTGGTCATCTCTCGGTACTTGTACGGTTAAGCGTGTGAAATCTATCACTTGATGGTCAAATATGCAAGTAGCAACAAATGGAAACTCATTATCATAATAAGGATAATATGAAAAATCATAATCAAAAGCATATTGATAGTGAGCCATGTCGTTAAAAGATCGAAAAATCAAAAATAGTTGTGAAACTAAAACAAACAGAAGACAAGGTAACCAAAAGCAACGTAACCCAAAAAAGAAATATGACTAAAAAAACTATTGAGAAATTCCCTGGCAACGACGCCAAAATTTCGTACTATTGTTGCTTACAATCAAATTTAAAAAGAAACCAACTTTCTACAATACAAATTAATGTAATAGTGGAAAGTAGGTATCGTTCCCATGAGGAATTTTTAATAGTAAAGGTTAACGAGTTTAAAACTAAAACAAATGGGGGCATTTGGTTCACGTAATTTAAGAAATTAGAAATAATAAAACCAAAATTAAACAAAAATATTCAGATCTGGAAATCCAATAAACAAATCTTGGTTTCTGGTCACCGCTGTTATTACACTAAAAGGGATCCTTGATATTAAATTCAGTTCATCAATAAACATTCATTGGGGGATGTTTTCTCTTAAGTGTAAATGAATAAAAACATGTGTTTTAAACATTCTTATTAATCAACAACCTAGATAAGATTATAGGTTCAATTGAATAATATCTTTAAGAACTAAGAAACCAATAAATAAGATAACATATATATGACATACATTTAATCAAGATGAGTATCTTCTTAGAATTCCCTACTCTAATGTAAAGAAGGTAATCCTAATTTCTACTTGTGATTAACAAAACTGAACGTCATATTTCATTAATCTAGCTATTAAATGAATCAATTCCTAGTTGTGCACCTAGAAATCAATCAATTCAATTAGAAAAAGTAATTACGAAGACACTTAATGTTCATCAACAAAACAAACTTTATTAAAACATCTCACACATAATAGATGATAACATAGCTCCCCTCAACTAAGAAAAGGGGTTTAGCTACTCATAACGAAAGTGAAAATCAAAGAAATAACAAAACACATAGTCTCCATCCCTAGTCTTTTCCTAAAGAATCCAAAAATACTTAGAAGAAAATGCGTAAACGTAAACTGAAATAATAGAAAAATCTACAAAAAATGTTAGACTATCCTACTGCTAAAGACTGACATGAACAGTAACTTTCTTCTGCTTTTATACTTTTCTGATCCCTCTTCTCTTCTCTCTTTCGTGATTTTCAGTAGATAGTCCTTATCCCCACTTCAAGATGCTGATCTCTATTGATATAGCAATATGATCTTCAAAGATTATGAAAATCTCATATTTGAATTTTGAAAATAGATCTCCAGATTTTTTTATCCTTCCACGTGCCTACACTTAGTCATTGAATTTTGCTGTCAATCTGGAATTTTAGGATTTTCTTTGTTTCTTTTGCATCTTTTGATTCAATTCCATCTTTAAAGTGTTAAAAATCATCTAAGAACAATTATGAGACAATTCCATTAATTTTGGATAATAATTTCAACACATTAAAAAGAATTAAATACAAAATAAGCACAAATAGATAACTTAATAGTTATATATGCCATTAGTGTGATAATTACAATGATACCTCCTAAAGCTATGGAATCCCCACCATCTACTAATATGTCATTAAGTTCAAATGCTCATAATATGGTTTGATATTGTAGGTTAGATGCCCCCTATAAGAAATTCATGGAGTGATCATAATCTGAGGAGAAGATTTTATAGATACCTCAATTATCCAATGCATCTTTTTTGTTTAAAAAATCTTATGAATAATGTCTATATTGTGAATTGATATTAGTTTAAGGTTAGGTGATATGATGTTTTTTTTCATATGGTTCAATGATAAATTTATTGATAGGGCTATTGAAGTGATTCATAAATTAAAGAAAAGAAGTATATATGTTAAAGAAGGTAGTCACAACAAATACTACTAAAAAAGCACAACTAAGAAGATTGAGAAGAAAATAAAGCTCATGAAACAAGAAAATAATCACATTAAGGAATTCCCTATCATTTGCATATAAAACCTATAATAGTAGTAATATATTAAGGAACAAATATATGGATTGAAACTCATATACAAAAGTGGCAAATACATGAATATCAATAATATATTAAGGAGCAAATATACATACTAGAATTCAAATACAAAAGTGGTAAACATATTTACATGTAGGAAAAAGTTATGCCAATAGTGTATTAATGATTTTGACAATACATTCACCAAAAATTTATGTTAACAACACATCTTTCAAAAAATTATACTAATAACATATTCATTTAAAAGTTATATAAGGGTTCATGTAATCAAAAGTTATATTAGTGTTCATGTATTTATATTTAATGTGGTTGATTATGCACCATATTATGTCCTTTATTTTTACTAAACATGGAATTAAACATACAGTCTATTAAGCATTTGTCAACTTCTTCAAACTTAAGCATTTCATTGTCCTCAAGCAAATCATAATCCAAATCATAACTTAAGAACATATATCCTTGTTTATTCTTAACCTATTTGTCTACACCTTAAATTACCATATCTTATTAATCAAATCAACATTCAATTAGAATCTAGCCATCCTAAAGCAAACTATCATAAACCAATATCAATAGCAATCAAATTGAAAATCTTTTTGAAATCAAGAACAAAAAATTCCACACCATCAAAGGATGTACTCAAAATATGTAGGATGAAAAGTAATAAAGCTCTCAAATCATTATATAGAAGGAATCTTAACTATAATATTGTAATAAAATCATATCTCCAACTCAATGCCCATCTTATGTCCATTCAAATTCTAATTCCCCCTTTAAGCCAATTTGAAGAGATATCTGGCTTAAAGGTTAACTTAAACAAAAGTCAGTTTGTCACCGTAGTAAGTGTTGATAAAATGGAAGAGAAAATAGCCAGCATTATAGGGATAGTAAGGAAACAAGCCCCATTAACCTACCTTGGTTTGCCTATCACCACTAAAGTGAATGCTATCTACTGGTGGAATGGATTCGTAATAAACTATCAACTTGGATTAATAAATTTATATTCTTTGGAGGTATCAAATTTGTTCTCAATTTTATGCATATTTACTGGTCTTCTAGTATGTTCTTATCTAGGGGAGTTATTAAAGCTATACAAAAGAAATGAGGAATTTCTTGTAGGGAAATAAATCTTTAGATGGCAGGTATGTAAAAGTGAAATGGTCACAGATATGCAAGCTTAAAGAAAAGGGTGGTCTAAGAATCATTTCAGTCAATATGACCAATAAGGTCTTAATGCTAAAGAAAATTTGGGATATAATTTTAAACAAATATTTGTTCTCGATTAGATGGATCCACAGTTACATCCTTAAGAGATGTTCTTTATGGGCCATCCCGCTTAAAACTACTCACTCTTGGTTTTTTAAGTAGATTTTGAGGTTAAGAGGAAATATGGAAGAAGGAGTATTATGTAAAATTGGCAATGGGAATAAGGCATTCCTATGGTATGACAACTGCATAGTTCATGGACTATTAATCAAATGCCCTAATGCTCTTCAATTTTGGAATAGGTTTGACCCCAATGTTCAAGTTAGCAAGGTCATTTCTCATTCATAGTGGATTAAAAGTTCCAACATTTCACTAATATCTATCAACGGATGAAAATTTACAAGATTCCTTCTTAGACCAACTGCTAGGTAAGTTTAATAATAAAACTTTTAGGGACTAGTTAACCCAACAAGGTTAAAAGGTCGAATAGTCCTTTATAATTTTGCATAAGGCACTTATGCCTGGTTCTTCCCTCTTTCTCTAGCTTGATACTCTAGACAGGATGAGCACTATAGAGAGACTACCTTTTCTCAATATAGATTTAAGGATTATTTTGTGAATGAAAGGCTTAAATCCCAGAAACCAACTTTTTCTCCTATGTGATTTCTCTAAGGAACTATAGGGTATGATTAAAACTGAGTGTCTATAGGATTATAGAAGCTACTCCTTTATAAAAATGATTCAACAACTAGTTTCATAACCTAACCTCTTTAGCTCCACCAAGACCATCTACATAGTCTCCTTAGCTACTTATATTAAGGAAATTTAGAAAGAAACATTTTTTTGGAAATTTAAAAACTATCAAAGGAATGAGGTGTAAGTTTAGAATTCTCTGGTTATAGAAATCAGAGAAAAACTAATGGCATTAAATGTTCTTGATATTCATAACAGTGGAACAACCATTAGTGATTAAGCTGACAGTAAGTCCAATTTTTTATTCCCTTTTTCATGCAAGATAATACATAGTTGTTATATTGCTAATCATTTAAAAGGGGTACCTGAATTTGGTGAATATTCCTCTTTGTGATGTGTCGCACATGGGAATCAAAAGTTGAATTACTTCAACAAAATGAAACACCATTAAGATTTGAATAGAAGGAACCTTAAACTTGGATATGGAAGACACTCACCTAGCTAAAATGACATATGACTGGAGACCCATTTGGTTGAGAGAAAATTAATCACTTATAGCTTAGGTTGCTCCTCCTTAGGATGACCTCTCTTACTAATCATAAAAGAGAGAGATAGTACTTCTTAAAGACTCCAAAGACTCACACGTCTCCACTTTATGGTGACAGTTTTCTTTTAATTAGATGAATTTTCAATGTTAATGTTTAGATATGTTCAAATTGACCTATTTTAGTTAGTACTATGATTATAAAGGGTCCATTGTATTTGTTTTGGTCATTTGTAATTCTCTAGTCTTTCATTAATAAATTTGATTTACTATCTAAAAAAATCACATCTTTACTATTGATAAATAAACTAGAAGAATAAATCAAAAGTTCTTTTAAACAGGGTGCATTGGGACTTGGGTAAAGATATGAAAAAGACAATCAGAAGATAATGATGTGAAGGAAATTTATATAAGATAATACAAAACTTGGTTCATTATAGCATAGATTCTTTAAGCAAAGATTTCAATTGACACAATAATAATTCTTCTTGCTCTTCAAGCTTTCTTTTATCTTTCTTTTTTTTTTAAAGTTAGAACTTTAAGCTCCTTTGGAGAGAATATAAGGTTGTAATAATTGATAAATTTAATTATTAGTATGCACCAAAAGTTATAAGCACAGCAGACCTTCTCTTTAAAATTCTTTTATATAATCCAGGCTTTATACAATCAGGTTAATGCAAATCCCTCAAGGTTCAAAAATATATGAAAATTCTTTTAGAAAAATAGTGTAATTGACTATTAAGGTGGCTACTATCAATTCAATAAAGGCTAAATCTCAAAATTTTCTCTTAAGGGATAAAATAAGGTAGGTAATAGTTAAAGAAAATTAGGGTAAAACAAATAGTTAATTGTAAGTACCTTTATCATTTTAATGCCTCTAGTATGACAATATGGTCTAAACATGAATAATAAAACGAAGTTCTAAAATCATCCAACTATGTATGCTAGACACACAACAAAGGATAATAAAACATGATATAATGATGTATTGTTCATAGGTTTAAAAGCTTACATTTAGGCTTAATATATGTAAATAATATGCAATTTGGTTTATATTAACTATCCCAATGGCAACTAAAAATACATCTTATAAAAGTAAGTATATTCTACCCTTCATCTTTTTGCAAACTAATTCAACTTAATAATCAGTAATAACCTAAACATTTCAAATATATTTTAACTAAATTGGGATGTTAGTTAATAAGAACAAATAAAAAGGATTATAATAAGCTTGATAATAAACTTAAAATCAAAAAAAATTCTTTGAAATTTTTATTATACCCCTTTCCCACACTTAAAAGTGCAAAAAGGTATAATATCAAAGAAAAACAAAATAAGAAAGGAATATTGATTTGATACTTCCCTTAATAATATTTTACACAATTATAAACTTATCACAATTTCAATTCCTAATATTTAAAACAAAAATCAACCTATAGGAATACTACATGAATAGTTATAACCTAAATTATACAAAACACGAAATGGGATAAATTTAGCTAAACTAGAACTAAATAATTTGAAAAAAAAAACACAATTTATATATAAAAAAAACAAATGATGTATAACGTAATTGACATAATATAGTGAAGATAAAAATCCCAATTTGAATTTCATCAAATCATAACACAATATGGCATTTAAACCCAATAATCCTTAAGGTAAACCATGAAAGTTGACTTGACTTTGCAAAACAAGAAGGAAAACTAATACCTTCCAGTAAAATATGAAGATCTAGCGATATAGGGGAAGACCAAACCCTAATTACAAAAATACCCAAAATCCAAATGCAAATTAATGAAAAATACAATAAAAACCAAATGGGATGTTGCAAATAACGTGGAATACCTAGGCTAAGTCACAAAAAGGATGTCACACAATGGGGAGGGAAATATAAATGAAGAAGAGGGTAAGAAAGAAGGGAGGCACGTAGGGTTTTTAAACTATCATAGTCAGACATGATTAGAGTACATGGCTAAGTTCGAGGCTATGTATACTATTGTGAAAGTGTGAGACTAAACACAGACATGTCTAGTGATATACTAAGATAAAGTATGTTACATGAGCATGTCCCACGATTGTGTAGAAAAAATTTTAAAACTCACATGTATGGATATAGGTATGTTTAGGTTATTGTATAAGTCATTAAACCTATGTAAACTACAAAACTGCATAATTTTGTTATACTTGAGCATGGAAGGAGGTGTGTCTAGGATCATGTAAACCTCTAAATCTATGAAATCTTGAAAATTTTCACTCAAAATTAAGGTAATTAAATAAAACAGACCAACAACATAAAAGGTAGACAAAATTAATAAAGATGCTTATAAATGTAACATAAAAATAAGCCAAAAATTAATAAAATAATAAAACTAAACTCAAAAGAAATCAAATAAAATAATTAATTTAACCAAAATGATCATAATTGTTGAGTTGCCTACCAAGCAGCGTTTATTTAACATCCATAGTTAGATGTGCATATATGTAATCAAGGCGGCTTGTAGAGATTAAGCTCCTTCTTCCTCACTATAGGCTCGTTAGCCTTTAAGTAGGTTACTTACTCTTCCTTAATGGGGCTATCCCCTTCTTCCTTCTCACCTTAATTGAGACACAGATCCAGTGGATGTTAAAAAACAAAATTTTACAGCACGTCCAAAATAGCAACATTGGATATATCAAAAGAATATCAAATATCATCTTGTTTAAAGGAATGTCCCATGGCATCAGTATCTTAAAGGTAACCTCTTCTACTCTAACCCTAAGCACTAGTTTGCCATCACTAACACCTATAATGGAAAAGGTAACTCTATATCCTCATTCATTTCTAAGATCATAAAATCTACTAAGAAAATAAACTTATCAACTTTAATAAGTACGTTCTTAATAATACCTTTAAGATAATTAATCAATCTATCTACTAACTATATACTCATCTTAGTGAGTTTTGGTTCACCTAATCCTAGTTTATTAAATAATTTATAAGGAATTACATCGATACTGGCCCCTAGATTAACTAAAGCCTTTTTCTATTAACAAACTAGCAACTAAACAAGGGATAGTAAACTTCCATGGGTCTTTAACCTTTTTTAAGAGCATTTTTTGTTAAATAGTTGAGCATCTCCCACTTAACGTCACTATATTCAACTCTTTTAACTCCCTCTTGTTAGACAGCAAGTCCTTTAAGAACTTTACATACTTTGGAATCTAAACTAGAGCCTCAACAAAAGGTAAGTTAATATGAAACAATAAAATTAATGCATTAAATGAAGGATTAAACAATAAAATCCATCCCAAGCTTCATCCCACTTAGGCACTAAACAAATTTATTTTATAATAATAAAAACACGGACAATAATTTAGAGAATTAAAAACAAGATAATTCATTGTATATCACTTTTTCTCTAATATAATCTACTAAAACTTTAATAGAAATATGCTTCTTATTGAATCTCTAAGTCAATTTTTGCTTATTTGTCACCTTAAAGTTCATAATTATGTTTAAAACTAAAACTCTCTTTGATTGCTGATTGATTTATTTCTATATCAATTTGAATTAGCTGCAACTGCACTATGCATTTGTACCTAACACAGGCAAGTATGAGTCGAATCCCTTACAATTATCCTATTATATAGTTATCATATTATATAGCTAGGAATTTGATTTTTGTTTTAGTAAATAAAATAAAACTAAATAATTAAAATAAACAGGAAACAATAATGGGCAGAGAAAAAGAGAATTACTTAGAAAACAATCAATATCAAGAACTAATGCCTAGGTAATGAATCCCCTTAAAACTATTAGAAAATTAACCTTTTATTTTACAATTTTTTATTGATTATTGGACTGTGGAAATTCCCATCGTATGCCAATAACTCACTTGAGACTACTAACAACTAATCTTAGGTTTATCAATTGAATTACTCAGGTTAAATTTTATAAGAATGCTTTATCGATTTGTAAATTCCATTATTAGGTTTGACCTAATCTAAAGAATATATGTCAACCTATCTCTAAGTTTGCAATCAATTCTTTTCAATTATGGTAGATCTATTCATAAACGAGATTTCTCAATCTCTATGTTATGAAATCATGTTATGAACTAATATTCCAGATGTATTAGAATATATATTAAAGACAAAATTGAATTACAATAGATCAATCCAAAACAATCGAGTTAAATAAAAGAGATAAAACATAGAACATACTAGGATTCATCACACCTAGATACTAAAGATGTTTATTTACATATGATAAAAAATGAAATCAAATGTAAACAAGAAGAAAACGAATAAAAAACAAAGAATTCATAATTTTAAATCTCCCTTCTTTGCTATCGAATGTTCTTACAAGGCAGAGGTTTGATGTTAAATTTTATTGGATCTTACATCCCATAATTGCTTGAAATCTTCATTTTTTGCCTATTTTAAATTGAATTCTTCTCCTTTTAGTCTATGAAGGCAATTATAACCTATAAATTCACTTGGAGCAAATTAATTACCAAACATACAATAAAACTATAAAATATCAAGCAAAAATGCATCAAATATGATGTATAAATATAGTCATTTATGCATTTATCAATTTCCCTTCTTAATTAAATTTTATACTTCGAAATTAGGATTTGTTTTTCATTAGAGACAATTACCCCCACAGCTAAGTGCAATGATCATATCCTCAAAATCACATTAAAACTCAATAGTGACACAGTAACATGGTTCTAAAAGCATACACAGCAATGGACACAGTCGTATATAATACTTATACAGGCATGTCTACCTTATCACAAGCGAAAATAACATCTTTTAATGTGTACACAATTACAAGGATTTACACGATCCCTTACAAAGGCCTTTCCAAACCAAACATGGATGTGTCTTCTATTAGCATGGGTGTGTCCTTCCAAAATAGCTTCAATTCTTTTACGTTCTGCCCCAAATTTTCTCCTTTTGATCCATAAAGGCAATTAGGACCTAAAAATATGGTACAAACAAATTAAGTACCAAAATCCATAAAACTCTTAAATAAACAAATAAATTACACTAAATATGGTATTAAAATATAGTATATTAAGCATTTATCATGTCTCAACCCTTTTGTTCGGAATGATCGATTGCCCTTATTAAATATTTGTAAAGATATCCATATAAATCTCATGACTAGGAACTACAGGTTTGTTCTCTACCAATCCTTATAGTTTGTTTGCCATCACCTTTTGAAACTTCATATGCCTATTCTATTTTGAACTACTATTCATTGTTCTTTTCTAATTTCTTCCTAATAGTTGGTGAAATATTTGGCTTCCATCTATATATAAATTATCGCTTATTAGCATGTCTCTCTAGTACCATGATTCTAATTGTTTTAAGTATGCTAATATAATTGGCTTGTTTCTAGCTGGTAAGATCCACCCATTAAGAGTTTTGCTCATTTTATGTTCAACTACTAGAAATTTTGATTCAAATGATTAGAAACATATTTTTCACCTCTCCTTAAATTAACAAGTAAGGCAAAGGCGCATCTAGGTTTTATTTTCTAAATCCTCTTGATTTGTTCATTGAAATATTATATATAGGTTGACCGTGCATAACATATTTTCATGATGTCAAAGCAAATGGATAATATTTTAAAATGCAATTAAAGATAATGAGACTAAAATGAATGTTGTATTACAAAAGAACAAAATGAAATGCAATTTCCATTACCTGTAGTAGAGAATTCTATTGATTCCTTTCTAGTTATAACTCCAATATTGAGCTAGGATTACTAATCTTCATCTCATATACATATATATTGATTCCCTTCCAGTTAAAACTTAACTATTAAACCAGGATTACTTATCTTCAACTCATATACGTATCTATATAGCTTAGTATATTCATTAACAAAATATGTTACCCTCTCTTTTCTTAATATCCTCTCTGTTTAATCTACATATATTTGAGTTAACAAATATGTTCAACTTCTCTCTATACTCTTCAATCATTTTTGTTACAAACATACTAGCTCCTCAAATTTTCCATCTTTAAAACATCGTATCAGGAACTTAGCAAGAACTAATTTTGATTTATTAGTTATGAAACAATTATAGTCATGTTTGGATGTCTTCACTTTAACATACCTTTAAATCTTGTCATATCTAATATACAACTCTCATGGCCTTCTCTCAATACATTCAACTTTGATCCTATTGTTTTCACTTGTTTTTAACTTGACATTGTGTCTTATTTGCATTACATAACCTAAAATAGTATCTCTAAATTCTTTTGCATTTTGAAACCCATGCCTAATCTCCCAATGTGGTGTCATGCTAGTTGGATTATATGTAATACTTGTACTTGCCTTTATAATGCTTCACTTATCTCTTCTTCACTTAGATATTCATCATTGCCAGTAAAACTACCACAATTATTCAAATTGTACACGTTAATCATCATGCTTGTATATGCTCATGATCATGGTCTTTAACTTATCACTCTGGCTATCAAATTGTTTATCACCGTGATCACTAACTTATTCATTTATATATTCATCATCAATATATTCAAGTATCATTAATATATTCAACCCTAACACCACCACTTCCTTCTTCTTCATGACTATCTTCATAATCCCTAATAAGCTCCTATCCTTCAATTATAGGTAAAATATCAAGTGTAGGAAATGATAGATCTACCTTATGTGATATATACATATAAATCATTCTATAAATTTTCATCAAGTATGTAAGCCTAAAATGACTTTCATTTAATTCAATAAGTCTCAATGACTCAGCATATTTTAAACCTAGTATGCTATAATATGCCTTATTAACTTGAAAGCACCATAAATCCTTTCTTATCTCACATATTTTCCTATAGTTGATATAATTATTGTCAACTTTTTCAAATATACTTTTTTGTCCATCAACATATTTCAATTCAGGTTCTACTATGGACTTCCCACCATAAAATAGCCTTACACCTTCATAGTGAGCCATTGTAAACATGTTTATAATTATTAGAAAATATTAAAAGCAATATAACTCTATATTACAAAATTTTAAAGCCAAAAATCATATTCCATATAGATGTAACTTATAGACTATAATGCCAATGATAATTTGAATAAAGTATATGTATATACGTGGAATTACATTATAGAGATAGGGTCTGCATAGGGCTGAGACTATAAGCAATCTATCAATGCCATGGTCAATGAGTTGTAGTGTGTGAAATTATGTATCTAATTATGTTGCTTATCACATTAGATATCTTGCATGATTTGTATTGCAACAAATCCCTACAAGAGGAGATTATATTCAAGTTGTTTTTGTTAATTAGGAAAATGGATATATTTTAATTGTGTGTAATTAGAAAATAGAATGTAGATGCCTCTATTATTATTGGATATGTAAATAAATACTGATAGTTAGATTTGATAGTGATTAAAAGACTCGTAGATCAAATGGTGTTTGTTATGCAAAACCAAAAGATAATGTAAAAATCTTTTAACAAATGATTGATTAGAAATAGACATAAGCTAGTCTGTTGTCTCCTTAATTGTGAATGTTTTCTAGCCACAACTTAAACTTAAACCAAAAAAATGAAAAAAGACAGACCTTATAATTGTTCTATGTGGATCACTAAATGCTTTGTTGTTGTAAGATTTTGTAATAAATAGAGCATCACTAATAGAGCAAAGAGATATATATCACTATTCAGAGCACATAACCTAAGTGAGAAATATTCGACTGATTGTCAGAGGTTAGGCTCTAATTCTATTATTATCATCATTAACTAGTCGTGTTCTTTTGAAATCCACCCTATTTGAGACATTAAGGACCAAATAAAGAAACCGTATGGCGTATGCGGTAGGGATCATATTAAATTAAAAAATTGCACAAAGAAAATTTTTAACTTAACATTCTTCGAGACATACAGACAAAGACAAAGACTTATCACTTGTCTTGTCTCCACCAATTTAGGCTGTCGAAGTCACTGGCAATAAAGAATCGTAAGTCACGTGATAAGGGGGACGATGTCGTATAAAGGAGATGATGGACGAACAAACTTCACTCAAATGGCTAATGAATATTTGGTGGAATCATCATCGAGTCGCATGGATTTGGTTTCTAAATCTTCTGATTTTAGGAATTAGGGTTTTAAATGAACTTTAAGGTGATTAGGATTAAGATTATTTAGGTTAGTTTATAGTATTAGTCTTAACTGTGGATTAGAAAATATAATCAAAAATTTTAAAAAGAATTTAAATTAAATTTTATTATTTAGAAAAAGTGAATCCTAACATACCTCACGTCTAATACAAATATTATACTGGTGCTATGCATAGCAGATAAAATTTTAAATTTTTTCAAATATTTTATAAATATTAAAATTAAACTTATATTTTAATAAAAAGCTCAACATTAAAAAAGTTTAAAGAAGGAAGTGATAAAAACTCGTCCCAAAAGTTAATGGAAGCAATGGGATATGAGGTAACAATGTCGAAGGCATCGTAAAAAAATTATAGCATAGCGTGCACTTATGCACGGTGCCTTCCGAGTTTTTGAGTTGCAAACAGGCATTTTGCAGAGAGAGAGAGAGGGACACGCCAATCTTTGTCCTCATTACATTTTCCCTCTTAAATTACTTGATTAAAAAAAAGTTATTCGACCCAACCCCACCCTTTGTCATTATTAACTTCATCGCACGCTTCTGTGTTCTTGTCACCGTCTGCACTCTGCAGATCTATCTATCTAACTATTTATACCTGAATTGCATACATTACTATTTCCTATTTCTATGTATATATATATATTATCCCCTGTTCTTACCTATCTAATTACGAATTTATTTATTGAAACTGAATAATTTCTTCCAACCAATCATTTAACTTGTTTGCCATTGCATGCATGCCATCATTTACGGGGAACAGATAATATGAGCATGCATATTAGTTCACGATCAAATCAAAAGTAATTTCTGGGAATCATTGGTTGTTTTGTTAATTAATAAGCATTCATGCATTCCTTCCATTCATTGCTAATTATCAATGTATAATAACAACATTACCTTTACTTTAAATTTATTCGTGGTTTCATTTATTAGCAGAAGCAAAATACATCATTCTCATCAGTGTTCTTAGTAATGAAATTATAAATTGAAATTTATGACTCACCAACTATTTAAATTTTAATACTTAAATAATAAATAGAACAGATACTATTTTATTACTTATAAATTACAGTGATGTTAATTTTATTTTTAATTTTAAATAATATATAATAATTAGCAGTAGGTTTACAATATTAACTTGGTCTAATTTAACCTTAAGTTAATTAGATAAACACAAGATTAGACTTTAAATTAGACCGAGACTGAAAACTCAACTTGAAACTTAGAAAACTCGACTCTCTTATTGATAAAATGACGTCATGACATTATTTTAGCCTATAAATTTAAAAATTTTAAACTAGAAATAATATCATTTTAATCAACTATACTTAAACGTTCCTTCGCATCGACTTCGAATCATTATCTATGAGTGTGGGATGGGATCAGTCGGACCCAACCAATTTACATTTCTAATTAGGGGTATATGTATGACTATTTGCATGTACATTGGCACATTTTCAGTTCCTAATTAAACTGGTTGGCGTGTGCTTTACTGCATTAAGCATGGATTCAAGTCAACTTTAATGCAATCTTTTCACGACTTAACTTTTCTTTCCCCAAAATTCCTGACTACCAAAATTATTCCCGTAATTTGGGGAATCATACATATATACAACAAAAAGGCATCATGAACTTTAACAATGACTAAAAAAACATCAATTACAATCGGCGCCATAGACACCTCAGAAGAAAGGAAAATGATTAGAGAAAGAAAATGGAACTGTGGTGTTCCAGTGCATAATCTTCAATGCTTTTCTTGGAGATTTCAAATAAAAACCCTTCGAAAATCGTTATTATTATTATTTTTTATTTATAAGCCAATAATATCGAGTTGATATAGTGACAAAGTTAGGGCTGTTTCAATAGATTACAAGTTGTATTAATCTTGTCATCTTTATTTAGGTCGGTAATATGTTTGCATTATGGGGTCTCACTTATAGAAATTGTAATACGTAATGGTAATTTAGTTGCGTATCTTAGGTCGTTTATAAAAGGGTTAAAAACGAAAGAAATGTAAAATATCTTATTTCGGTTCCATCTCAACTTTCGAAGCAGTTTTTGAGGCCAAAGCGAGCTTTAATCACCCGAGACCTTCACAGAAAGTGATCACTAACACGTAGTTAATGTCTTTTTACAATTTTCTCAAAACATGAGCTCTCTTAATAGGTCAGAGAATCCATATGCTTACGAATGATATGAGCAACTATAGGACACCTTAACCTTTATATAGAGCATTCATATCGGGCTTCCCATCACAAGACCGATATGGTTCCAATCCATACTGACTAGGATCCATTTTCACACAAATTTCAACCCATTAATTTAGATCATTTATTGGGTCACTTTATTATCTTTATATAGATTAAATTACATAACTTAATCGATAAGTTATTAAAAAACCAAAAATACAATTAATAGTTGTCCAACTTTATGAGAAAGGACAATATTGTCCAATATTCTCCCCCTTGGACAAGTATTAATTGCAGTTTGATTCAAGTTTAAAAACTTGGTTAAGTCACGTTACTAAATGCTAAACAACATTAGAGAAAACTTGTTTTCTCATCAAATGCTAAATTGCATTAGAGAAAACCATTATGTTCTCCAACTGAATGCTAAATTGTATTAGAGAATCTTTATGAGATTAAAAACATATATCCCCCTATGTCATGTCAAATTTTATAGATATCTGTTTAAAACTATATGTGTCTAAATGACTTAGGTAGAAGGTCAATTTGTATATATGCCCAATGACCCTTAAACGCTTAAGATTAAACAAATATAAGACTTTTATACGTATTATGACAATGTATGATAACACGTATTACTGAGGATAAACGATGATCATCTCTATTGATGAACCATCATACTATCATAATACATCAAAATGTACAAATGTACATAGAACAAACATAACGATCCACTAACTAACAGTGTCTAAAGACATCAAAACACCCATACTATATACTTGTGTCACAAATACAAGTGGGCGAAGTCATTTAGATAATGGATCGACTAACTTTTCTTCATTCTTTAAATGCTCCAAACCTTAATGTCACCTTTTTGTATCAACACCTTTATAACCAAATAATTGACCTTTAAATGCTAAGACCCTATGATATGCTTTGTTGTTATTAAACAACACAACAAGAATATTAACACAGTACAACCAAATGAGTCTAGCCACTGAATCAACCATAGACAACTCAGAAATCAAGTTTCTGGGCTAAACCATCTGTGAAGCAACCCCATAGCATACACTCTGCATACATAGTTGAGAAAGTTACTCTTGTTCATTTTACACAATTCCACCACATAGTATAAACATCTTTTTAATTTTATTTTCCATGAAGTTTAAAAAGACCAAACCTTATAAATTGTAAGGTATCACTTTTAGGAGGTTTGATATAAACTATATATTGATCCACCTAACGTGTAAACCATGTCAGTTCTATTTGGACCCTGAAATCTTTCAGGTTGTATCATATAGACCACTTCATAAAGGTCTTTACTCAGGAAAGTAGTTTTTACAGCCATCTAATGTAACTATATATCATCATGAGCTATAATTGCCTTTTAACCACTTAAAATGTATCCTACGAGGATACGGGAAAAAAGGTAACATAAAGTCAACCTTTCTTTCTGAGTGAACCATTAGGCAACTGAGTGAGCCCATAAACCACTGAACTTTGTCCTAAACTCCTTTAAGTCTTAAAACTTTATTTACAATTAAGGGGTTTGTAGTTCTGAGGCAAATCAACTAGCTCCTAGACCTAACTATGCTTCATGGCTTGCATCTCATCAGTTATTGCATCCCACCACAAGTCTGCATTGGGTCCAAAAATAGCTTCTGTAAAAGTAACTAGATTCATAACATGTTGAATAGTAAAGTCATGTTCACGTGATAGACTATGAAATCAGATAAGATAGTAAGTCGATTCACTCTAGTTGATTTACTTAACTACATTAGATTTTGTACCGTCAGGAACCACTATGTGTACAGGTGTAGATTCCTATTCCTATACAGGCATAATATAGAGACCTAGATCCACCGGATCTTAACTATATGAATAGTGAGTACATGATAACTGTAGTATCTACCCTATTATCGTCTGAAGGGTCAAAGGGCCCACCATCATCACAGACATTGTATTCTAGAAACTTAGCTGGTTGTGATTCCACTATTTTGTTCCCTCCTTCTCTACAATAAAAGTTGTAGCTTTAAATGGTCGAGATATTTTACAAAATAATAATGAGCAGAAAGAGCATGCAATTTTTCTTTATAAGGATTATACTACCTTAGTAGGGCAGCCCCATACCTGAATGTGTGCAAGGCTGAGTTTCCAAACTTTTAGATAATCAGGTAGAATAGCCCTTTCGACGACACACCATTTTGCTCAAAACTACTCGGCATAATGAATTAAGTCACTATTCTAACTAGTTCCAAATATTTGACAAATGAATCTTTTAAAGTCCTAAAACACCATGTTTACTATGATATTCTCCTCCACAGTCAAATCTGACTATCTTGATGAATTTTTCCAATTGATTCTCAACTTTCAGTTTTTAAGCAAGAACACATAACAATAATAGGAATAATCATCAACAAATGTCAGAATACATTTAGAATTGCACAATGCAACTATATAAGGTCTATCGATATCTTTATGTATCAGACTCAATAAGTCAAAAGCATGAGTTGACCTCAATATCTTTATTAGTCAACTTACTCCTGCAGCAGTCATCACATGTTCCCAAATCCTTATGATCCAGAATTGAGAAATGCTTTCCTTGATCAATCTCTCAACCTTAGCTCTAAAGACGTGACTTAAACTTTTATGTTACACCATGTATGACTTCTCATTCATCAGGATTCTTCATTTCATAACTTGTTTATCTTTGTCTTCCTTTTAGTTGCTTTGAGGGTTGTAGGAGTAGCAACTTTAAGTTTCTGCTCCTCAGCAACGCAATAGGTAATCAAAGCATTAAAGTCCCATTTCTCATCCAGTGAGTAATATGTCATAACCAGATTACTAAACTCTAGAGGGAGTGTGTTCAGAGTCTAGTGAACAATGAAGACATCAGGAAGAGGAATATTTAACATCTTTAATCTACTGTAAAGATGAATCATTCTTGATACCATTACTCTCCCTTCTCTTGTATACCTGATGGAGAATAATTAAGGTATTTATCTTAACATTAGGTGACACTGTGTACCTCTAGGAGACATTACCAAAAAACTCCTTCGCTATGTCTGTGTTTAGAAGTCCACTTAGCAGATGGTAAGGTGTGGATCTCTTAAGGGTCATCAGGTATAATTTGTTAGACCAATCACAGGCTTCATAGGCTGCTTTATGAACTCTCGAGCCCATGGATGTAGGT
This sequence comes from Erythroxylum reticulatum, assembly GCA_025504915.1. Taxonomy (NCBI): domain Eukaryota; kingdom Viridiplantae; phylum Streptophyta; class Magnoliopsida; order Malpighiales; family Erythroxylaceae; genus Erythroxylum; species Erythroxylum reticulatum. The sequence goes on along the minus strand of JANSVA010000006.1, from coordinate 28,881,898 downwards.
GGAGATGGCCTATCCTTTCGTATAACCATATCAACCTCAGTTATCTCCATAGCATTCAATACATCCTCCGTCCACTTCTTTGTATTGAAACCGGTCAAGATTTTAATGGTGACCCTGACTATAAAATAATAATGTTTAAATCAGCACAAATGTAGGACAACAACAATACTTAAAGTCATTGAATAGTATCTTTAATAAAAATCTGACCACATATATTATGAAACACCTTTGGGTTGACTATATAATACATGTAATTAAACCTCCCATAAAAGCAATCAAAGTACAAACTATCAACTCTTATGATACTACCACCTTTAAGCGAATAGATCACTTGAGCAACAACTTTCCTCCATCTAATACCTTTATGCACATCTCAAAATGTTATGTGAGACCAACACCTTTGGACAAAATAATGAAACATAAAATCATAGACATCTCCTAATATACAAGCAGAATAATTCAAAATACTGACTTAAAAGGTCACTTTGGTGACTATATCCTCATTAGCACTCAAAAAGTCCACAAACATAAGGGATACATCTTTATGTTATCCACACATTAATTATGGGTGTATGGTTTATAAAAATGTAACATCAATAAATGCAAAAATCCAAATGCACAGTCTCATTGTCACATACTCGTGCTGAAGACATTCTCTGAAAACTTCATTTGAGACTTTTGTAAAGGAAAAATATCATTAAAGCGACTATCGTGTGTCATCGGACACTGAACTGACCACTCGAGATATGAGAACTTCATGTATCTTCCTTATGGCAAGTTCGTTGCACGAAAATTCACTTAAAAATGACTTCAAAATGTTTTAATTCCTTTTCCAACTAACTATCATGCAATCCCGAACACTAAGCATAAGACCGGAGACATAAAAACTTGAAGTTTCTCCCTTATATGATGTCCAAAGCATGAAAATTTACTCAAAATTAGATTCAAAATACCTTAATTCTTTTTCTTGAAGTTAAACTTTAATTTATTACTAATTTAATAATGTAGAAAATGGAAAAACTCACTTTATGAATTTCTTGGACCCGGAAACTGACTCAAAACATCCCGGGGTACCCTTACGAAAAATCTGAAATTTTAATGTGTTTTTTCTGTGTTGATGTTAACATTACTGTAGAGTTGACGTTAGCACTGCCACGTGTCTAAATCCCGACCGTCCACATGTTGGAACCGATGTGGTGGCGTGTAACACATGCTCCAGTTGTTCCCGTGCTTGTGGAAGAGCGCGTCGTGTGAGGCAAGTACGTTGCATGCATCACACGCGTCCCTCAACGCGTGGAGCCACTTGGTGACATGTGATTAGAGTGTGCAACGCACAAGCCATCTGTACTATCTCTTCTCCAGCACTATAACACCATGTGCAGTGCACGTGCCTGACAGTGCATCGCCCTTCGACAGGGACGGTGATTTTCGGCTACCTAAGATCAAAATTTTCACTCTTTTTGGCCCTTTTCAACTTGTTTTTCATAGCTAGTTTTATATATACTACTTTTACGTAATCATATATGAAAAAAAAAACTGAAAAACGAATCAAAAAATGTTGAAAACCATAATTGATGGAAACCAAAAAACCTTTGTTTATGATAATCTGATCATATAACTACTCTGATATCACATGTAATACGTAACAGTACCTTAGTTACGTATTCCGGATTGTTCATGAAAGGGTTAAAAATGAAGGAAATGAAAAATACCTGATTTCGGTTCCATCTCAGCTTCTGAAGCAGTTTCCAAGGACAAAGCAAACTCCAATCACCCAGGACCTTCACAGAAAGTAATCATTGACACGTGCTTAATGCCTTTCTACAGTTTTCTCAAAATATTAACTCTTTTAAAGGGTCAGAAGATCCGTATGCTTACGAATAACATGAGCAACTGTAGGAGACCTTAACATTTATACATAGTATCCACATCGAGCTTCCTCATCACAAGACCGATATGTGTTCAGTCTACACTGATTAGAATCCATTTTTTATACGAACTTCGACCCATTGATTTAGATCATTTATTGGATCATTTTATTATTTTTATATAGATCAAATTACGCAAGTTAATCAATAAGTTATTAAAAATCCAAAAAATGCAACTAATAATTGTAAAAAAAGGACAATATTTTCCGCCAAAAACTTGTATGTATAACTGAGTTTTGAAAATATACCAACGGATTAAGGTCTTTTCTTCATATATAATGTAAGTGGATGACTATTAAGAATTCTATTTAACTTGTTCGACTGTAAAATATATCTGGTTTCACAATCGTATTTGAACGATCATACACAGCGCGTCTCAGCCGGGGGCATGAGGTTAGCCGGAAATAGCCAATTGTGTTTTAAGAAAGCATGACTATGAAAAAACTTAAATTCACAGCTGCAGGTATTATTGTCTGAAAATCGTTATTATTAGGACGCACAGACGGATGTTGTACCATTCACGACTTTCTTGTTACACCATAAGTGAGGCGAACATTTTGAAGGGATCGTACAGTTCTAACTAGTTCTTTGACCCTCACGACTCATTTCACTGGACTTGTAATGATCACCACGAGACAGGGCTATGGTGAAAAGCTTTTGTTCTCTTTTCTGTCGTTGAAATTAACTGCTAGAAAAGGTAGTTATAAAGGGGAATTTTCAAAAGGAAGGAGAATATTTAACTTTCTAAAACCAGTTTAACGCTTTAACTCAAAAATTCGATCAACTTCTTAGTCGCCTGAATGCTCTTATTCTCATAACGGAAGTATGTTGTGGCTTAAAAATTGACCAGTATTTTAGCCTTGCAAAGTTGTGTACGGTCTAGCTTTTCTTGTTGAGGGTCTTATTCAGCTCGTAGAATGTAGTTGCTCTTCAGGCATTTCTTGACATATTGCAGTTAACGCGATGAAACTGTTCATATATAACTAATGGTAGTTTTCTGTGCATGAGTTCAAGCATTAGGTAATAGGATGATTGCTTTCGTATTTATTTTCATTTACTGGCTCATCCCTGGAGATTTTGGTTGGGTAGGAGAATGACTTCTTATCATTAAACAATATTTTTATTAGTGTTAAAGATTAGTTTCATTTAGTCATGCATAAACATTCAGAAAAGTACATATTAAATGATAAGGAGGGGAAATAGAAATTTAGCCTATGTTACAAATTGACTCAAGGATTTTTATTCATACATTTGTAGTTAAATATTAGAGGAAAAAAGAAACACAACAAAGATTATAATCCGATCGAGAAGTTAAATGTATCGTATAATAATTAATTAAAAAAGCAGATGAAAAAGACAAGGATTACTTAGAGAATCTAAGCTTGTATTAGACGAATTGCCAAATTGATCACATCCAACCTTACGGTCTAAGCTAAGGTTAGTCAGCATATGCTGCTTGGAAAAAGGAGAGAAAACGCATATAGAGATCCTAGTTTTCTCATAATTGTGTCCAAGTTGTCATAACTCTTAATTTCATTCTTAAAATAAGATAAATTATCCATAATCTAAACCTGATGTTGGATAACTGACAGGCACAGCTAAACTAGACTTTCAGCCGATCTTGGTCCTCCCAAGTTAATTATTTTGGTAATGTTTCAGACACTAGTTTTACTAATGAATTGCGTTTGATCAAATAGTTTTTGTTTCATGTGGAGAACCCGACAGTCCTTTTGGGTGACTGTTAATTATTACAGAAAAATAAAGTACATGTCGCATTGTTCTCTTTTTCCTTTTTCTATGCCCCAATTGTAATTTATTTACGTTTTGAGCAGAGTTTTACGAATTCTAATTATGGCGAGTTTCGCTCTAAATAACTTCTAAATTTCCCACAAAAAATTGGCCTTACTGTTGAACATCTCAAATCAATCAACCTCACTCCGTGGAAATTTTTGATTTCACGATTAAAAATGAACAGTGTCTAAGAATACTATGGTGTATTTTGAACTTGTTATGCGATATATCAATTCTAAACTTTAACTGAACTTCACATACAGAACTTTAAGAGACAAGTTGTATAGTGAAAACCCAAACCTTGACAAGAATACTAATATTTAGAAACAGTAGACTGGATTGATACCTCAGCTCTTAAATTATGAAGGCTCGCTTCCCTCAAAATTGATTGAGAATGGATCTAAACTATCATAATTTATATTAATTAAAATATTTAGTGATTTGTAAAAAATAATTTAGTTTATATGACTCTTAACTTTTTATAGAATTACCTGAAAGGGTTTTTCCAGAATTTTGTAGCCCTCACTCATAAAATGATTTAAAATCTTTAATGGATGTCAAAAAAATTGTCTCAGAATCAAGAAGTCATTCATATATTGTCGGAAATAGTTTTCAATTTTAGGAAACTACAAATTAGAGAGTTAATTAGAAGCAAATCGTTCAACTTTATAGAGTCCAAAATAAAAGAGCACGTACAATTTCTTTCTTCTCTTCTTTTGTTGAAATCGGATTATAATAAGTAATCCTCATATTTTTGAACCCTATGATCATCCTCTCAGTCTTAATTAAGAGAGTTTCAACTGCGATTATCCCATCAACCTTTAAACTTTTCTCTTTAACTCTTCGTTCCTTTATTATAATAAGTAATCCTCATATTTCTGAACTCTATGATCATCCTCTCGGTCTTAATTAAGAGAGTTTCACCTGCGATTATCCCATCAACCTTTAAACTTTTCTCTTTAACTCTTCGTTCCTTTACGTCTCTACTACAGTCTTGTTTTATCTTTAGGTTTCTGTATACTTGTGAAGAAATCATAACTACCATTCTTAACTCAGAATCCAAATGTATTATGAGGAAGAAGAATGTAAAGGTAGGATGAACTGATATTCTTGGAATTCATAAACAGATGAACACGATTGGACAAGAATTGGTTGTGAGTGATTCCGACACAAGGTAACTGATGAGTCGAAGCCAACACTGAGTTGCAGACTAGAGCAACCTACCTTTATCTTTATATATATAACCTAATATATTGGAATTTTCTCATTTGGAGCTGCCAACTTAAAAGATTTTTAGTTAGGAACGGACAAATTAGGGTCCACGTGAAGGCACCAAGCTCCCATTCGTCACCATGTCTCTATTCCCCACTCCAAATTTATTAATAATACCCCTCTACAACTTTATTTTAACTCCATCAGATTTAAAGAGCCTTTTTATTTTCCTTGTACATGAAACATTTTTTTTAGTAAGAGAATCTATATTCGTTTTACTTCAAAATAAAAACATAAAATTTCGATTTGAAGAATGTAATTGTTGCACTGTCATCTTAGATGCTGTGTTATGTGCTTTTTAATTACAAAGGACACTTTAAAAATATCTTTCGATTATTTTTCGTATGCAATTTGGGATAAAGTATTTCTTATAGTTAAACTATTTGGATTTTTTCACAATTGAAGGCATCCTGTGAATGAATGATATGGATCATTTCAATAATAATGTACTAGTTGTCACAGGTTAATCAAAGCATTGGCTTATAGTTTAGTGGTGATTGAAATTGTATAAACACCGCACTACGAAGACTTGCTTTAATCTTAACTAAGTGCAAATGAATTGAATTAGAAACATTATCTCCTTGATAACAATGACGATATCTAGTAATTCGTACAAAATATTTATAGAAAGGAGTAGACGAGAAGAAAGAAAGAGTAGTAACACATGCAAACCAAGACACTGAGTTGCAACCCATGAGCGAAAAGGCGAATCCAAGAAGAAAGAGGACTCTTTCGAATGCCCAAAAGGCTCTCAAAACAAGTACTTGGAGACACACCCCACTTCCCAACCAAAATGCTTTTTCTACTACTACTATATCCTTCGTACTACCACCACTAAGTGCGTATAGAGCTATATGCCAGCTGAGCAAGTTGTGTCTAATTACTAATACAACTTACGCCTCCTCTCCCTCTCTCTCTCTCTCTCTCTCTCTCCACACACCACCACATCCAAACACAGCTGAAAACAAAAAGGAAAAGAACAAAGAAAATAAAGAGCAAGCCCTGTGCTTTGGGGACTGCAAGTGCAAGCTTGCTCGCAACTCTCAAAGCAAAGCTGTATATTGAATACTGCAAAAGGAATTCCCCCCTCTGTGTTTATTACCCACTACCCCAGAAACCTTCCCCCAAAACCCACATGCTTTGTTCTTCTCATCATCGACACCCCCCACCATAACTACTGTCAGCAGAAGCAGTGTCTTGCTCTTCGTCAAACTTCCATTAATTGATACTTAATTTCGTCTGTTTGTAGTTGAAGCTTTGATTTTCAGGTGATTCCAATAGCGAAAGATGATTACTGCAACAGATTTCTATCATGTAATGACTGCAATGGTGCCCCTTTACGTGGCCATGATCTTAGCTTATGGCTCAGTCAAATGGTGGAAGATCTTCACTCCTGATCAATGCTCAGGCATCAATCGTTTTGTTGCTCTTTTCGCAGTCCCTCTGCTCTCTTTTCATTTCATCTCTACCAACGATCCCTATACCATGAACTTACGTTTCATAGCAGCCGATACTCTCCAGAAGATCATAGTTCTAGTAGTACTAGGACTTTGGACTAAGTTGAGCAGAAGGGGTTGTTTGGAATGGACCATTACGCTCTTTTCACTTTCTACTCTCCCAAACACTCTTGTCATGGGCATTCCTTTGCTCAAAGGAATGTACGGGGAGTTCTCTGGTAGTCTTATGGTGCAAATTGTTGTACTTCAATGTATCATTTGGTATACTTTGATGCTATTCATGTTTGAATACAGAGGTGCCAAAATGCTCATCTCGGAACAATTCCCTGATACTGCTGGTTCCATTGTCTCGATTCACGTCGATTCTGATATCATGTCACTTGATGGTAGACAGCCTCTAGAAACTGAAGCAGAGATCAAAGAAGATGGAAAGTTGCATGTGACAGTACGAAAATCGAATGCGTCAAGATCAGATATATTCTCGAGAAGGTCTCAGGGGCTATCGTCCACAACCCCAAGACCATCAAATCTAACCAATGCAGAGATTTACTCTTTACAGTCATCAAGAAATCCAACTCCAAGAGGGTCTAGCTTTAACCACACTGACTTCTACTCAATGATGGCGGCTGGGAGAAACTCAAACTTTGGTGCTTCTGATGTCTACGGCCTTTCGGCGTCTAGAGGACCAACGCCGAGACCATCAAATTATGAAGAAGAAAGTGGAATCAGTAACAAGTCAAGGTTTCATTACCACAATCAAGGTGGTGCAACCCATTATCCAGCTCCAAACCCAGGAATGTTTTCACCGACTGGATCTAAGGGTACTATTGCTGTTAATAATGCTGGTGCGAAGAAACCTAATGGGCAAGCTCAACAGAAACCTGAAGATGGTGGCAGAGATCTTCATATGTTTGTTTGGAGTTCAAGTGCTTCACCAGTGTCTGATGTGTTTGGTAGCCATGAGTACGGCGGTCATGACCAGAAAGAAGTCAAATTGGCCGTTTCTCCAGGAAAAGGTTGTTGCTTTATCATTTCTTCAGTTGGTTTGGATCAACATCAGATTCTTCCCCTTTTTTAATAAGAAAAAAGAGATTTAAATGGTTTTTTTTGTTTGTCCGTTTTGGAAGTTTCAGTTGAGAGACAAAGAGAGAACCAGGAGGAGTATCTGGAAAGAGACGAATTCAGCTTTGGAAATAGAGGATTGGAGAAAGAAATGAACAACCATGAAGGTCAAAAAATGGGTGACGGCAAATCAAAACCCATGCCTCCAACAAGCGTCATGACAAGGCTTATACTGATTATGGTCTGGAGGAAACTGATAAGAAACCCCAACACATACTCTAGCTTAATCGGTCTCACTTGGTCTCTAGTTTCATTCAGGTATAGTGTTACGTAAAATTCCAGTTTCTGGAACAAAATCCAAAGGGAGATTTATTTTGTCTATAACATCTGTTTTGATATCTGGGTTTATGTTCTTTTTTTCTAACTTCTGGCTCGGGCATTGAATTGATTATTGTCTGGTGTTCTTGCAGGTGGCATGTAGAAATGCCTGCCATTATAGCAAAGTCCATTTCCATTCTGTCAGATGCAGGGCTCGGCATGGCCATGTTCAGTCTCGGTCAGTATTACTGATACACACAAAGAAAACACAAAGACAAACTCACTCTTTTAACTTTTGCTACAGATTAAAATCCTTGAGTCATAGAAATTCTCTCTATCCTTTGCCCTTTTTCTTTTTTCCCTATCTTTTTCTTTAGCAGTGTAATACCAACAATTTCTTAGATTCTCTCCCACTTTTTCATTATTAGTGTTCTTAACAAAGCAAGCAACCCAAACCCAACAAAGCAAAATGAACAAAACAGTGTGTGGGGATGATAATGTTAGTTAGGTTTCTTTAGCTTTCCCTTCAACTTTTTTGCTGCCAAGTTTGTGTTTTAAGTGGTGGGTGTGATGATGAAAGGTCTATCAAGAAAGACTTGGAGTCTGACAAGTGATAAGAGTGGGGGTGTTAATGGCCTCCAAATTCTTTTTCGCTTTTTGGTTGATGGGTTTGTGACATAATACAGGTCTGTTCATGGCTTTGCAACCGAGGATCATAGCATGTGGAAATTCCATTGCAGCTTTTGCTATGGCTGTGAGATTCCTTACAGGTCCAGCTGTCATGGCAGCTGCTTCCATTGCTGTTGGGCTTAGAGGAACTCTTCTACACGTTGCCATTGTCCAGGTCAATCTCTCTCTTGCGCTCCATGTCCATCACACCATTTTCTCTTTCTTTGGCTTTCTATACAACATCTCTCTCATTGCCTCCTTCTGACACAACCAGTCGAAACTTGACTACAAAAGCTCCGAATTTTGTTACTTCTTTTAATCTGCAGATCAGATTTTCTATTATTTTCTTGTCTGTTGAATTTGTTTCTGTTCATTTATGGTATTGTTTTTTGTGGATCATATATTTTATAAAGCACCCTCTTTGGAGTTGGGTGGGTCTGTGAAGCAGAATTTAATCTTTCAGATAATTGCAGGACTAACATTATTGCCAATTAACAATGCAGAAGTGTATGCTTTCCAAAATTTTGGTGTGTTCTTTTCAGTAGTGGGAAAAAGAAATACAGTAGTAGGTTGAATAGCAAATTTCAGAGCCTAAAAGAGGGTCTGGAGATGGAAAAAACAAAAATTAATCCAACAACGAAGGGCTTGTTTGGGGATTGCTAATAATGAATAACAAACATTTGTACCATTACTAACATGTTCTGCTTGCCTTTGTTGCGCTTTGGTCTGTCAAACCATCGATATCGAACAGGCAGCTCTACCCCAAGGAATTGTCCCCTTTGTCTTTGCCAAGGAGTACAACGTACACCCAGATATTCTTAGCACAGCGTGAGTGTTATACAAAACAATCGTATAATTCTTTCCTTTTTCAAATTGTTTGTTTAATCTCACCATTTACTTTTCTTATGCATTTGCAGTGTCATATTTGGGATGCTAATTGCATTGCCCATAACTCTTGTGTACTACATTTTGCTGGGGCTATGAGGTGGCCAAAAATCATCCAAGAGATTGCCATATCCATGCAAGGGATAGTACTTGGTAGGGCATCCCAAAAAGAAAAAAAAAAAGAAGGAATTATTAAAAAGACACAGAAAGAAGCATATCAGCGCTGAATCTTTTCTTATGAAATGTCTGTTTTTTCCTAGTAAAGTTGTAAAATTCAATGTTCCCCTAGTTAATGGAATTAGTTCTTTTCGTTATAAATTTTCCAAATCCATGAACTTAGGATTGCATTGCAATGCATCATAAAATGTGGGCAGAAGAGATTGAATAATCCCTTATTTTCGTTTTCGCAAAAATCATTTCTTTGTGAATATGGAGGTTAATGTGAAGGCTAAATAATATATATATTTTTTTTACTTTTATAATATTAATTACAACTGTAGATTTTACAATTATCTAAAATTCTAATTTTTGGAAACATATTTTGTTTTCAATATTATTGACATGGGGTATGTGAATTATAAGAAAATCAAATAAAAATAAATTTAAAATTTCTTAATTATAATAGAAGCTAAAATAGACTAATCAATTAATTAACCAAATGCAAATTATTTAAAGCTCTAGCATTGTAGCTTCCAAAACATTAGAACCATCTAGCCAAAAATTCTCAAAACCCACGAATGTTTAAAGCATAACTCCGAATTTGTTTAACCACCGGTTTTCCATTTGAATCTGTTAAATTCCCAATTTTTAGAAGTGTCTAATTACAACATTTTTAAAATCTTCAAAATCCTAAATCATTTCACATTTTAAAAAAATAAAATCAATGGAATTGTACATTTCATACCAGTAATATTAACTATAAAATTAATAGTAAATTATATTTACAATAAATAAGAATTCTAAATATTTAATTGATATAAATTATAATTATAATTAGTATTAGTATTATAAAATTGAATAAAACTTTCAATTTAAAAGATAACTAAGTAAAGTTGAAATTTGATATGTCTTGTCAAAAAATATGCCAATTAAATTTAATAAAATGGAGTTATTTAATTAAATAAGGAGAGAAGAACTTAGGAAGAGCTCTTGCTCTAATCGGGAAGATACTTTGTGGGAAGTCCATGGTTAAGGGGGACGATACTTTCTGGGTCAAGTGATACCAGGAAAAAAGTAGTGAAATTAGGGTCCCTCCATTTTCGAGATAGCTAGGAGGGGTTTTGATTTGATGTGGACATCTTTGGAATATTGGGAGACAATGGTCACATCCAAAGTTTCTCCTCCTTTCTTTTGCTTTTATTCCATCCCTTTTTCTTCTATCTCCTCTATTCTTTTTTCAGTTACAAACATAACATATTTACCTTTTTCATTACACCTTCCCTTTTCTTTGTTGATGTATGTTTGGTTCATTACTATACCATCCTTTGCTCCAAGCAAATTGCGTTCCTGGTTACCAATTGAGAAGGGTTAAAGGGTGAGAACAATCTTATCCCAAAAGTGGTTCAACTGTTTGTTCTTACCTTTCAAAATCTTTTATCTTTTCACAGCAAGTGTAAGAAACGGTCCAATGGTAAAGAGACCAATCAAAAGTAGAAGTAAGGAATAGAATGAGAAAGGAAAAGGGCCCAAACGATAGAGTACAAAAGTGAATCTTTGTGGTATAGAAAGTAGAGTAAATTCAAGAGGATGGCCTGACTAGTTAAAATGTAAGGTTCTCATATTGATGATTACAATTTGAAATTTGCATCAAATAGTTATGAGGAATTTATTGTTTGTTGCGATTGTTTTGGGAGCCAAGGCTAGATATCCTGTTTTTGAAAAAGTTAATTCACTTACAATGTGTGAAATTGAATCCTAATATCAGGATTTTAAGAAAAGAAAGTAAGCATAGGAATATTAAAATGGAGATCAACAGCACGATTAAGCGGGAAAACAAAGAATTGATGAATATATAGTTAAAACTTAAGAATGAGGTGGATAATCTTTCCGAGATACTGGAGGTGTTTGACAAACAGTTTATCAGCTGTTTTATAGTTTATTAACTAAAAGTTAACTTTTTGATCATCTTAAAAAGTTATTGATATATTTGGTGAATGACTTATTGGTTAGCTTATTTAACTCCAATAAGTTAGTTTTTAAACGTTTCATAAGAGGAGCTTTCGGAGTTAGCTGTTTGCTTAATGACAATATTGCCTTCCACTTTATTCTCTAGTTTTGCTTTGTGCATTTTTAAAGTTGGCTTTTTTTTATTATACTGAAGTTTGAAAGAATATAATAAAGAGGTTAATTAAATTTTTTAATTTTCATTTAATTTTATAATATTAGTTTACATTTAAAAATATCATTATATTAAGTTTTTGAACATAAAGAGTTACATCAAATTAATATTTTTAGTATATAATTACTATATATCGTATCTTTGTCATACTATAATTATAGATATTTTAATTTATTAAATAATAAAATTTATATATATTATATGAAAATACTAATATGATATAGTTCGCTGCATCATTCATAATAATAGAAAATTTAACGTTGTATGATGATGATGCTTATTATTATTAAGTTATAAACTTAATTTTTAAAATTAAATATATAAATTCTTATAAGAATACTAAGAAATATAATAATAATCCCTTATAATTTTTTAAAAATTATACCGTCATAAGTCATTTTACACATCAGTAGCTAATACTAAACAGCTAATTTTACCAAATATCTTTAATAAATAACTGATATTATCTGCTGGTCAAATCAACTGATATAATCAGCTATTAACTAACCGTTGATAGAATCAACTAATAGCTAATGCAATCTATTGTTTGTTAAACAAGGTCAATATATATCATAATTCAAAAATAATGAAAAGAGGGTCTAATTAATTTTTAGCTTATCATCTTAAAGAAACTTCTCATATTTTTAGAAATCAACTTATTGAAGTTAAATAAGCTAATTATTACCATGTAAAATATTCATAGCCAATGGAATTACTTTTGTTAATAAGAGCATCTAGAATTGTACCTTTACATGCATTCTAAAGGTGCCTATTCTGTAATAAATTGGTCTGGGTTTAAATCCTGGATCAGTGATGTAGCCGAGAATTGATAGCTTTGCTTTTTGATGACATAATTGAATACTGACCTGGCTGCCAATAGCAAACCTAGGGCATGGAGTTAGGCATTAAACAGACATGTATGACACATCACAATGCATCCTATTATGTGCATTGTTCAGCAAATTATTCAACCCATTTGGTTTGGCTTTAAAGCTAGGACTCATCGTCCATTCCTTGGCATTTGCATGCAATAAAACTACCATCCTATCACTTTCAACCACTCCCAGGTCAAGATGCCTCTTCATTGCTCTTTCAGAAACTTGAAATCTGAGAAGTCATCAAACATGACCGCACCCTTTCTTTATCTTTCAAATTTGGATCCTTTTACGTGTATCTATCCTCATATTACCTGCATTCTGCTGTTCACTCATTTCCTTGTCTGGAATTTGGTATACCTAGGTTTTCTTCTCCTTGTTCATTTCTAATTGGATCTTTGCATTTAATATTCCACTTCCCAACGCAGCCTCTGGTTTCAAAATATCATTCTATGAACCATTAATTCAATGGCAACAATGATAAACGCCGAAGCTTAATTTGATTTTTCAGAAAGTTCGGTTTTCTCATCCTCACCAAGATAAAACATCAATTTCAACTTTAAAATTAAGGCATGCGGTATGATATGAATAAGAAAAGACGTTAGTAGACCGTGATTTTTATTGATATTAAAAACATCCAAGTTATTGCTCATTTTTTAATATAATTTGGGTTATAGAGCGGTTATAATCGTGCCTTTTTTCATACTCCTTACTCGGATCAAATTTGAACACAAGATATCATTTTGATATGACATATACACATATTAGAAACACCATATATTATTAAAAACTTTAATTTTTATATAAATAAAATACATTTATTTGTTTCTCTTTTATTTCCCTAAAATTTCTCGTTAATTATAGTTTTCATCTAAACACCTGTTTCATTCCTTGTGACTTTCAAATATTGCAATTGAGCTATTTTATATTGTGTTTTTGACTGTTTGTTTTCTTTTTATATTTAATAGACTCACTGACCACGATCATCTCGACTCTGGGCAAAGGTCCTATTGTTGAAGACCTTCTTTCTTATAATTTTTTGTTCATAAAACCCTAACTATTTGTTTTTTTAAAATGAAAAAATTATATTAATCATAGCAAAGGCTATCACAATATTACAATGACTCACATTGTCAGACTATAATCAACACATACTAAGGTTTTTATAAAGAGCTAAATTAATTAAGAAGCCATGTATTACAACATCTAGATGTTTCTCAAAGCATTACTAAGTGAATTGTGCTTGTGAGCTATGAAAACGACTTGAACCCAATTGACGATGTGTTCAGCTATCTAATAATTGCCTCATTGATTCTCTTGTATAATATCCTGTTTCACTCTTTCCACATGGAGTTGATGGTGGTAGTAAAAGTTGTTTTAATAAGTATTCCATTTTGTTCACCTGGCTTGGTCCTAACAATGATCACGTTAAGTGTCTTCTTCCATTCAAAAGTAAACCTGGGTAGTTGTATCATATTTATTATCCTACTCAAGATTGACTGGGCGTAGCTACATTCAAAAAACAAATTATTTCGACTCTCTATTGTAAGTTTACATAAAACACAAATCGGATCATAACTCCCAAATCACCTATCCTTAGTTTTGAGTCTATTTTTGATTACCAACTAAGTGAAAATGGAAGCTTTCGGGACTGTCTCCAAATAATATCAAACTAAGGAACCCATTCGACATCACTCGCAAGTATCTTATAACAGGTGCTATTAAGAAATGCACCTCTTAGGTTAGGCATCCAAATAATGTCGTCCTCTCCCATTGCATTCGGAAGTGGGGGCAAGTAATGTGTAAGTATGGAGAAGCCTCTGAAATTGCTACCCTAATCTCCATTGTGGATGAGTGAAGAAACCCTTGCATTCAGTGGGATACAGTGTCTGAGTTGTGTTATTTCTGCTATCTAGATCAGTCGACTATAGGATGTCCAATTATCAAACCAAAACTAGGTGTTTGTGTCGTCCCCCAGTTGATGCTTAATGTAAAGATAGACCAAGCTCCTCAAGTTAAGAATGCAGTTAAAAGTTTAGGAATATTCTCTAGAATTCCTAAATTACCAAAAATTTCGACATTGGATATGATATTCATTCACCCATTTGATCCGTAGTGCTTTTTTGTCAGTAAAGATTCTCCATATTCTTTGCATAAAAGAACCTTTTGCATTTAGGAAATTGAGATAATATCGAGTCCTCCTTACTTCTTCAATAAAGTAATGTCAATCCATTTTATCTTGACCATAAGAAAGCTTTAAGAATTCTATCAATCTCTTTGATAACCCTTTTAGGCAATATAACATGGTAGACTAATGAATATGTAAGGTATTAAATATCGAAGTGATGAGAGTCAACTGACTGCCATTAAGAGAAACTGATTCTGCCAAGCATTTATCCTTTCCTTAATGTTCTCAATCAAGGGAGTGATATCAGAAAATTTAGGCTTGATGGTTGTAATTGGCACTCCTAGATAATTGAAAGGAGGGAAGTTTATTCAAAATCCAACAATGCCACTAATTTCCTCTTTATTTCTCACAGATGAAGAGATGTAGACACTGCTCTTCTGTTCACCTTTAAGCCAGACCATTATGAAAATATATATGCAAGATATTTATCTAAACTCTGATGGAATGAATGTCTGTACCACTGAGTAACATCAAATCATCTATATAAATCAAATATGTTAATTGGAGTTGTTTACATTTATGGTGGATTTTGAATTTGTCATTACTGACTATAAGTTTGGAGATCGATCTAAATGTCCCTTCCAACACTAAAGTAAGAAGGTAAGGGGAAAAAGGATCCCCTTGTTTAATGCCTCTAGTTGGCTTGAAAGGTAACGATGGAATACCATTCACCATTACACTAAAAGCGAGTGTTCGAATACAAGTTAATGGCCAATCTCTGAACTTGGGTAGTAAGCTTATAACTTCCAGTAGTCCTCCAAGTACCTCTAATTGATAGTATCATATGCCTTGAAAAAATCAATTTTCATCAAACAACTCTTTATAGGTGAGAGAAGTGAAAAAAGTGAAAGAGAATATTGTTGTGTGAGAGAAGTAGAAGAGAATATTGTTTCTTTTTCTTAGGTAGATAGTGTTGTTAAGAAAAGAAGCTAACTTTTTAGCTTCCAAATTTAATGTTAACTTCGAAATTTAATGTCAACTTTTTTATATTGATGTATTTATAAATTTCTTTCAAGCATTTGATTGCATTTATTACCTTTTGACTTTTTTATTCCATTAGTGTATGAATAAGATGCTCCAACTAAAGAATTAGCAGCAAAATATTTTCATGGTTCCAACTTCTGAGTGATAATTTAAAAATAAAGTTTATAATTTTTTATCTACTTTTACGCTTACTGAATACTCAAATACATTATAATTATTTTGTATCCTCTGACAATATTTGCTCATATATACAATGTCCGAGAATCCACTCCCCCCCCAGTGAGGCACTCACCCTTTTGCCTTCTCCTTCTCCCATTTTTTTTTGTTTCTCTCACTCTCATGCTCCTCTCTGGCGGCCTCCTCTCCTCTATGCCACCGCCGCACCACGCAAATCTCCTCCATGCCACCACCTTCCAATCGTCCACCACTACCACCGCTAATCTCGAATAACATTTCCAATAGCCAACTGCACTTAGAATCACCAGATCTAGAATAAATCCAGACCCAAATCCAAACCTGACCCGACCTAATATTGAATTGGTTTTTCTTGATTTTTTGGGTATATTTTTTGCTCTAAAATTTGAAAACTATTGTATTATATTTGGTTGTTTATGTATGTTTTGTGATAGTTGAATTGAAATTATTAGAAAATCTTAGAAATGAAATGACTGGAAATGGAATTGTTGGAAATGAAAGTTATTTATGTATGTTTTGTAATGGTTGAATTAAAATTGTTGGAAATAAAAATTGTTTATGCATGTTTTGTAATGTCTGAAATTGTTGGAAATGGAAATTGTTTATTTATGTTTTGTGAATTAAATTGTGAATTGTGATGGTTGAAATTGTTGGAAATTAAGTTTTAAAAATTCCCCCTATATTTAACATATCAAAATCCAGTTTCAATAATGTTGTAATTATGAAGCTCTATCTTTCGATTAATACCATTATATGTATTCATTCTTTACCACTCAACTTACCTCATTGGGACCATCACAATAATCATATTAATCAAGTCCTAAGACTTGAAAATCTTGTTAAATAATATATATATATATATATATATATATATTGGCATTTACTAATAGTCTATATTATAAATAAATGACTAAGCCTTAATAATATTCTCATCTGTATCAATATTCATGACACTACATATCCTTTATTTATTATTATAATAAGAGTTTATAAAATCAATAGAGTAGAATGACTTTATACCAAATTAGGAATGTCTTATCTAATGTTTTTTTTAGAGAGTATTGCATTGAACATTTAAGTTGTTAGTATTTTACAACCAATGTATGATATAAGTGATATATATATACTCTCCACATATAGATTCCTTATTTCATTCTTACGCCATATATTAAAATTTATCAATCATATATTTCAACATAATTAAAGAAAAAAAATCTTAGATGGTATAATACATATGTGATATGCGTAGATAAAAATGTGAAGACAATATGACTATTGTATGCTTGTGATTTCTATAATTGAAAAGATGGTAAGAACAAGTTATTAAATAATTTTTTTGGAAAAGAAAATAAATTGTTAAAACTTGATTGTGATATCTTAAATATAGGGGATGTGTTATTGTGTAATTATATATGTTAAATACTTGCATTGTTATTTTTTGAATTATGGTGAATCGTGTTGGATGAAATTGAATTGTATATGATGTAATCATACAAAATAAGTTATATTATATAAGATAGGCATGTGTATTATGTAATCGTGTTTGTCTAGACTTTGAGTTAAACGATACATATTTTGTGATAGTAGTTGATAATGAAATTATAGTTATTTTGATATATTTTTTCATTTATTTTTACAAATAAATGGAAGGAAGCTCAAGTACTCCTAAATATTTAACCGTTTAGGAAGATACAATGATCCAGCTTGTACTCGTGCTATATTGGTTCTCAGTATTAAGAATTATGCTATTTGCTTATTTTGTAACAAGCATTTGAAAGGTGGAGGAATCGCCCGATTAAAGAAACATTTAGCTAAGGTTAAAAGGGATATGGAATCCTGTAAAAAAGTAAGTCATGATGTAAAGTGACATATGAAAACTTTTCTTGAAGAATATCAACATGAGAAAGATAGAAGGGAGATATTGAATTATGAAATTGGTAATAGAAGTTTGTGTGCTGGTGTTCATAATGATAGTAGAAATGTTAGCAGTGGTGGTGGTAGCGATAGTGTTCCTTCCTAGCAAAAAATGAATGTTACATCTGGACCTGATACTAGGAAAAGAAGAAGGAAGATGACACATTTTTTTTGCACCATGAACAACTCATAAAGCTTAGCTTTCAATTCATAGTGCCATGCAATCAAGAGATACAGCTCACAATATACATATGGCAATGGATAGATGGTGGTACTATATAGGTGCAACATCCAATGCTTACCCGTCTTACTATTATCAACCTATAGTAGATGTTATAGCCTATTACGGTTTGGGATACAAAGCTCCTTCTATTCATGATTGTAGAGGTAAACTTTTGATTTACTTAGTTTTTGAATTAAAAGTTATTTGGAAGAAAGAAGAATGGATTGGGCTACTTATAGGTGTTCATTTATGTGTGATGGTTGGAAAAATGGGGGGCATGAGCCTATTATTAATTTATGAGCCTATTATTAATTTTTTGGTTTATTTTCCAAAGGGCTCAATGTTTTTAAATTTTATTGATGCATTTGACCTTATTAGGAATACTGATATTTTATTTAAAATATTCGATGAAGTTGTGAATGAAGTAGAGCCAGAAAATATTACTCAATTCATTAATGACAATGATTTCGCTTATAAAGCAATGAGAAGAAGGTTATAAAGCAATTATAGTTCTTTTTTTTGGACTCCTTGTATTGCACATTGCATTGACTTAATACTAAAAAATATAGGGATGCTAGGTATTTTCCTATTAGTGATGAGTTTGTGCAGAAAACCAAAAAGATGACCAAGTTCATTTATAATCGTGTATGGGTCCTGAATTTAATAAGAAAGAATTTTACGAATGGTAGGAATTTGTGTCGTCCTACTGTTACAAGATTTACAATGAATTTCTTATCACTTCAGTGTTTTGTTATGATAAAGAAAGAGTTAAGATAGAGGTTTATAAGTGCTAAGTAAGTTGCATCTCATCATGCTAAGTCTAATATTGGATTGGAGGTTTCTAAAATTATACTTGAAGATATTAAATTTTAGACCTAATGCCAATTTGTTATCCGAGTTTATGAACCTTTAATGAGGGTACTTCTATTGGTTAACAGTGATCAAAAGGTAACAATGGTTTTTTTTATTCCATTAGACGTTGAAGGAAGCAATCAAGACCAATTTAAAAAATAAGCCTTTTTTATACACACCTTATCCTGCAATCATCAATGACAGATGAGAAAGGAAACTTTACTCTTTGTTGTTTGTGGTTGGGGCATTTTTTAATCCTAATGTTTATTTCAGACCAGGTTATACAAAGAAACCAAAAGTTAATAAGGGAATGTTATCGGCTATTACAATAGTTGTTGCCTATAAGATGATGCAAGATCTTCTGACCTCACAAATGGAGCTTTATAAGCACTCTTCTGGGGATTTTAGGATGCCAAATGTTATTCGTCAAAGAACAAAATTTTCTCTAGGTCTATATTTTTTCAGTTTTGTTACTTACTAAAATTAATTATCACTTTATTTTGTTTATAAAGCTACTTGTGTTGTCTTACAACCTACAGTTTCTTAGTGGGACTAATTTATAACTGGCGTTCCAGGATTACAAAGGTTTGCAATTCGAATTCTAAGTAAACGTGTGAGTGAAATAGCTGTGAAAGGAATTTGAGCACATTTGAATTCATTAATTCCAAAAAAAGGAATAGATTAGAGCATAAGGGATTGAATGAATTGGTCTTCGTTTGTTACAATTTAGAGCTTCAAGAAAGGTATGTTATTATCATTATCAATTTAGATATAGTTTTTAATAATTAATATTTATTGTTTACTAAGACTCTTAATAGAACAAGTGGTTCAATATATCCAATTTGCATTGATAATGTCGATCTTTTGGTAGATTGGGTATATGAGGAATTAGTTTGGTAGATGTGAGTGATTTGAAAGATAATTTTTGATAGGAAGGCATTGACATGCCATTTGGTGCATTGAATTTGAATGAGGATAAGGATAAGGATAAGCATCCTCTCAATCGTAAGGATTTTGTACTAAATGATAATTAAGGTCAATGCAGTTAAAACGGGTATCTTTCTATAGACGATTGAATGAAGTTCATAGTTTTTGTTTCTTCTCTTCTTTAATTTTACTTATATTTGATGTATATGTTAAATTCTATGTATACAATGTAATTATAAATGTTTTTGTTTTAGGTTTTACCTCTACTTCATTATTTCCTCATCATGAACTCTTGTTGTAAATTGTAATAATTAGAGAGTTAAGGATATTTATTGTTTTTTATTTGATGTTTTAATGTAATTATTATTTATTATATGATGAAATTGTAATATTTTAAATACTTTGTATTGTTCTTAATTTTATATTTGTATGATGATTATCTTTTTTCATATTAATTGTGGTTATTATTTATATGTGAATTATCTAAAAATTAATGTTAATAAAAATAAATAAATTATTGTTATTTTAAATTTTGTTATTATGACTTTTGGAGACAGGGTTAATGTAAAAAATATAAAGTTTACAATATAACATACTAATAGACTATTTTGCAATTTTTAAAAAATTCAGGGGCTATTTTATAAATTTTAAAAATTGTTCAAAATGGTACCCGATATTGACTGGTACTAGTACATTACTATACTAGAACTCAATCCAGTACTAGGATCGATATGATATTCATAACATTAATTGTAAGTTGTTGGCTAAATCACGCCTTCCTAAAAAGGCTTTTGTGAACCATTATGAAATAGCACCTCTGGAATTGAATTAATTAAGATGCTACTTTAATGAGCATATTCTTTATTATTCTTCAAGTTTTAATGCTTATGCTTCTGGCCATTTTAAAGCCTCATGCTCTGAAACTTCTGGCCATTTTTAAGCCTAAGCTCTAAAATGAATTAGTATATGGATATAGAGTTTCTATTGATAACATAGTGTTTGATTTGTTTCATTTTTAGAAGTATATGTAGTAACTAAGAATTTATACCTTCATCTAGTAGCTTGACAAAATAATATTAAATCATTTCCACAACTTATAGAATAGGATAATATTTTCTTTACTATTTGGCTTGGCAAATTTATAGGATAATTATGTAGTGTTATCTAAGTTATTTTTGCATATTAACAAAAAATTTATAATATATGAGTAATTTAATTATTAAAATAATAGTTTCTTATCTTTCTTCACCCGTAACCCTATCACGTGCACCTCTCCCTGAAACTTGAGCTTCTCCTTTAAGTTGTAAATGTTTAGCACTTTGTTTGATTCTTGGCTCCACGAATAAGTGTATACCTAAAAAATCAACCCAGAACATATAAAAATACACCAAAAACACCTAAAAAACATAAAGAGAGAAAAGTTCCATGAAATCTTGTAAAAACCACTCAGAAGATGTGAGATTTATATAGAAATTACTGGATATGTGAAGGAGTGTTTATCTAGGTGAAAGAAGCAAGAAAGGAGTGAAATTTTAAGGGATGTGAGAGAGTTTGAGAATGGTTGTAAGATTTAGAGAGATAAAGTTGGTGAAGAAGAAGAGAAAATCTAAATATAAGGTGTTATAATTTAAGAGGGAGGGGTAGAATAGGGTGAGGAAGTGATAATTCATATATTTGCTCGGCTGCCTCGTAAGGCATGATTGTGAATCATGCTCTTGATCATGATCGTGCCTTTAGAGCATGACCATGATAGGGGCTTGTATGCATGTGATAGAGGCTTGACCTCTCATGCACGATTGTGACATTCTAAAAACTATCACCCTTGTCCTATTTCTTCATTTTTTCTTCATGTAACTCCCAAGCTTGCTTCCCTAATTTATAATAACTTCATAAATAAGAAATTTATCCATCTAAACCACTCTAAAACTTGGAAAGTCAAAACCTTGAATACTAGAATTCAAAACAAACCTAACTACTAAAATTTGCTAAGTTATGGTCTTTAACTTGACCATTCATCATTCGAAACTTTTTAGTGATTTGAAAGGAAAGAATACTAATCTAAGATACGATTTGCTTCTATTTCTATTCAATTTGAAGGTTTCCTTGTTTTAATTTTCTAATTCTAAAGCTTTGTGTAAATATGTGGGTCACTTTGAAAGGGCCACTCCATTTTGATTTGAGTTTTTCAAGAAACAACTTCAATCTTGAATTATATTATATTGCATCCTACCACTTTGAACTGTTTCTTTTTATATAAGAATCATGTCAATTCTTCACTTTTTCCTTATATAACTTGGCATTCTCTAATGCATTCAAGTTACATTTGTCGAGTTCGTTGAGTTGTAAAAGTCTTCGCTTATTTGCTTGTTTCCAATCAAAATTTAAGGCTTTCTTATCTAGTACGCTCTATGGTTTAATTCCACAAGCAAGTGACAAGCCTTACCATACACAAGTCTAAATGGAGTAATCTCGATTAGAGTTTTGAAGGCGATTTGATAAGCCCGTAGGGCATCATCTAGCTTCAATGCCCATTCCTTCCTTAAACTATTTACCTTCTTCTCTAATGTTTTAACTCACAGTTTATTACTTCCACTTGTCCTGTAACACCCCACTCCTGTAAGACACGTACCTGACATCCTGCGTGATATCCAAGTCTGTGCCCTGCAAGGGCGGCGTGCTAGAACACTCAATTAGTTAAAACACAGTATATTTTTTTTTGAAACCACAAACATAATATGCAGAAATCCACATCCAAATTAGATCCGCTTTATTCGCGAATTTTTTCAATCATAACAATACAATCAACAGAATTTTCAATAGTCATTTGGGCCCTTTCACAAAAACAAAACACTTTAGTCGTAAAGTCTTTACATTACAACAAAAATCATATACACCTTTTTACAAAACTTTTGGAATACATAATTTGATACAAAAGTTGCGGAATATACAATTCCATACAAAATGAAAGAAATACAATGCAAACACGAACTGATCCTGACCTCTATCCCTTACTTGTATTTTGTAGAGATACTGTCGTTTGCCTAATAGGGTATTCTTCTGATCCTGAAAAATATTTGCAAATTTTGGGTGTGTATTGCGAACTCAATGAGTGACCATCATTGATGGCGTACCCAGTCATATAACACATAATTCACATTCACATTCACATTCACATCATTTCACATTTCACACTCAATACACTTAAATCATTCGTATTATGTATATGTAGTGCACATGAGACCCACTTTTCATTTATTATTTTGTTGTGACCGAGTACCTAAATTGTCCCGTATCGGGCTCATTGAACGTTGAGCCTGAGGCTCTGAATCACTTTCTGAGCTTGAGGCTCTTTTTACACTTTGAGCTTTAGGCTCTAATCGGTGACTACTCTGGTCATAACTCCCATTATCTGATCATGCATTCATTTATGTAATGCATTTCACATTTCAATCAATCATATCATGAAACATTTGGTTCGTCATATTCACATGCAAGTAGCACTTCAGTATCTCATCCACATTTCACAGTCATCGGACCTTCTGTCCAGATTTTAACACAATCAATCATATTCATATGAGCATTCAGTAGTCAATCAATACAAAAATTCAAACAAAACAAACAATGAAATGAGACCATTTAGGTCTACTCACAGTACACTCCAGATTAGCATTTGCTTCCAAATTCTAGAAATGCCTAAATGTAGGCTTTTAACCTACATAACCCATTTATGCAAGCCACACATTGCACTCACATTAATAATGGTACAATTGTAAGCATTTATTCATGCACAACTGTGTATATGGACTATGTACATTGCATGCTCAATGACAATCCCGAGTACTTTATCAAACTTTATATCTCATTCTCATTCTCATTTTATAACTCAATTACTTGTAATTTCATTTTAGCATTATTTGCTCTAATAAAATCAAATTCTTATTCACTTTTACTAGATACACTTTACTCACACTTTACTCCTCTTCTTGAATCACATCTCCAATAATATG
>JANSVA010000006.1:28825057-28841652 GCA_025504915.1 Erythroxylum reticulatum | reverse complement strand
ATGTATTTGCTCAAACTCTTTGAATTAGTAAGGAAATGATGAATCGAAATTCCATTTGTGTATGATTATGTTAGCTTCTGGTTAGGTTGGATGGTTAGATTTGAATGTATGTGTTTGTTTAAAATGTTTGTGGATTGCGGTTTCTAAGGGTTTCGCCACAGTGAATCTTTTTGAAGATGACTTCGCCGTGGCGAAGAATGACTTACGCCGCAGAGAACTTTTCCCTAAGGGTCCATGGAGATAACTCCATGGGTTTGTCGCGGCAAACCTATAGCTCGCCGTGGTGAGCCCTCCTTTGCTGCCACGATGAGAATTTTTTTTATATAAATGTGATACCTTGACTTTTCTTTCCCCCACCCTCTCGCGACTGACCCAAATAATCTTTTCGAAATTCGTCCCAAGACCCGAGTCAAATATTTTTTGATATCCGAATCGATTGTTGGGCTCCGAAAACAGGATCTAATACTTATATCAATAGAGCTTTTGTCAGTAGAGCTTTTCTAAGAAGAGCTTTTCTAAGAAGTCAGTTGACTGTTTGGCTATCATTTTAAAAAAAGCTTTTTTGAAAGAACTTCATACAATAGACTATTTGGCAACATAAAATAAAAAGTATTTTTAATTTTAACTATATTTTATTTTGTGATAAAAATTATTTATGCATATAAATATTATTTAAAATATATTAAACAATATGCAAAGCACAATATATTAATTATTACATAATTTTAAATCATATGAAACATAAATGAAAATATATCTAACCAAATCTTTTATATAGATTATAATATAAGTAAAAATAATATCAAAAATAAATATTAAAACATATAAAAAAGTCAAATAATATTATATAAATCTTAAAATAAATGTGAAGATGTGTTTGTGGGTATTGTGAGAATTACGTGTAAAAACATAATGGTAAAGAAGACTAAAAAATAGGCTCACTAATTAATCTGAAAAATCTACTAAAAATACTTTTTTGAAAAGTTCCAGATTTGAGCTTTTCAAAAAGCTGTATTTTAACTTCCAAAAAAGTTATTTCTATGAAAAAATATTTTTGAATTTTACACTCAAACACTCGCTTTTCTTAAAAACAGCTTTTACAGTAAAAAAAGTGTTTATTCACCTTCCAAAAGCTGAAACAAGCACTAATTATAATTTTTCTGAAATTCAAAATTAAAGTTATGGTTTTTCTAATTTATTAAGTGAGACTTATTAAGATTTGTTTACACTTCTTTTTTTTTTTAAGAAAGTACATATGTTAAAATATGAGGTCTCGCTTGTCAATTTAAACTTCTAAATTAGTAGCATATACTCTCGTTAGTCTATCTAAATTGGAATGACGACATGACTATTTTTTATTTGCATTGGAATTGATATTAGTGAAGTAAATAAAAGTCTTAGAGAGTAGACACGTAGAACTAGATTGGCAAATGCATGAACCACGGACTAGTGTGCCATTCTTGCTTATAGTCTATATAATATACCTCCCAAGAATTATATGTTAACTTGTTCAATAAACAAACGTGGATGGACCACCTGAGCTATGCTTTTAACACTATTGTTCTCAATAACGATGCCTAGTAACCCGCAAGAAGAATATAAATATGTAATATAAATATATCAAGTACATTAGCACGCAATTGTATGGGTGAAGCAAAAGAGAACTTGCTTTGAACTTATGTCTAAGCGTCATGGGACGTGAACGTGCATATTTATACGTAAGAGAGAGAAACATAATAAGGGAAGAAAACAAGTCTCCCTAGAAAATAATTTTGCAGAAAGGGAAAAGGCCAACAACGTCATGCTTAATTGTCTTTACCTATCTTAGACTCATACGGAGAGAGGGAGAGAGACAGAGAGAGAAAGTGTGGTTCTGTGACTAACGTTTTGATGTCTCCCACGAAGTTGTGTTGGGTCGGCCGTTTACAAGACAATCCTTTGTGGGTATGTCACGTCCGTATTAGGCTTGCCCTCCTCTTCCCATCTCTCTTTTTCCTTTATCTAAGTGCATGTGTACTTCTCTGTCTCTCTATACATATACATATATATATAATTCTTTTATTCTATGATGTATCTATTTATATATATATTTATATATATACAATGACAGAATCACTTCACTTATACATGTGACTAGAAGGGAGGCCAATCCATAACTTCAAGTACTCAGTCTCATAATATGTATACATTGAATTGAGTTCACTGCGTCTAGGGTGTAGGTCTCAGTAAATTAATAAGCTTCAATTTACAACAATCGAAATGCTTATCTTTCATAGGTTTATTATTTTAGTTTTTTTTTTCATTAGTAATACTCTTCTTCTGCAAGTAGAGTAACTGAGTTTTTTACAATAAAAAAGTGTAGCACCTAAAACTCAATTTAAGTGTAAAGTCACTCTAAACACCTAATGTCACCACAATAAGGTAGGTTATTGGCAACGTTTTAAAAATCGTAGTTAAAAGCGAGCCTTTGGGGATGATTTGCAGAAACGTCACCAAAGGTAAACCAAAGAGTAACCCTTTGGAGACTTTGATGACGCTTTATACCTCAGGCGACGCTTAAGCCGTTGGTGATGATTTATTAAAATCATCACCAATGGTAAGCCTTTGGTGACAATTTCAAAATTCTTTGTCAAAGGCTTACATAACTCTCTTTTCATTTATTCTTAATATTTAATATTAATTTCCATTTTTTAACTATATTGTAATTATTTTTTATAATCTAATGATATATGTATACATAATAATTGTAATTAATATAAAGATCTATGGAAATTAATATAATGATCTATGAATGTATAAATAATTGATAAATTTTCTCGTATCTTAGTTATCATATTATTCTATTTAACCATATTACTCTATTTATTATATATAAATTATATACTATTATATGAAATTTCTATACTATATATAATTTCTATAATATGTAGAGTGTATTATATAAAAAAAAAACTTTTGGCAACAGATTTAGAAATCGTCATCAAAGGGTAACCCTTTGGTAAAGAAATTTGAAATGCATCAAAAAAGGTGAAGCCTTTGGAGATGCTTTAGTAAAATCGTCACAAATGATATACTTATTTTGACAATAATTTGGCAAAATTGTGAGTTTTTGGTGACGATTTTTTAATTCATCTCCAAATATCCCTAAAATAACGTCATTTTATATATTGAAAACCTAATTACCCAAAGTTTTTTTTAAATCGTTGTTTGCTTCCCATCTTTATCTTCTTAATTGTGGTGTTTGTCTTTGTCCAAAATCGTTCTTCCTTGTGTCATCATTTGAAATCGTTGTTCCCAGCACCATGTTTGTCTCCAGTGTCCATCTTCATCTCCAGTGTTCATCTTGATCTTTGTCTTCGAATGATGGTTTTGGTTTTCCAAGTAATTCATTTCCACAATACCCATACATATTATGTTGGACTTCATCTGAGTGAGTGTAAACCTTGGTTGTCTCTGCATGTGGGGGAAATTTTCATTACTTTTTAAAAGCAGTTAAAATGAACTGCGCTTTGTCAACTGGTATGGACATTGTACTCATGTATTTCATAGTCATCAATTCGTCAATTGCCAAAAAATAAATTGGAAAAAATTTATTAATTAATATGTATAATGAGCATGCATCCAAAAGTAGCACTGAAAGTGAGGAAGATGACTTATAGTGATGAAGCTTATGACCACAAACTCCCCAATACCATCCACCTACTTCTTGTCCTAAGCCTAAAGTCCTTTGTAATGGGTAACCTTGTTTAATAGTGATGCAAATGGATTGTTAATGTTAAAGGAAGACATAAGATTAACTTCATATCATGGTTTAGGACTCGAGTAAGTTATTCATGGAATAGTATGAACAAATGAAAATTGTAGGTGACATAAAATTCTAATTATATTTTTTTTCTACAGATTATACAATTACATAACCATAGAGTGCCAGAGGCAATGACAACATTATATGCTTTGACATATGGGCCTCATATATGTGAGAAAAAAATATATGTTACATTGCTAATAGAGTTAGATTTCATATAAAATATCATGACAGTTGATTTAGAAACCAAAATTGTGAGTTTGTTGATGAAGGACAACATGAGGATTATTTTATTGACTTTTACGATGTCATCTTAGAAATAACAGAGTTGCATTATATCAAGAATAAAAAGGTTGTTATATTTAAGTGCAAATGGTTTAATTTTGGTGACAAAGGGATTAAAATAAAAGTGAACGATAATATTAGTAGCATCTATGTTAGTAACATATGGTATGATAATGAACCTTCTGTGTTTGCAAGTTAAGTGAAGCAAGTTTTCTACCTCAACGACACTATATTGGGCAACAATTGGAAAGTTGTTCAAAAATTTCAACACCTAAATCTTTTTTATGTTTTGTGAAAGGCGAAATAGTCCAATGGGTGAGGATGATGATGAAGTATATCAAGAGCTTGAATCAGAGCTGAATAATGGAGCCCTACTAATAAAAGATGTAGATATATCATCATTCTATAGGAAAGATGTTGATCTCAATACACTATAAGCAAATAAAGTACAAGTCAATCTTGTTATAAAAAGAGATGAAGACTATGCTGAGGATGAATTATATGACAATGATGATACGTTGATTGAATATAATAGCAATGAAGAGTTGAATCATAATGCAATTAATGATGATGATTTTCATTAAGGACTGGAAGGAAGACAACTTGCTTGAAAATGCTTTGGTGAAATTTGTTGTAATTTTTCAATATATTAAAATATATGAAATATTGTTTCAATTGTTTAAAGATGAATTACACTTTTACTTATTGTTCACAGTTGAAATTAAATATTGACAATATCGAGAACCCAAATGTTTCAAATTGTGTGACTTTATTATTGAAACAAAGGACCAGGGATCGCTATTTTGAGTTTATGGTGCAAAGGCATGAAGACATGTTCCTGACTGAATGTCTTAAGAAAATTAGAATAGTTTGTGTTATTATTGGGCTAACCCAAAAGTTAAGGTTTGTTTTCTTTCCTTTCACATTTGCTTCCATTAATCTTATTAGATGATTTAATGACTACCTAATCTTTTTTCTTTATTTAGGAAAATTGTGAGAAAGCAAAGGTTAGTAGAGGAAAAATGAAAACACCTCACAATTTAGAGTCCAAATCATTTGTAGTCGTCCGAAATGAATATGTAAGATCTTTGTTTACAAGCTATAATTATATCAATAAACACTATATTATTTATTATGCCTTGTATTTTTCTTTCATAAAATAGAAAGAAAAAGAACTACATGGACAGAATGTTATAGGATCACACTATACAAAGTTACTCACTATAAGGAAGGTAAAGAGTGAATATCAGAGGAAGCAGAAAATAACTATGTCAGTATAAAAGTTTGTTAATATTTAAGTTCATTTACTAATGTAGTAGTAAGTAATAATATTTGGATTGAATATTAGTTTTTTAATTTTAGAATAAGATGTAAGAGTTGTTAGAAAAATCAATTTCTTAGAAAATTGAGGTCAATGTAGAAGACATTTGCAATATCGTATTTGGTACACATTGTAGCTATGTCAAAAGTCTTCGCTTTAGCCCTAAGCCAAATGTTTCAACCTCATCAAATAAAACAGTTATTCAATAACTTCAAAAGGAAATCAAGATGCTTAAGGTTGAATTACAGCATACTCGAGCAAAATTAGTCAAACATGATAAGTTATTCAGAAAATCACTTGGCCTAGATTTTGATAGCAATGAAGATGAAGCGAATGGTACTAATTACTTCTCTTACACATTTTTCTTTCAATTCTCATTTGTATGATAATTTGAACTTAATACTTTTTTCTTGGATTATAGAATTGATGAACATGCAACTGTTGAGTGATTATGTCGTGAATGGTAAAGTTATGTGATGTTTGATTTAATTAAAACTTATTGTTTCAATATTCACAATGTTTTTAGTATGTTTTAGCTAAGCTTTTTGGATTATTAGAGGTTCATCGACATGGATAAACCTAGCTAGTCGTTCCAGTTATGTTTTTTTTTGTAATCTTAGCATTTATAATTTGTAAACTAGTCTCTGTATTTAGTATTTTGTCCACAAGAATTGTTAAAGTTGTAATTAAAATCTTGTACACAAAGAATATTCTTTTTATTGGTATAATTTAATGATATTTTACTTTTTATATACAATGCTTCAAATTATTAATTATTTTTGTACAATTTTTTGTATAATAAATTAAAAATAAAAATATATCGATATATTATATACAATAATATGGATTAAAAATGTAACAAATAATTTATTCTAGCATTGTATAACATTTAGTTAAAACGTAGCTAGAAAATTTTGGCTATATTTTATGAAACTTAATTAAAATTATTTGCCTACGTTTTTTGAAACATAACTAAAAACATTTACTTAAGTTTCTAGAAATGTAGCTAAAAACTTTTGGCTACTTTTTTTTAATGCAACTAAACAGTTTTTGCTGCTTTTCAAGAAACCTAACTAATTATATTTATTTTCATTTTCGGAAACTTAGCTAAAAAATTTTTACTACGATCTTGAAGATATAGCTAATAGTTTTTAGTTATGAAACAGAGACGTAGCCAAACCTATTGGCAGCGATGCCTTAATTATCTATGTTTTGAGCGACGAAAAGGTGACATTTTTTTACACCTTTAATTACTATTTCTTTCATAATAAAAGGTCAACTTTGTTATATTGCGTATATGCATTAGATCATATATAATTATGATGTTGGTAGAACGCATATTGTTTTGAAATGCTTTATAGTGATGCTATTATTTTGGTGTTTTTGTATGTCTACTCAAATATCTGCACCGTATATGTACGCTCACATTTGTAAATTGTAATAGTAATCTA
Source organism: Erythroxylum reticulatum (assembly GCA_025504915.1). Classification (NCBI taxonomy): domain Eukaryota; kingdom Viridiplantae; phylum Streptophyta; class Magnoliopsida; order Malpighiales; family Erythroxylaceae; genus Erythroxylum; species Erythroxylum reticulatum. The sequence goes on along the minus strand of JANSVA010000006.1, from coordinate 28,834,790 downwards.
TTAATACTTTATGTTTGCTTCAGTTAATCCATTTCTGATTTCTATAAATGGGATAAAGATAGAGTATCCTAAAATTTCAAAAGAAAATATTTATCTCTTTTTAAAGTGGTTTACCAAAAAAATACAAGTAAAAATAAATTAGTCTTCATTGCAAGTCAAACTCTTTTAATTACTACAAGTGATTTAGGTACTTGTAAGTCGTTTTATAATTTTATTGAACTTGAACATATACATAAACATAGGCTTAGCATGCTAACACATAAGTCTCCATCGATATTAGTTCATTGAAGTTGACTCTGAATTATTAGTACTATCGTAAATTTGGATAGTCTAAGTAACTAAGAATACTGCTATCGGTTCCAATTGACTAGAAAATATTCATAACCCTGCATTAGAAGACACCCGAACGTGTGCTATGTGAAACGAAAATGTCTTTTCAAATGAACTATCACCAATCTCTCATAAATTTCTCCTGGGTGTTATAAAATTTATTCCTTCACACTTTCTACATTTCACGTGAAAGGTCAATTCAGATGCAATAAGAAGACTACTCATTTACTTTAATGACATGTTAGGAACCAAGCTTTTTAATGTTTATGAGTAAGTTGGCTTGGCACTTTACCTCCTTGCCCTACAATTTGATCAAAGTTATGAATCATTGAAAAATTAAATTATTTTTAAAAAAGTAATGCGTGATTTAACGTCTGTTTTGCTTGCTGCCTAACAGTATAAATCTCATCCACGTTTATACTATGTACCAAAGATGTTGACACGATACAAATACTATGTACCATAGACGAGGACAATTAAACTCCAAAAAGACACCCATCAAAAATAATTAGGCATCAATGCAATCGGCACTATAGATTAAAATATTGTTTAGAAAAACACTTGTGACTCTAAAAAAAATCAAAAGAATAGACACCCAAAAGACAACTTAAACCCGAATAAGGAACCAAAGACGCGCTGGTTGGCGATGGTGAACAGCGTCCCGGGAACTATTTGGTAAAGGTGACACGTCTCTCCAACGGCATAGCACTTCTGTTGTGACACCGATATGGAAGCGTCACCATCTTTTGTTGTTGCTGCAGCCTGGAAAAACGAGCCAGATCGCCACCACGATTGCCCAACTGCTTGCTGCCTGTGGAGGTTCCTCTTCATCATCGTTACCTAAGGTTGAAGGAGACGGCTGGAAATTGTTAGGACAAGTATAGGGTTACACACTTAGATGGGCCAACACATGATAACAAAAGGGATTTATGGGCTGGTGTTTTGAGGTGATTTTTGATGATTTTGGGCCCATTTTAATGGGCCAATAAAGACTAGAAAATAGATGAACCAAGCCTTATAATGTATTAAAATGTAAAATAAAATACAATATGGACCAATTTGGGCTATAAGTGTGGACTTATAAACGAACATTACTAAGTTTACTTAAATTTAGAAATAAGTTTCTAAATACATAGTATGTTGATTGGTCCATTTTTAATTACAAGTAAGTTTCTAATTATATTTAAGTCATTAAATTCGTAAGTTTACTAATAATAGTTAGAAGTAATTTTCTAAACAATTTATCACTTTCAAATTTAATTAGAAATAAGTTTCTAATTAACTTTAAATTATTAACTTCATAAGTTGAATAAAAATTTAAAAAAAGTTTCAAATTGAATTGAAATTATTAGTATCTGGATTAGAAATAAGTTTCTTAGTCATAATTTATTTCAATTAGTTCAATATTAATTAGAAATGTATTTCTAATTTAAAAGGAATAACTATAATTTTATATTAATTACGTTTATTTATGTATGTCAAGTTTGGTAGTGTTTAAATTATCATTACATATATTATATGAATATTACTTGACAATTCTTCTTGAGAACATATGTTCTCTTTCAATTTTGCAGATTATTGAAAACTAATTATTCGTAAAATATACATGTATGACATGACAATAGAAAGTGCAAGTATACTATTTATTTCTGTAGAAAGTTTGCGTTTCTATTATAGCTATTACGCTAAAGAATATTATTGGTGGATTCAATAAAGGGTGAGAAATTAAATGGCAACAATTATGAAATTTAGAACATGAAAATTCAATATGTACTAGAAAAGTAAGAGGCTCTTGAACTATTAAACATAATTATGGATATTCTTAAGGAAGGTAATATGGCCCAACACAAAAGGGATCATGATACTTATGAAATTTGAAAAAAAAAACTCATTGACTCATATTACATTACTAAGCAATACGGATAATGATATTATGCACAAGTTCCTTAGATATGGCATTAATAAGGATATGTGGTTTGCTTTAGCTGCTCATTTTAAAGGCACCTACGTGATCAAAATAAGGTCACTCATTATTAAGTTTAGCACCTATAAGAAACAGTCATATCACACAATGCAAATCATTCAAGGCATCTGTCAAACATGATAAGTGAGTTGCATGATGTTGGTCATAAATTGTCAAATGAGCAACAAGTACAAGTTATGATCTGATCATTATTTTAGAGGAGGTAACATATGAAGATGCATCTAACTCAAAATTGGAGTGTCAAGATGATAGAAAATATTACAAGACATCTTATACTAGAAGAATAATGTCTTAAAGCCTCAAAGGGATCCTCAGAGGTATGTGTAATTGTACTAGCTCATATAGGGTTATGAATTAGAAGCATAGGCATCATGGTAAATCAAAATGGAAAAAGGGTAAGAAACGTACTATACTCATGACTCAAAGAAGGCAAATGGATCCAATATAGTAAAGGAAAACTTCATTTAAGAAGCAGAATATGAAAAGAGTCAAGTGCTTTAATTGTGGCAATAAAGGATATTTTGCTCATGATTGTTGTGAACCTAAAAAGGTACAATTGTATTGTAACTACATTTTTTTTATGAATGTCTCATATTCTCTTTTACTAACTGAATAACAACCTTTGTGGATTGCAGATTCGGGAGTAACCAACCATGTAGTGAAGGATAGAGATGCCTTCGTGGAATTTTGAATAATCTTGTATGAAACTTGATGGATTTATGTAGGATACAAGTCAAGGGTTATTGTACAAGAAATTCGAACCTGCAAATTAGACATACATGGTGGTTGACCCTTATCCTATATGAAGTATTATATGCTCTAAAGATTTAAAAGAATCTAATCTTTTTGATGGTTTTAATAAGTCTTTGTTTCAATGTAAATTTTTACAATGGTGGTATGGCTTTATATCTTGGAAATATTTATTATGGTCATAGTTATATGTCAGGCGGTTTTATTGTTCTAGATGATGTTTATTGAAATAATAATACAAGTTATTTTTTACATCATCCAATAATTCCAATAATGATGCAATTTTGTGGCACGTTAGACTATGTCATATAGGCCAAAATCGAATAACTCGATTATCTAAAGAAGGATTTTTAGGTAATTTACATCAAATAAATTTACCTATTTGTGAACACTGTCTAGCAGGTAAAATGACATGAAATCCATTTGGAAATGGAACATAAGCTTTTTATCCATTGCAATTAATTCATACAAAAATCTTTGATCTAATGAATGTAAGGGCACAGTAATAGGCTGTGTAATTCATCACTTTTATAGATGACTATACTCAGTATGTTATGTCTATTTGATTTCTCAAAAATAGGGATCATTAAGTTGTTTCATAAAATACATATATTTAGTATAGAATCAATTAGACAAGAAAATAAAAGCATTAAGAACTAATCAAGGACAAGAATAATTTTCCGAGTTCAAGATGTTATGCGATAAAAAAGGAATATAAAAATAGTTAATTATCACACAAATCCCACAACAAAGTGGCGTTATAGAAAGATGTAATAGAACTCTACTAGAGATGGTTAGGTCTATACTGACACAAGAAAATCTACCTATCATATATTAAGGTGATGCATTACTTACGATCACATATTTACTTAATCAAGTGCCCATAAAATCAGTTACAAACACTTCATATGAGTTATAGATAAGGGAAAAAAACCTAACATGGAACATCTAAGATCATAGGGATGTGCTGCCTACACTTAGAATCCCTTTTATAGATATGGGAAACTAGGAGTAAGAGGAAAGAAAATCATCTTTATTAGATACTCTAAACACTCAAAAGGATATGTATTTATAGGCGAACGATGTAATGAAGAAGTTACTTAATTTGAATCACAAGATGTCATGTTCTTAGAGAATAATTTTCCAAAGTAAGGTGAAGTAGGAAAAGATATATTTTTATATGAAACTCTTGATAAGAATGATTCCATTACTGAGAATCATAAAGAGGGACTTTATCCAAGTGAGAGCAATCTAGAACTTAAAGAATTAACTCAAGGACATTCAAGATTACAATCCACTGATAATTTACCTATCGTTTATAATCCGAGTGAGAGTAATCAAGATGTGGATGAATTTTTAGATGTTGATGAATTTATTTCTCATTAAGCATATTTACGCCAAAGTAATCATGGCATGGTTCCTTGAAGTCATTTTGAAATAAAAGGGAAAATTCACATGATTATCCCACAAGAAGACGATGAGCAAAGGAATGTATATAAGGCTCTTAATGGTCTTACTAAAGAAGAATGGATGAAAGCAATGAAAAAAGAAATGACTTTTTAAAGCTCAAATCAAGTATGAGACTTGGAACAATTGGATTCTTAAAATGAAACAAAATGTTGCTGTTAAAAAGATTAAAGGATGCTCTAGAATGGAGCAAACGTAGGTTTCAAGGATATAACCTTCAGCCACTACTGAATCGTATAAATTTGTTTCTATAAAATAAGTATCAATTTGACTCTTTTTTTATTCGCTTCTTCCCTAAAAAGTTCATCATATTCATATACTTTTGATGTTAATTTAAGAAAATCACATATTCTACACTTTGAAAAACAATTTCTAGGTTTAATAGCTAGACCCTTTTGAGCTAACTTTACATACTTGGTCTTTAGGAGTGCAATATGGCATTGACTTCTCATCTTCCTGAATCAAGTGATGAATATGTTTGCATTTTTTTCCACTTTTTATAGTAACTCTAGACATTTCAATTATACTGACTTTAGGTTCAATCCAAAAAATTAAGTATGAAACAATATCTCAATTTTAATCCATTAAAGAACATAACTCCTAGAAAACAAAGCATATTAGGAGAAAGTGTGCTTGTTGACAAATTTGGGAACAGTCTACGCTTAAGTTATTAAAAATTTCATAATTAACTAATTCATCACACTGAATGGTGAATCTAGGAATGTGTTCAATGGTTATTTGGTCATCTTCACTAGAAAATAAATTAAATTCAAGTTCTATGGCCTTGGGGAGAAGGATTTTCATGGTCTATACTATGGATAAGATTTATGGAATTTCAAGCGGTCGACCTACCTCAAGTTAGCCCCATAGAGTTTTTGAACAACTTCTCTAGCATCTTCCATATCAACTTGAAGTCTCATTTGTGGAGGAGCAATAACAAGATTACGATTTATAGTTAAAAGGTTGCTCCCTCATCCGTAATTTGGTCCATTAGCTTCAACTTCAAAACTAAATCATTGTTTGTTAGGAGCTTAAATCCTAGAAATCTATTAGTCGTTTCTAGGATTAATGCAAACAAGTTTAGTAGGAATATACTTTCTTTTATGATGAGGAACATATTGTTCTTCCATAAAAGAAGAAGTTGGAGGGTGATTACACTCACCAATTTCCATCGCATTTAGTACGAGATACCCCCACAAATCCTTCAGATATATGTCTTGCTAAAAAGGGAGAATTTTACCCAGCGACCTATACTAAAAAGGAGAAAATTTTGTCCACATTCTCTATTAATATTTTAACTGTTTCATCCTTAAAGGCTAAGTTGGACGTCAATTCTAGAATCTCATTTACATGAACAATGTCATTTCATGTCGATAGTTAAAGCATTTTTTAATTCTTGCCAATTAGAGACTCAGTTAAAGGTGATGCTGCTTTCTTAAAATTTGCAATCATTTGGGATATAAAGCATTCATTCCATACCAAAGTCGGGACCTCTTCCTATAGGGTTGGATGCATAGTGATTTCTTTTCCATTCCTTATATGCGACATAGTGGTCCCACGAAGCTTGCCAAATTGTTAATCGATTTTATGATCAATCCTTAAATTTGAGCGTAACAAGGAGAAATTCTCCCAAATTGTATACCTAACTTCTTATCTATAATATTGGTGGGCTTTAGAAAACTTAGTGAATATAATCTTAAACTAATAAAATGCTACAGTGTTAGAATAAGATTAGAATTAAAAATGATTTGATTTAGGCAAAAGAAAAGTATCAAATATAAAGAAAATTTAAGATAGTGATAAGGCTTGGTTATTTTTACTATTTTTGTTTGTATGATTATCTGTCACGATTGTGTGTGTTTCTAGTGTGTTTAAACTTCTTCTCGGATGTAACTTCCTCAAATAGTTATCTTTAAACTTCCCAACTTCCAATTTTCTCCTATCATGTCCATGTTTTGACTAATTATCCATCATGTATTTATTAAGTCTCAATCGTCCTACCTCCCACATCTAGGATTTCTTTACCTTTTCCCGTATCTAGGAATTCTCAAGCAAACTAATTTCCAAAACTTCTAGGATTAGAATATTTTCACTCTTAGGCCAAATACTTTAAATTCTTCTCAAACTAATTTTGTGAACTTTTAATTTTATCATATACTTAACTACACTTCAAGTTTCAATTACAACAATATAACGCTTAAATCATAGTTTCTTATTAAAAATTAATTAGGGATATATTTTTCTTAACATTTAATGACTATTTAATTTTATGATTGTTATATACATATAAGGTGAACATATCTCACTCTAAAATTTGGTATGTAGTGAATTTTAATCACAACATTATAACGCTAACTAAATAATTACAACACTAAATAAGTCAAAACAGAAGGGATAATAACATTGTAGACACATAAATCGTAGTATAGATAAGAGCTTAAAAAGTCACACTTCCTTTAAATATTTTGATTTTTAATATTATCACGTACTTAATTAAACGTATAATTTCATATGTAATAATGTGACAATTAAATCAACATTTATGTATGTTAAATCTTATTGAAAATCAGTAAAGTATATATTTTTCTTAATGTTTAATGATTTTTTAACTTCATTATTACCATTATATATAGGAAAGATGTATAAGACATGTGCAATTACTATTAGTTTTTTTTTCTATTTTAGTACCATTTTAATTTTAAAATGCAAAGTTATTAGGTTTATAATATTATATTTTGGCATTAAACCTCTTGATTTGTCTTTTCTACTATTTTAATTCAATTTATTTTCTTTTGGAGCCTCCCCTAATCTATTTATTTTAATACTTGAACAATAATTTTTTGTGAACTTCTTACCAAAATTTTTAATAATTTTCTTATTATATTATTACTAACCTATCTACCACTTTTATTATAAAAAATAAAATTACAATGATGAATAAGACATTTTAAGATTATTTAATCTTTAAAATGTTATTTAAAATCAATGCATTTTGTTGGGTATAACTCTAGTAAGTATATGTTAAAAATTCACAAATAAAGATATAATGTTACAATGAGTTTTATATAAATATAAAACCCATAATTTATTTGTTAAGGTTTTTAGTTGTATCCTAGTATACAAGGCTTTTTGTATTGAGAGAGTTAAAGGGGGTCATTATTGTACGCAACCTTTCTTTTTCATTTATTACAAAGAGGTTGTTTCTATTACTTGAACATTTAATATTCTGATCACAAAGGAATAACTTTACCAGTTATTTAAAGGCTCATCCCCAATTATATATGGACTCACTTAAACTTGGTTCAATTTCTCCTCAAGCTCCCTCAAAATCCACTATTAATATCTGATTAAGTTGACCAATTTTGATGAATAAAAAATGGATAGATTCGCTAGTGAAAGAGAAATGTTAGAAATTTAAAAATTAAGTTGTCCCACATTAAAAGGGAATATTACTATGATGTGAGTTGTATACAAAAATAAAGTTTATAATTTATTGTTTTAAGATTTTAAGTTATATATAATGCTCATGATTTTACATGAACTAGCTTAGACCTAATCCAATTTCTCTATATATACCTTATCAAAGTTAAGAATCTCCAGTACATTTTATTAATTCTTCCCAACCTTACGAAATTGTGTTTATATTTTATTCTTAATAAATTATATTATATGCGGGCATATACTATATGAGCTTCAAATTTTGTGGAAAACATTGTCGTGAATGAATTTAAAGCATGTGTTTGCTGCGTGAGCACAAACCAGACGCGACAAGTCATTATAAGTATAAACCCAATTAACTTGGATTAGTTTATCGAAAAATAGCATCCACCGTTTTATCTTCCAATTTAGGCACATAATGGGTGTCATATGAACTATAAAAGAATGAGAAAATGCACAGTCCAAATAGGAAAATGAAAAGGCAACATACCCGATACTTTTGCTACAAACATTTTGATGCGTTTCAAGGGAATTAATTAATTTAGCACATACCGATCGAAATTAGGACAAGGTCATTGACTTATAAAAGCATTCAAATATAACTGCATAGTTAATGAAACTAGTACGGATTTTCGGCTTTTCCACGTCATTAAAACTTGAAGCTATCTTAGACCATTGAAAAGTTGCTTTGTTGTAATCCCAGGTGAATTGATAAGGACTCTCCTGATTTAAGTGAAATTGCAGGTTCAAACTGTCTTCATATATGCAGCCGTTTAAAACTTGAGATCAGAGCTTTGTCTCTCGTAAGGGATCTACCCAGCTCGAGCGGGGATTAGTCTAAGTGTGGATAGCTTAAGGGTGTCTTCCTATAGTTGGGACCCTCCTAAGGCACATCATGGGCAACCAAAAAAAAGTTGCTTTGTTGTAAGGTCAACCTAAAATTTTATAATTACATAGAATAATTAGATACTATTAACATATATATTTACTTTTAATAAATTGGTACGTGTATACGACTATAAATAAATTATGATTTATGCCTTGTTCTAAATTTTGAACTAAAAAATTTTATATTAACAAGTTTAAAATTAAAATCTCTTAAATTAATTATTATCAAAATTATTAATTATGAGTGTCCATGTGATTTATATATAATATTTTTATCATGTAATAAGCATCTTCAATAACATCTTATCTTCTTATGTAAATAAGTTGATGTCATTATAGTGACCAAAACTTGGATTTAGATTATAAGAACTTCAAACTATAGAAGTATATTATTAAGGTTTACTTTATATTGAAACGTCGTACCTAATAATAGATTATTCTATTCATTTCCACATATTCACTACGCCTTAGGTAGTATTTGGTTGCTGTCTCCAGGGGGCGGAGACGGAACGAGACGAAACAGAACAAAAACTAGGGACAGTGAGGTGTTTGGTTATGGTGGATGAAACAGAAAAAATTGTCCCCGTCCTAGGGATAGAAATGTGTTTGGTTGTGGTGGACAGAACAAAAAAACAGTGTGAATGACAAAATTGCCCCTGCAGTGTAATATGAGTAGATATATGTAATTTAGTGATTATTATATAATTGTATCAATATTTATTTAAAGTTTATTTGAAATTTTATAATTACAATGAAATAAAACGAGATACCAAAAAATTTATTGAAATGTTAAACCTTTAAAATTATAAGAAATGAGTTATTGAATAAAAAATGCCTACAAATTAAAATATTTCATTATAGGTTCCAAAAAATCCT
>JANSVA010000006.1:28791022-28819291 GCA_025504915.1 Erythroxylum reticulatum | reverse complement strand
TCATTTCTCATCTTATTTAATGTTACTTTACTTCATTAATAATTAATTTATCATAGATAGTAGTATATTATTAGTTGTATACAACATTAAAGTACATATTTTTATTAAGTTTTGTTATCTAATAATATTAATAAGTAAGATGATAAAGTTTTATATTTTATTATAATTAATATATAAAATATGTAAATATATATAATTAATGTATTTTATTATAATTAATAAGTAAGATGATACTTAACTTTTTTTTTGCCATATTAGTCCGCTAAATTTGGTGCTAGTATTAAGTATTTATTTCTTATCATATGAAATGAAAATTTAGTTGAGCTCGATCTTACCCAGAATCAATAGGCTTAAGTACTTTAGTTAATTGAAATTTAGATCGAGTTTGAACTTTTTTTTTTCAATTTTTAGATTTTGAATCAGGTTTGGGCTTAGACTCTATGACCTAAATCAACCTAAAGTCTGAATGTCACCTATAATTATTATTGAAACGATATCATTTTTGTTAATAACAAAATAATGTTCCAAAAAAAATCAACGTTCCTCTCCTCCTTTCCTCTATCCTTTTCACTCTAGCAAAAAACCAAAACCCTCCACACCTTACACATACAGGTCACATCTCTCTCCTCTCGTCTCTTAACCTTCATACCACCATTATGCCTCTCTCTCACTCTTATACTTCGCCTCTGGTTTTAGTTGCCTCTCTTAATATTAAGTAATTTTTCTTTTCATCCTAATTTGCCTTCATCTTCTTTTTGTCCTATGATTTTTTTTAATGGCTAGTGTTAGCATATGTTCTTATAATTATCATATTGAGATCATGTTACTTGTAAATGTTTTACAACGCTTTGTTTTCATGTTTTTCAATCCTCTTATGGCAATGGTTTTCTATTGTGTTCAAAATCTTTGAAGGTCTAATTCAAGGATAAGGTGTGGGAAACTCAAACTAAACATGAATAATAATTTACACAATTGGAAAACTTTAAGTTGACATATAAATCTATATATCACGTATAAAATTGTTAGCATATTGAAACATCTAAGAATAAAATTCCTTAAACCCTATGATGTTGTGGATTTGAATTTCATTATTAATTCTCTTTAAGCTTTTGGTTACCCTTGCAGGTTTATTAACTGGATTCATGCTTGCATATCTACAGTTTCTTTCTCAGTGTTAATGAATAAGGAACCTACTCAACTATACCAAGCGGCTAGGGGAATAAGGCAGATGGATCCACTATCTTCCTATCTTTTTACCATCACTAAGGAAAGCTCTTCAAAGAATGACACAGATGTGTATTGATGAAAGCTCAGTTTTTAGATATCGTTATCATTATAGACAACTCAACATTACATAACTTTCTTTTGTAGTTGATTTACTCATGCTATGTGCTAAATACACTTCTTCAATTGGGATTATCTTATCATCTTTACAAAGATTGTAGGAAGTTTTCGGGTTGAGATTTAAACTAAAAAAGCTCTACTTATTTGTCTAAGCTAAGTTCTGATGACTTATGAAGGGTGACTATTAAAGTAGGACCATCCATTCATTAGTTACCATTTACTTACTTGGGAATTCCTATTTCCATTAGGAAGCTTAAGGAAGTTCAATGTAAATCTCTTATCGATAAAGTTCATAAAAGAATTTCTACTTTGACTAATAGGTTTTTGTCTTGTGGAGGTAGATTTTAGCTTGCAATTTCAATTTTCAATAATGTACACATCTATTGGCTATCTAACTTAGCCAATTCCTATAGGAGTTTTGAAGAAGATTGATAGAAGCATAAGAGACTTTATATGGCATGGGCTGAATCAGAGTGGTAAGAAGACTTCCAAAGTTAAATGGAGTCTCATTTGTCTTTCCAAAGAAAATTGAGGGTTGAGAATCAACTCTGTTAGTAGAATGAACAAAGTATTGTCAGCTAAAAGGCTATGGAGAATATGTTACTAAAAGGAGAGTCTCTGGGTGAAATGGGTGCATATGTTTTATGTCAAACAAATAAGCCTTTGGTTTATCTCTAAAAAAAGTACTTAGTCCTATATTTTTCAACAAATCTTATGTACTAGGTCAATTGTGCATCCTCATATTAGGCACGACATTAGAGAAGATAGAAGTGCTAATTTATAGTTTGATAATTGGCATTCTTCTGGGCCTTTATGTTATATAAAATACTTCACTGCTCTTAGAGGACTGATTCTTGAAAACACCATGATGCATAAACTTATTCAAAATGACAATTGGTATTGGCCATTTCACATTGGTAAGGGAATTAGTTCAATTACAGGTTGTATGCTGGATCATTTACCAGATTAAAGGCTAGAAGATGAAGTTAGATGGCAATTACATAGCTCATAGAAGTTTAATATTTTTTTATGCAAAAAGTTGCTTCTTGGTCCACTCATCAGGTTTCCCCTTCACAGATTGACATGGGATCTAGGAATAGCTAAGGCTTGTTCATTCATTCTCTGGTTAACAATTATTCAAAAGCTAGGAACCAGAGATAGTATTAAATTCTAGATCCCTACTAAGATGTATCCTCTATATATCAGTGAAGTTGAATCTCTTGAACAAATCTTTTTTAAATATTGCCATACAAGCCAGTTATGGAGAAAATTTCTCAACTTGTTTGATCTGCAAGGCAGAAGCCTCAAATGGTTGGAAAGTCTAGCTTGCATCATTGATTTGATATGGAAAAGTAAGGAAGATTGCAAGTTGTTTAAGGTTGGTTTTGCTATGTTAGTGCATTTCATTTAGTCGGTGAGAAGCACCAACTTATTTGGGAAATTTGAACAACATAACAAATTCACCTAGATGGAGTTTTATCTTAAGTTTAGAATTAGGATTGAGACAACTTCACATAACTACTCATCTCTAATTGATTCATTGTATCACTTAGAAAGTTAGCAGTGTATCACAGACATTTTTCTTAATATGTATTTTGTTGTTTGTCACACTCTAGTTGTTGGAGATGAATTTTATTTCACGTTGTAATTTCCATCTTTTTTAATGAATACATTATTTATATTCCAAAAAAAGTATTAAAATCACTTAATTTTTTATATTAACAGATAATATCAAAGATTAAGCAAATAAAATTAGTTATCTCAAACTTTTGTAGAAATAGAATTGTTTTCTAGATAAGATGCCTATTATGTCTAGTACGCAAATGCATTAATTAAAATTGCTTCATTGGTTTCATAATGATATTATATACCACAAAAATGTTGTATGGAATAATCCTTCCTTTGTGGTAATTCTCATCATCATTTTTCGTATTTAATTTGTATTTGTAGAGTTAGTGGCTGAGATGTAGAGAAACGAATGGGAAAGTAATCTTCCAAAAATAAATTCTAACTAATCCAATTTCATACTTGCAACGGTTAAGGTTCTTATTTCAATACTAGGAGTTGAAATTGATAAAACATCCCCCTAGCATTTTTGAAGTAGTTCAAAGATTTCTTAACTGTTAAATCCTAGGTAAAGATATTATAAAGCTTCTCTTTAAGTTTTGCATAGACATGTACAAATTTTAGTTTCAAGAGTAAGGAAACAAAGTACCTTATAGCCTGAATTAGATTGTCTATTAAACTCCTACGGTAAGTGTTTCAACATATGTTGTTAGTGGCATTTTCCTTAACCAATCTTCAAAAGATATATTGGTTATGCATAAGAAACAATTAGCATGTCTTTCAAGTTGCAATTAAATACAATAGTTTCTAAAATTGTTCCTAACAAACTTTGCAACACAACCAACTATTATATGCAATTCATCTAATTGTTCAAAGATTATGTTCATATCTAGTGCTATTAAGCGTAGTAAATTGAATAAAACTAGATACATGATGATATGGAAATTAAATACTGCAACTATTCAACTTACTTTTCTTGTTTAACATAAGTTAAATATGCAAATTCATAAATAACATATTTGTTACTTATATCAATCCTTCACGACCATTATGAATAATTGAATTTATAAATAGCTATAGAATAATCAACATCAAATTAATTTGTCATATCAACCAATATTAATTATTCATGAATTATAAGAATTCAAAATAAGAAATACTTGAATTAAAACATGAATAAAAGTTTAGAATAAAATCTCACAAGGTTACAACTAGAGATTTGAACCCTCTTTAATAAGAATATTTAGGTTTAGCCAAACATGACCTAAGTTTCAACACCAAAATAGAAGAAAGATGAAAATTGAGAAAAACTAAGAAGAAAACGAAAAGAATGTGGTGAGAGGGGAAAGACATCTCCTCTTATTGTTTTCCTACTCTAAACATAGTCTAATTCTATCTTGCAAAAATTCCTATCTAAAACAAATCCAAATCCCATAGGGAAGGAAAGAGGTTTCGTAATTAAACTCTAACTCTTCAAATGAAACTGACAAAACTAATTTTCCTGTTTAAGCACCAAAATATATCTAAAACAAAAGATATAATTTCAATTAATCTATTAAAAAACATCTTACCATACTTTTTTTGCATTTTTTGTTTTCAAAAAACTTATCCTTAAGCACAAGTTGGAAGCTCTATGACCAATCGAGCTTCATATTAGACCCAAGTTTGTAATAATTTTTTTAGCGCTAATGCTGGTTATAAATTCATCTATTTACAGATATATAATCATGATTATTTATAAATAAAAATGAGTACAAATAATTAATAAAACAATCATTACTACATCATCATAAATGGTATAGTATATTAATTATCTTATTTATTACCATACAATAAAATAAAATAAAAAATATTTAATTTAATATCATTTACACTCATTAATATATTATTAATTAATAATAAAAATAATAATTTAATATATAATTGATTATTAATAAAAATAAACTTATATGACATATAAAATATTTATTTATATTTTTTATATAAGTAATGATATGTACAAATGATAAATCAATAAAATATTATTTTATTTATTAACAATAAAAATTAATGTAGTTAGCAGTTAGTTACTTATAAAAAAGTGTGGATTATAAATAAAAATGAAAAATCAATCTCTTTATTTATTATATATTACATAATAAATAAAATTATATAATTTAATTTAATGTCATATTAATTTAATAAATATATTATTAAAAATTGGTAAATAGAAATAAAATTTTAATTAATAAGTTAATATTAATAAAATTTTAATATAAGCAATTATATGTAAATATAATAAATTAATATTTCAAATTTGTTTGGTGTATATCATGTTTGGTTCTCTAATTCCTAATCATTCTTTCGAAATGTAATTATTTACATGAAGTGACACATATCTCAAAAAGTTAATGTGAACAAAAATTAGTAGCAAAAATTATTGAAAGGCCTTATTCTAGATTTTTCATACATTATAAAGACATTCTGCATAATTTTTAAAGAACAAAGAACTTTAATAAAATTGATAAGATCATAGAACAAGTTAATGTCTTTTACATTACAATAAAATAATTATATAATCCCATAGTGGTTCCTTATGATTTTTTTCAGAATAGCCTCCAAGTATCGTAGGTTCAAATCTTAACTCGAGATTACACCCATGAGACAAGTCCTATGAATTTTGGATTAGTTAGCGCGAATTTAATTTTAATATAAATATGTAATTTATTAGAATTTTTATAACCAAAATATTTATCTTTTAGTAATATCATAATTAAAATAATAATATTGTAAACCAACGTTTTTTTATTTCAAACCGTATCGATCGGTATGGCACATATCAATCGAAAAAGTTACTAAAAAAAGTACTATATCAACCTATACCGGTATTTTTGGCTAATTCTACCCAATATTCTAAATACTGGTTGACTATTGGTAAAATATCAAAAATTTAAATATAGTGTTGAATTGCAAAATTGAACATAATCATCGGGAGCCTACTTCCTCCCTCTACCTTCCTACCCATTTAAGCTACTTCTGTCTTAAGTCCACTTAGCTCTCACTCTCTCTCGCCCTCCAGTCACTGATATTTTCTATGTCACCATCCGTCGTTGTTACTACTCCACCTCTATGCCTCCATCCCTCTTGTCACAAGTAGAATAAGGTTGAAAATAGCCTCAGTGAAGCTTTGGATGTTCTTGTAGTTGAAGCACAACCTTGGTGGATTCAAAGTAACATACTTACATTACCTTTCAACCAAACTATAAGCTTTCTCATAACACCACTAGATTCTATAAACTATCTTGCCTGGAAAAATTGAATTCAAGCAATTTTAATTACCTCCGACCTTATCGATTACGTGGAAGGGACTATCTCCCCACTAATGTAGCCTTAATCTTGGAATCCCCATCTTTAGAATACCCCAAATGCAAAAATTCAATCGAAATGTCTAATACTTTTTTGCTGCATCTTTTCACCTCAATCGCACGACTAGTTTTCAACTAGCACATAGCCTATGAACTCTGACTTGAACTTATAGACCACTTTATGCAATAATTGGCTTCATGACGCTCTCGTCTTTGTTGCAGACTACACACACTGAAGTAAGGCTTAAGCGCCATCACTGATTTTCTTTCCCTTGTCTCCATAACTACAGATGAGTTAGCAGCTATTAGCAACTAACTCTCTAATGAAGATCTGGTTCTCTTCACCCTGAAAGGACTTCCAGTTGATTATGAGTCCTCCATCACCACCATTGAGCACTACGACATTCCACTGATGTTTTTCGAGCTTCGAGCAAATTTTTTAATTCATGAATAATGATAGCTTTCATATCATTCACCTTCATAGTCAGACGTAACTCTCTTTGTCTCTCACAATGGTGGTAATCACTCACAAGGCATATATGGTAGAGTAAGAGGCAGAAATCGTAGAGGGAGGCACAACAATTCCAATTTGCTTTATGGTTTAACCCTAATTTGGTTGGGTCTCAACACTAGTAGATTGAACATTATTATAGTGGGGTCTCAACCATGATGATCCATCCAACCAACCTCATGGACCCCTTAATTCCTAGCAACTTTAGGCCCAATCTACATATTTAACCGAAACATCAAATACTGTTTCATTTACCAGGTCTAACAAACCACCCACATAGTTTCAAATATGTTGAAAATGGGGACATATTGCCACCCACTGTCGTTTTTGGTATTTTGATTCTTGTAATTTTCATTATACTTATTGACATATTAATAACAATCTTTCTATAGCATTTACTTCTATGAACAATCAACCTAAACCAGATAATTCAGACTTCAACTTTAATACTGTTTTTGAATGGTTATGGGATACCGACGCCACTGCCCATATGTCTTTTAATTCTCACATTGTGGAATTCATTTCACTGTATGATGGGTCTAACAAAGTAGTCTTTGATAATAGACAAACTCTTCTTATATCCTTAACTATATATTAACTATTTGTACTTCCTATTGCCCTCTCCGTCTTCATGATATTTAGATTGTTTATAATCTTACCACAAATCTATTTTTTAGTTGCCAAATTTGTTTCTAATAATTCATGTGTTATTGAATTTAATCCATTTGGTTATATTGCAAAGGACCTTCAAACTAAAATACCACTCCTCACGAGTTCCATCCACAATAACCTTTTGTCCCTTAAAGATTCCATCGCATTTTCAAAATTATATTTCTCTCAGTGCTACCACTACTTCTTTAGATTTATGGAATCAACATTTTGTTCATTTATACAACTCTATGTTATCTAGTTTATCTTTTATTTTACCTATTAAATCTAATGTCATTAATTCTTATACTTCCTGTCTTAAAGGAAAAAATGTTCGTCTTTCTTTTTCGTCATCATCTCGTATCTCTATAAAACCCTTACAATTTATTTATTATGATATTTGGGGACCTTTTTCGTCTCTTTCTTTATCTGGGTACTAGTACTTTATTATCTTTGTTGATGAATTTAGATTACTTGGCTTTTTACTTTGGTTCAAAAGTCTCATTCTCTATTTTATTTTTAGACCCTTAAAACAATGATGCGAAACCCAATAGGAACTTGTCCTAGAGAACCTTCAACAAGATGGAACTATGCCCACGAACGATTAAAATCAAACAAACACAGAAGCGCAAGAAACAAAATTAAAAAGATAGAAATAGAACACACAGAGAAAAAGGGTTAGAAGAATGTCAGTCAATGGAAAGACCCTAATAGAACTTGTCTCATAGAACTCTAACCTTAGGTTACCACAAAGGAAGACCACTCCTTTGATAAGTCAAGTATTCTCATAGAATACAAAGAAAGAAAGAATGCTCTCAATAATACTCTAACCTTAGGTTACCACAAATTGAATGAAAAATCCCCTTTTCAAAGTACATCGAAGGTGCCTATTTATAAGAAAAACTTCCTAACTTAATGTCCTAAAAAAGAAACTAAGTAAAAGGAAACAAATCAATCCCTAAAAGGAAACAAAATAAACTTAAAAAGGTGTTGACTAGATGGCCTTATTTTATGGAAAACAAAAAAGAAAACTAATTAAAACATGATCTGAACATATTAGACCTTATAGATCATAACCTTCTCCTTATTTTAAGTGGCACATGGTTGTCAAATGGTATTTTAAGTGAGTTCTCTCAATTGGACTCCATGTGAGCCTTTAGACACTTCATGGGCTTTAAGGAGTAAGATAATGCCTCTTGTACCTTCATGAGATGAAATCTAACTCAACAATATGGGCTCTATCTCTTGAAGGTCTTAAATCAAACAATTCAATGATTTCTTCATTGCTTTGGCCCTAGCTCTTGTCATTGGGCCTCCAACATCTTATAATGAATCTTTAGGAACATTAGACTTGAATGTTGGGCCTGTGGTATGGGAATTTCGTTCAACCCCTTACCTTGCACATTCAGACTTCAAATCTAATCCAATTTTAGCTCTTAAGCCTCCTTTTGCAAGCTCATGTCCATGCAAGTGATGCCCTAGGCTTCCTTGAGGCGGATCACACCATATATGATTCTCTTCTTGTCTTTCATATGCCCATAGTTCTCCATCATTCCCTCCCTCCTTGAAAGGATTCGTCCTCGAATCTGTAGCGTCAAAAAGGGATAAATCAGATACATTGAATGTAGCACTAATATTACCATAGGAGCTAGGCAAATCAATTTTATAATCATTATCATTATCATTCATCCTTTCTAAAACTTGAAAGAGGTCATATCCTCTTAGTTGTAGCTTAGATTTCCTTTGTTCTGGAAACGTCTCCTTTCTCAAGTGCACCTAAACATAATCACCGGGTCCAAATATAACATGCCTTCGACCTTTATTGGCTTGCTTTGCATATTGTTCATTTCTCCTTTCAATATTGGCTCTAACTTTAGCATACAACTCCTGCATAAATTTAGCCTTTTTCATATCGTCAAGGTTAGTAAACTCATTAGAAGGAAATGGAAGAATTTCTAAAAGAGTCAAAGGATTAAACCTATAAACAATCTTAAAAGGAGAAAATTGAGTAGAAGAATGAATAGCATGATTATAAGCAAACTCAAGATGTAGGAGACACTTTCCCCAATTCTTCAAGTTCTTTTGGATGATCACACGCAACAATGTAGTCAAAGTTCTATTTACCACTTCAGTTTGACTATCCGTTTTAGGATATGCAATAGTAGCAAACAAGAGTTTAGTGCCAAGTTTCCATGCAATGTTACAACCTCTTTAAAGAGCAAGTCAATAACATGAATAGCATCATTAGTTTTAGAACAAGCAATAAAGTGAGCCATCTTGCTAAATCGATCAACTACCAGAAAGATGTTGTCCTTTCCACTAGATGATCTAGGCAATCCAAGCACAAAGTCCATAGATATATCAACCTAAGGGTGAGAGGGGACGAATAAGGGAGTATATAAACCATGTGATTGAACCTTAGATTTTGCATCCCTACAAGTAATACAATAAACACAAATAGCAACAACGTCCTTTCTCATAGTAGGCCAATAAAAATAGTCATGCAAAAGAACTAAAGTTTTCTCAACACTAAAGTGACCCATCAATCCACTACCATGTGTCTCTCTAATAAGTAATTCACGCATAGAGCAAGATGGAATGCAAAGTTTATTTTTTTAAATAGAAATCCATCAAATTTATAGAAATTATCAATACCATGTTTTTTAAAAGATTTTCATATTTCTGCAAAGTCACAATAAGATTCATATATGCCTTTCAACATCTCAAAACCAAGTAATTTAGGATATATAGAGGTAAGAAGAGAGTATCTCCTAGAAAGCGAATCAGCCATATTGTTTTCTTTCCCTTGTTTATGTTTAATAACATAAAAAAGTTTTAATAAATTCTAACCATCTAGCATATCTCTTGTTCAATTTACCTTGGCACTTTAGAAATTTAAAACTTTCATGAACATAATGAATGATAAATTCTTTTGGCCACAAGTAATGTTGCCAAGTCTCTAAAGACCTTTTTAAAGCATACAACTCTTTATCTTAAGTTAAGTAATTTAAAGCAGCACCACTTAGTTTTTCACTAAATAAGCAATGGGTTTGGAATCCTGCATTAAAACAACACCAATGCTTATTCTAGAAGCATCACATTCAACCTCAAAAACTTTAGAAAAATCAGGAAGAATTAGAAGAGGAGCATTGGTTAAATTTTCTTTCAAGGTATTAAAAGCAACCTCTTGTGAATCACCACATTCAAAAATCACATTCTATTTTACCAATTCATTCAAAGGGGCAACAATATTAGAGAAGTCCTTCACAAATCTTCTATAGAAGCTTGCCAAGCCATGGAAGCTTCGAACTTCATTCACATTCTTGGGAGTTGGCCATTCTCTAATTGCCTTCACTTTCTCTTCATCAACTTGAAGTCCTTTAGTGCCTACAATAAAACTAAGAAACACAACAGTATTCATGCAAAAGGAACATTTTTCTAAATTGGCATAAAGCTTATTCTCTCTTAAAAGTCTAAACACATCATGTAAGTGTTTCATATGATCATCTAAACTCTTGGAATACACTAGAATATCATTAAAAGAGACAACCACATACTTTCCAATAAAAGGACGAAACACATGATTTGTCAAACTCATGAAAGTACTAAGTGCATTAGTTAAGTCAAAAGTCATAACTAACCACTCATATAACCCAAACTTAGTTTTGAAAGCATTTTTCCACTTATCACCTTTTTCATACGAATTTGATGTTACCTACTTCTAAGATCAATTTTAGAAAATATATAAGTACCATGCAACTCATCAAGCATATCATCTAAACAAGGGATAGGGTAATGATATTTCATTGTGATTTTATTAATGGCTCTGCAATCAACACACATTCTCCATTTGCCATCTTTCTTAGGACCAAGTATAACCGACACATCACATAGGCTCAAGCTTTCTCTCACAAAGCCTTTTTTTATAAGCTCTTCAACTTGTCTTTAGATCTCCTTAGTTTCTTCCGGATTGGCTTTATACGTAGGCCTATTTGGAATTGAAACTCCGGGAAGGAAGTCTATATGGTGCCCAATACCTCTCAAAGGGGGCAATTCATCGAGAATGTCCTCCAGAAATAAGTTGCTGAAGTCCCACAACAAAGACAAAACACTAAATGACAAAGATGGATCAAGCTCATTAATAGTTAAGAAAACATCTTTATATAAAAGTATATAAGATTCTTCACATTTTAAAGCTCTTTTAATCTCACCTTTTTTGGCAAATAAAGTCACTTTCTTTTCTTCATTTTTTCCACTCGTTTTATTTTCTCTCTCTTTTTCTTTCTTTTCGATCTCTCTCTCTTTATTTTCTTTTGCTCTCAATTTGCATTCTTTCTTAATCCTCACTTGATCTTCATAAGCTTGAATGGGCCTAAGAGTTTTCAGGACAATATTTTTACCATGGAAAGGGAAAAAATAACAATTTTTGTATCCATCTTGCCTAACTTTTCTATCAATTTGCCATTGCCTACCAAGCAAAACATGTCCAGCAACATCACATAAAATCTCATCATGATACTTGCCAATAGAAAATGCAACCATCACTTGTTTGGTGATTTTCACCTCACCACAATCGTTTAGACATTGCAATTTATATGGTCTAGGATGTTTTAAAATAGGCAAATTAAACTTGTTAATAAGTAAAGTGCTAGCAACATTGGTACAACTTCCACCATCTATGATCATGCTACAAATATTACAATTAATGAGACACCTTGTATGAAAGATGTGCTCACATTGCTCTTCTTCAAGATCTTCTTTTGGTTAGATATTAAAAGCACGCCTAGCCACAAGGGCTTCACCAATCTCAGCATCATAATCAACATCGGAAACATCCATCAATGGAGGCACATTTTCAAAATAATCACTGTCATTACTTTCACTAGCAACATGACCATTCTCAAGCAAAATCATAGTTCTTTTATTAAGGCATTGAGAAGCAATATGACCAAAACCTTGACATTTAAAGCACTTAACTTTGTAAGAAGGATTAGAAGAAGAAGAAAAAGAGGGTTTAGAGTCATTTTTACCCTTAGGATTTTAAGTAGAGAATTTAGGCTTACTTTTCTCCTTTAGCTTGATGTCTCCCTTGGATTTGAAGAAATTTTTGGACTCTTTCAAGCTTTTCTTCCAATAACTCAATCCAGCACCATTTTGGATTTTTAATTGCTTTTCTACCATGATGTCCTTATACAACAACTCATCCATGTCAAGGAAATTTTGCAGCTCTACATTGGAAGCAATTTCAGGGCATAAATCATCAAGAAATCTTCTCATGGTAGCTTCCATATCTTCCTCAATATTGGCCCTAATCATGATGATCTCCATCTCTTGGTGGTACTCTTTAACACTCATAGATCCTTTTCCCAATCTTTGTAGCCGCTTAAACAATTCTTGATAGTAATGATTTAAAACAAAGCAATTTCTTATGATGGCTTTCATTTCTTGCCATGTCCGGATTGGTCTTTCAAGATTACACCTTTTATTGACTTGAAATTGATCCCACTAAATACTAGCATAGTCATAAAATTAAACTGTAACAAGTTTTATCTTTTTCTCTTCACTATATGTATGACACTCAAATACATGTTCTATTTTCCTCTCCCACTCTAAATACAATTCAGGATCATGTTTCTCTTGAAAGGAAGGGATTTTCAATTTTATATTATCAAGTTCATTACGGAAGTAGCTTGTTTGCCTGTCCTAGTGTTAGGGCCTTCATCCTCAGATTGTACATCTTCATATTCTTCATGGAACATCCTTCTAGGACCTTTGGAGTTTGACGTGGATTGGATGTCATCCAACCTAGCATTAAACCTCCGGAATTGATCTTGCACAACCTTCATAAAGACTTTCAGATCTTGCTCATGTGATTCATCTTCTTGAGACATGTTTATGAACTGCAAAATGTTAGTTAACGACAAAAAACAATATAGACCTCATCACTCAATCTCATTCGTATACACTTAACAGATGCTAAACAACTCGTGTATCACACAAAAATTGACTTTTTTCTATAATGCAAACACTCTTACCTTTTACCACTCAACTTGCTTTTTATAATATCCTTATTAGAAACAAGACACCATCAAATAGAAGCAATCACACCAAGCGACAACCAAGACTAGAATCCCAAAATAAAATTCTCAAAGAATCCAAAAGGGAAAACAGGGTGTGGAAAATAAAGAATAAAATATAAAGGAGACGAATATGCAAAGGGAAGGGGACTTGAAGAGAAATGAGGGTTTAGCAATCCTAAAAACAAAAGAAGAAAAAAATACAAAACAAAAGTTAGCACTAAGAGTATTAGGAAAGAAAAATTATGGAAAAGTGGAGAAACTTGGAAACCAAGGAAAATAGTATAAGGCATGAATTAAGAAAGTGATTACTTCAAGGAAAGTCAAACTTGAAGCTAAAGAAATATGAATGAGGCAAGAAATAAAATAGGAAACTAAAGACAAAACAGGAAAGTGATTGAATAAAAAAGTGAAGCAAATAGGAAAGTAAGCAAGTTCCAAGTAAAAGAAGATAGAAAAGTTCTTAGAATTCAAGTTCAAGCGATAGGAAAGATATCTTTATTTGATTGCAATTAGGAAAGTAGCAAACTTGAATTCCACTTTTCTAGAAATTGCAACACACACTCTGATTGTTTTCTTCTTTTTTCTTTATTTTGACAAATTTCTTTTTTCTCTTTTTTTAACTTCTACTTCTTTCTTTTAGATAATTTGAAGTTCGCACAAATAAATATGGAAGCAAAAAAAATGTAAAGCAATTTGCAAAAGCTAGAAGCTCTCAAATTCGACTTAATATAACTTGCTCTAGAAAGCTTGGATTTGAATGATTCCAAAACGAGGAGAAAGAAGAGATTTTGAACTTGAAGAAACACCTATTATTCAGCCAAAACTAAAAAAAAGTGAACGAAATAGTGGATGAAAAATAGACAGAGAAGAAGAACGAAAATAAACAACAAAAGGATAGTTATTTGAAATCTAGCAACCAAAGCGCTCTGATACCAAATGATGCGACACCCAATAGGAACTTATCCTAGAGAACCTTCAATAAGATGAAATTGTTCCCAAGAACGAATAGAATAAACACACACGAAAGCACAAGAAATAAAATTGAAAAGATAGAAATAGAACATAAAGAGAACTTGTCTCTTAAAACTCTAACCTTGGGAGTCCACAAAGGAAGACCACTCCTTTGATAAGTCAAGTATTCTCAAAGAATATAGGGAAAGCAAGAATGCTCTCAATAATACTCAACATTATTTTTGAATGAAAAATCCCTTTTTCAAAGTACATAGAGGGTGCCTATTTATAGAAATAACTTCCTAACTTAATATCCTAAAGAACTCTTTAACAATTTGATTGATGGGATAAGGCAATCCCTAAAAGGAAACAAAATAAACTTAGATGTTGACTAGATGACCTTATTTCAAGCAAAACAAAAAAGGAAACTAATTAAAACATAATTTGAACATATTGGACCTTATAGATCACGTCCTTCTCCTTACTTTTAAGTGGCACATGGTTGTCATATGATATTTTAAGTGAGTTCTCCTAATTGAACTCCATGTGGGCCTTTATACACTTCATGTTGGGCTTCAAGAAGTAAGACAATGCCTCTCGTACCTTTATAAGATGAAATATGACTCAACAACATGGGCTCTATCTCTTAAAGGTCTTAGATCAAACAATTCAATGATTGCTTCATTGCTTTGGGCCTTGCTCTTGCCATTGGGCCTCTAACATCTTGTAATGGATCTTTAGGAACATTAGATTTGAATGTTGGGGTCTTTGATATGGGAATTTCGTTCAGCCCCTTGCCTTGCACATTCAGACTTTAAATCTAATCCAATTTAAGCTCTAAAGCCTCCTTTTGCAAGCTCATGTCCATGCAAGTCATGTCCTAGGCATCCTTGAGGTGGATCACACTATGTATGCTTCTCTTCTTGTCTTTTACATGCCCATGTTTCTTCATCAAACAACAACTAAAAACCTTTCTCTACCTTTATCAAAACTTTTCAACGTGATGGAGCTCCTAAACTTATATGGAATCACTTATTATATCTCTTGTCTTTATACTCCTCAACAAAATTTCCTTGAAAAATATAAAATTTACCATATCACTTGAACAAACCTTACCCTTGTTTTGCATGCCTTTTTTCCTAAATCTTTTTAGTTTAAAGCCTTTTATACTACTATTTATCTCATCAACCTCTTACCTACACTTGTTCTTAATCATTAGTCTCCCCATAAAACACTTTTCCATATTAAACATACTATCTCTCACCTTCAAGTCTTCAGATGCATATGTTTTTCCCTTTCTAGGCTCTACATATACTGGCAAACTTACACCTAAATCTACTCCACATTCTAGGCTATTACTCCAAGTACAAAGGATACTATTGTTTTGATCCTCAAACCTTTAAATTTTATATCTCTCATCATGTGTGTTTCCTTCAACATGATTTTTACTATTCCACCATCTCTTCTAATGGGTTCTACTTCTTATGTTCTCTCCTTACCTTTACCTTTTAACCATTCCTTTCCGTACACTGCTTCTCCACCTTCACCTACTCTTCCACCACTCTTCTTTCATCTTATGGTCACTTGCACATGTGATGACACCTGCATCTCTTGCTCTTTTCATGATTATATCACCTATTCCATGCTTATTATGACTTTTGACTCCATATCTTTCACTCAAGTCAACAAATTTCCATACTGGCGTTAAGTCATATTTGATGAGTTCATTGTCCTCCATCACAATCATACTTGGACTTTTATTCCTCTTATACCAAATGTTAACATTGTTGGTTGTAAATATGTATTTTGTACCAAGCTAAATCCTAATGGATCCATTCAATATCATAACACTTGACTAATGGCTAAAGGTTATCATCAAACTTCAGGCATCGACTATGCCTTTAGTCCTATTGTCAAACCCACCACCATTCTCATTGTTCTCACTCTTGCCTTATATTATAATTGGACTATTCTCCAACTTGGTGTCAACAATGCCTTTCATCATAGTCATCTCCAAGAACATGTCTTTATGTCTCTACCTCTTAGGTTCATAAATCCCCACCATCCTCATCATGTATGTCATCTCCATAAAATTCTATATGGCTTGAAATAAGCTCCTTAAGCCTAGTTTTCTAAGTTGAGTAAGAAACTTCTTAAGCTTGACTTTATCTCATCTAAGTCTAACACTTCTTTAT
Source organism: Erythroxylum reticulatum (assembly GCA_025504915.1). Lineage (NCBI taxonomy): Eukaryota > Viridiplantae > Streptophyta > Magnoliopsida > Malpighiales > Erythroxylaceae > Erythroxylum > Erythroxylum reticulatum. The sequence continues at coordinate 28,802,652 of JANSVA010000006.1, read as the reverse complement.
TTATTCATACCACCTTAAATCATATAACATTTTTCTTGGTTTATTTGGATGATATCTTGGTTACAGGCTCATCATCATCATTCATTACATCTCTTATTCATGATCTCAACACCACTTCCTCCACTAAAGACTTATATCCAGTTCATCACCTCCTTAGTATTGAGGCCATTACTAGGCTTACTAGTCTTTTATTCACTCAAACTACATACATCAAAGATCTTCTTCTTTGAATCGATCTCCATAATTCTAAACTTGCCAACTCACCTATTATCCTTACCTTTCCTTTATCTAAAAATCACAATCATCCCCTTCCTGATGCTATTGAGTACTGTAGCACTATTGGTGCTCTATAATATCTTTGCCTCACTCGTCGTGTTTGTTGTCAACAAAGTCTCTTAATTCTTACACTCTCTTACTGATGTTCACTGGACTATAATAAAATGGATTTTTCGATATCTCAGCTCTATATCTTCTCATGACATTCACTTTACTAAATCATCCTCTCTCAATCTCAATGCTTATTATGATTTTGACAGGGCTAGCTATCCTAATGATCATCATTCTACATCCGACTATTACATCTTTACTAGTTTCAATCTTACCTCTTGGAGTCCTTAGAAACAACCAAAAGTTTGTCAATCTAGTATTGAGGCATAACACAAAAGTATTGCTCTTACAACCACAAAACTTTGTTAGATCACTTCACTTCATAGTGAAATTGATTTCTCTCACATCAAACCTACTCTTTAGTGTGATAACCTTGATATTACTTTTCTTGTTTATGATCCAATCTCTCATGCTCACACAAAGCACATTGAGATTGACATTCATTTTGTTTAAGATTTGATAGCAAACAAATCGCTCACATCCAACATATCTCCTCCACTTATCAGATCACTGATGTTATGACAAATTCTCTCTCTTTGTCCACGTTCTAGCATCTTCGATACAAACTCATGATTACACATCACCCTGAGTTTGAGGGGCGCTGATAATATACACATCACCCTAAGTTTGCGGGGGGCTGGTAACATATAATTATCTCTCAATCTTTATTTTTCTGATAACTAGAGATAAGCTCTATTGCTTAGAGATAAACATTTTGTTCAATATACTTTAATCTTTTTAGTTTATATAATAACTTATCTCTTGTATCTCCAATTGTGTATATTAAGGTTCTCAAACCTTTTATAAATATACTGAAAATGTACAAAACAATTCTCTAAATCTTCACACAGAGACATAGAGAGAAGCATTTATGGAGTTTAATGTGTGGAGACAAAAAAAACTAATGGCTTAAGTAACATGTCATTTTCATATGCTATAAGCTTTTTGAGTCTAAAATTGTGGTGTATGGCACTATAGTTGAAATTTTAGTGTTATTAGCTAATTTTCACCTATAAAATTAACCTATATGTTATAGTCTAAAGCCCATATATACTTTATGCATGATGAATCTCTTTTTATCATTATCTAATTTATATATTTTAAAATTTTTGTAAAATTAAAAATAAAATTTATAATATAAAGTTTTAACTATTAAAAATTATTATAAAATTTAATATAAATTAGGATTCTCATTGTTAATCAATTTGTTTATGAAATATAATTAACAGGGCAATGTCATTTATTTTTTGTAAAGTTAAAGTTAAAATTATGACAATATTATAAATGAAGAATTACTATAATGAAAAACTGAATTCTTTTTTAATGATAATTAAAAGATTCTAAGTCGCTTTCAATTCAATTCAATTGCAATTAGTATCTTCACTAATGAACGTTTTTTTTATTTGTATGATTTATATGCTTATATTTAGTATTGATTTGGTTATACTAATAATATAAATTTGCTTTAAAATTTTCTTTAATTAATGATTATGAGATTTTATTATCAAGGTTATTATTTATTTTGTACAAATAGTTAGAACAATTAAGTCATAATTAAATTGTTCATAATTAGACTTATCTTTTTACAAATTTAAATTTAAATTAATTAAGGTTTAATAAAATTATGTACTTTTAATTATATACATGTATTTTTGATTAAAATGTTATTAAAGCAGTTCTACTTCTACAACTTTTGATTCGATGGGACAAACAAGGAATTATGTGATGATTAATTAAAATTAATATAATACATTATGTTAAGACACTACTAAGGAAGTTTAAAAAATTTTAGAAACTATTTTATAAATTTAAAAATTATCCCAAATAATACCTGATATTGACCAATACTAACACCATATTATACCATAATCAAATCTAGTACAAGCATCGGTCCGATATTCATAACGTTGGTGTAGACTCATTACTCCAAAATTTAATTTTATGTAGTGGCTCAAATAATTTAAAAAAAGGACTTCTTAAAAATCTCCAAGTGTTTATAGATTTTGAGTTTGATTTGTGAGAATTTTCTAAAAAGACATTTAACTGCTGGTTTCAAAAAATTTGAGCCTTTAAATAACACTTTTAATTCTTAGAATGGTTGACTGAAATTGTAGAAGTGCTCGTGTTTAATTTACTAATTATTTATGTATTTAAAGGCTTATCTCGCGCCCAAAAGAACTGTAAAATATAACATATGCTATGAAGGCAAGATAAGTTTATGAAATCCTCTAAATTTATTTTTGAACAATCATTTTATCTCTTCAAATATTGGACATATTTAAGGATTATCCTCACAACAACTGATGGCTTTTAATGTAACGGATTTTAGATAATTGCATACACGACAAGAGAACGAGATAGACATTCCTGAAGAATCATCTTCTGTTTTCTTTTAGCGAGATAAAAAGAAAAGGAGAGGGAAGACACGCATATACACGGGTGGCCTTATACTGCTGAAAGAGAGATGGTGGTCGTTAAATGATAGAATTGGGACAAAATCAAAATGAAAGATAGGGAAGAAAAACAAAAGTTCTTGAAGTAAGGCATAAAAACTTTAAGGAGAGGAAAATAATTTTCAAAAACAGAATATAATTAACTTAATTTAATTGAACGTAAAACAGCATTATGTCTCACGCAAAAATGAGAGGTTTCGATTAACTGTTTACATTACTTTGTAATTGTTCTATTCTATAAATATCTATTCATTCGATTTCTGTGAATCTTATTTACTAAACAAGTATATGGTTATGAAATAAAGATGACAAATAGTAAGAAAACAAATTATGGACACTTGACGATCATATTGACTAAAGATTTGTGAATATTCTGAATCTGGCTTTTACGGTCCACCTTTTACAACGATCTACTTTATTATTTAGCCTTTCAGAAGGAGCGATGGTCGAATCAGCAGAAAAAGACGGTGCTCTTTGTCAGTGCCCTCGTTGTGATGACGTGGATGGACCTACTCTATCAATAAATTACTATTAAGTAGCAGACCCACTTCACCCAACCATCATGTTCAATTGCAGTATACTAATTTAGAACAATTTTAATTACTAATAATAATAATATATATCTAAGTCACTTCTAACTCCTACAAGATATAAAGTTTTATTTATAAGATGCAATATTCAAATGATAAAGACAATTCATCTTCATACAAAAAAAAATCGATTTTAACTGCCAAAATATAACTTCCAGATTTTTAAATACAAGTTTTTATAAAAAATTTGTCATTATACCATTTAGAGAGCTTTAGAAAATCATTTCGTACTTATGTAAACTTAAAAGTCCCGTACCCTAATAGTTGTCCCATCTTATAATTTACTCAAAAAAATCAATAAACTTGAGGAGGAAAACACAAAGGCGAGTGGCTTCGATAATGTGATCAGGTCATGACCTGGCTACCTGGCGATATTCTGAATCTCTCGTTTCTCAACCTTTGATAACCAACAACGGTACATGGGTAGGGGTACAATTTGCAAACGCGATGCCTCACGTTGTGTGTGTTCTTGTCATGACATGGACCTAGTATTACGATCCATTTAATTATTGTTTCATAGCAGACCCATGCCATAGACACTCTTTATGATTTAACAAAACACTGATCAATGGACAACTCCAAGCGTTCGGAAGCAATGCGAGACGACTCCACCCACACCGTCAACGATGGACACATAGCTAAGAAGGTTCGCATACGGGATAGAGAAGAGAGCCCGCCGCCCATTCTTCAGTAGCCAAGTTATAGAGCAACTGTAACAGGACAACTTTCCCAGCAAGAAGACGATGACGCTGAATGGTCGGAAGAGTCTCCGACGGAGGTAGAAGAAGGAGATATCACCATGATAACAGGAGCATATGGAACCACACTTGAACTATCTGAAAATTTTAAAAATTGCCTAGATAAGGTATGGGAGAAAGCAGTTGTGTCAAGTTATTGGGCAGAAAAAATTGGCTACCGAATGTTAAAGAATCGCCTAAAACTCATGTGGAACTTGTCAGGACCATTGAAAGTAATCGATCTTGAAAATGAATTCTTCCTTGTGAATTTAGTGGAACCTAATCGATCTTGAAAATGAATTCTTCCTTGTGAATTTAGTGGAACCTGACGACTACATAACAGCACTCACCCAAAGACCATGGGTGATCCTTGGACATATGTTAGCAGTGCAACCTTGGCACCCGAAATTCCGCCCGTCACATGGACAAGTGACAAAAGCAATGGTGTGGGTGAGATTTTCAGATATCCCAATGTCAAGGTACCACCCTGTTATATTACAAGCTCTGGGTAATTTAATCAGCAGAATGGTGAAGATTAACACAAATACACAACAAGCTCAAAGAGGGAAGTTTGCTAGAGTAGCAGCGGAAATAAATCTCTCGGAACCTTTAATACCGAGAGTGGAACTAGATGGTGAGGTCCTCAAAGTAGCATATGAAAGCTTACCGCAAATCTATTATACCTACGAAAGAGTAGGCCATGGAGAAGCATTTTGTCCCAACAAGAAACCGGCCCCTATTGCCACAACAAATTCGATCGGAATCAGACATAACCAAGACCAAGGGGATCACCACAACACAACATCTAAAGAGGAAGCTACCCAAGCAATGTATAGACCATAGGTCCAAGTGCAAAGACGTGGCAGAAGGAACACCACATAGGCACAGGTCTAGTGAAAACAAAATACCATCGAGAACGCGCATCTAGGACCATCCGGCTCACTTTTTACTATGTTATTGGGCAGAGAGCTCATTGATGATAATCATCCCAACTTGACTGCAACTGATAAACATCGGACAGCTGGCCCAGGTGGCCCGACTAAGTTTGGCATCTCAGGTCTTGGATGACAAACACAGAGACGACAAACCTCAAACCAAATCCCAACTAAATTAAAGACCAGATCCACTTCCAAGGGAAAAGAGGTAGCCCAGACGGATACTCCTTCCAACGCCATGCAAATGCATCATGCACTATCTGACGTCAGCCGAAGTGGGAAAGACCCCATGCATGCAAAACGTTATCACCCCGCGTGAAGAACGAAACCACATCTCTATTATGATCCCTCTCACACTAATTTAGTCTACCAAACTCCCTCTTTTCACTTACCTGAAAATGACGAGATGGAGTATGAAAATCCCACAGCGGTGATGGAGGGAGTATCCGAAAATCCAACTCAAACTCACATCCCCAGCTCCACTAGCTCCTGACCTAAACCACCGGATCCACAAAGTGAATCTAGTGACGAGGGGTGATAGAATCACAGTAGGAAAACTATTTACAGCACCTCGGGAAGGATTCACCAAATTGTGTAGTTGACAGAGACTGGTCCACCTATGTCTAAACATGGTCGTTCCTTTTATGCTACTCCATATGATGTCGATATTAACTTAGAGCTGTCAAGGAGCGGGAGGGAAGGCGATAAGCCCGTTTTACTAAATTATGTTAGACTACACAACCCTTTTATGGTGGTACTGGTCGAAACTCGAATTAGCAGTTGTCGAGCAGATAAAGTCGTAGGTAACTTGGGATTTCAGAAATCATTCCGAGTAGAAGCGGAAGGATATTCGGGAGGCATATAGGTTTTATGGAGGGAAATAGCTGAGGTACGAATACTGGTAGCTACCAGACAATTTGTCCACCTCTCTATTACTCAAGCCGAAAAATATTTTGTGTTTACTGCTATTTATGCGAGTCCAAGATATGACTATCAAAAATATTTATGGCAGGGTTGATGAAAATACAGCAAATAACTACCGGGGCATGGTTAATTGGGGGTGACTTTAACATAAAACTAGAAGCGGGAGATCAGCGTGGAGGATCGACTACGTGACCTCTAGTGAATAAGAGGTTCCAGGAGTGCATTCATCGTTGTCAACTACAAGACCTTGGCTTTTAGAGATCACGATTCACTTGGAAGAGGGGAATTGTAGCCACTCGTCTGGATAGAGCATTTTGCTCCACTACAATGGTCCATCATCTCCCCTTCCTCAAATCTGATCACCGCCCCATTTTGATCAACTTTGGTTCCAAACCCTTTTCTCCCACTACATATAAACCCTTTAGGTTCCAGTCTGCCTGGCTAACAGGTGATGATTTTACTTTAGTTACGCAACAATATTGAGCATGGGACCACAACGATGTTTGTGGTTCTTTAAGTAGAGTTACGGGCCAATTGCAACGTTGGAATAAGGAAACTTTTGGAAATATATTTTTGAGGAAAAAACGATTACTAGCACAACTAGTAGGCATCCAATGAGCTCTCAAAGTACATCAATCGACATCACTCACTTAGTTAGAAGTTTTCCTTTGACAAGAATTAGAACACGTACTATGTGAGAAAGAACTGTATTCGCATCAACAATCTCGGTCCAAATGGTTGTCCTATGGAGATAGAATTATGAAGTATTACCATGCCACGACCGAGGCTAAAAGGCGAAAAACAAGAGTCAGTGCATTGCGGGACAGGGAGGGACATTTGATATCAAATACCATAGCACTAAGGTAGTTGGCTAAAGAGTCTATGGAGCGATTATACATTAAAGAGAACAGCACAATGCTAAGCATGTAGACTAGGGGAGCGTTTCCTGTACCTAATTCGAGCGCTCAACTATGGATGGGGGCTCCAATATAGGCAAAAGAAGTCAAGCAAGCATTCTTTGACATTGAGGCAAATAAAGCCCCTAGTTTCGATAGATTTCATGCACTCTTTTTCCAAAAATAATAGGATGTTGTCGGAAACTCAATTGTAGATTATATTCAGCGAGTCTTCAGGATGGAAACATGGGAGGCAAAGATCAATAAAACTATTATCGTTTTGATTCCCAAGCTTCCCTCGCCTACGTCCATCACCCAATTCCATCCCATTAGCCTCTGCATCATATACAAAGCTATTGCGAAGGTAGTGGTCTGAAGCATACAACCGTATCTAACATACCTAGTAGCACCCAACCAATGTAGCTTTGTACCAAACCGTCTAATCACGGACAATATCATCATAATGCAAGAAGTGATACACTCCATGAGAATAAAGAAAGGAAAATCAGGATACCTCTCCATAAAGGTTGATCTTGAAAAAGAATATGACCATTTGAACTGGAAGTTTATACAGGAGACGTTGGAGCTTGCGAGTATACCCGAAACCCTCATCAGCCTTATCTTAAAATGCATCACCACGGTTTCCTTACAAGTTAGCTGGGAGGGAGAACTAACTAAGGAGTTTCAACCTACCCAGGGAATCCGTCAAGGAGACCCACTGTCACCTTATATTTTTTTCCTATGCCTTGAGCGACTAGAGCATATGATTACTCATGCAGTGGATGAAGGCTAGTGGCATCCAATAAAATTGAGTAGACAAGGTCCCACCCTATTGCACCTATTCTTCTCGGACGACCTCATTTTATTTGCAAACATACTTGATGACCAGGTGCTGTACATCCAAGACATCCGACAGCAATTCTACTCGGCATCTGGACAGAAAATGAGTCACGACAAGACATGATGTTTTTTTCGAAAAAAATATCTAGCACACTGGCTTGTGTAATCAGTCGCAAGTTAAGCTTCCAGTATACACAAAACTTGGGTAAGTACCTCAGAGTACCGATCATCCATTAGCGAAGTTCTAAATGATCATATCAATATATAATGGATAATGTGCAGAAGAGACTCAATAGGTGGAGTGGAAAGCAACTCTCCCTTGCAAGGCGGATCATTTTAATACAATCGGTGTTGTCAACTCTCCCCATATACACGATGCAAACTATAACGCTTCCTCGATAATTGTGTGATGATTTGGAGAAGATTATTCGAACATTCCTTTGGGGAACCATGGAGGAGCAACAAAAGACAAGTTTGGTAAGCTGGGAGTAAGTATGTAAGCCGAAAGCGGCAGGTGGCTTGGGTTTAAGGAAACTTCGCGAAAACAATGACGCTCTATTATCAAAACTCGGATGGCTCTTAATACACAAACTTGAAGCATTATGGGTACGAGTACTCAGTGCAAAATATAAGTTTGATCGCAACAACTCATCAGCCTCCCTCTCTCCTACTGGAGGGTTCGTGTTATGGCGAGGAATTGCATCAGTCTGGGCGCATGTGCTTAGGGGCATCAAATGGGTGGTAGACAATGGTGACACTACTAAATTCTGGGAGGATGCTAGGGTGCATGATCTTGGTCCACTTAAGCACCGAGCGCTGCACCCTATTCTATGCAATTTCCTAAACCTACAGGTAAACTCGTTTGTAGACAATAATGGAGGATGGTGATGGGATTTATTTCAATCACTTCTCTCTACATTAGATTGCATGGCAATCGCGGGAAGTTTACCGTCAAGCATTTTCTTGGGACCTGACCGTTTGATTTGGGGGGCTTCCAAGAATTGATTGTTCTCCACCGCCTCTGCACACAAGTTGATAGTTGGACAAACAGATACTATTCATGTAGGAGATTGGGAAAGAATTTGGAAATGGGAGGGACCACAACGAATCAAAGTGTTTTTGTGGCTAATGAATCGTGGCAGATTACTCACCAACCACCAAAGACACATCAGACATATCACCACCGACCCTTCATGTCAGGTTTATGGTGCAACCGGAACCCTATTGCATGTCCTTCGGGATGGGTGTAAAGCTCGACAATTCTGGAGAGTATTCCCCCATATAGAAATTTCTGACATGTTTTTCAACAAAGACGTCAACAGACGGGTATCGGGAAATTTGAAGCAAAATGAGTGGACACAAGGGTTTCCATGGACGATAATATTCGGTATGGCCTGTTGGTTCCTATGGTTTTGGAGAAATCAAACTATTTTCAATCCTCACTTCTCATGGCCAACAAACCCTCATCAAATAGTGTTTGCTTATGTCCATTCGATTGAATAGGCAAAGGAATTAGTCGGTAGAGCCTTATGGCGACCACGGATAAGGGTAGAGACACTCGTTAGCTGGAGAAGGCCTCCACCTGAATGGATAAGACTCAATATGGATGGTGCGTATAAAGCTACATCCTCACAAGCTTCAACAGGGGGAATAATTCGAGATAACACGAGAACTTGGATAGGAGGCTTTGCACATAACATACGCTTCTACACCGCCATTTGCACAAAACTATGGGGGGTTTCTATCGGGTTACAATTGACATGGGATCTTGGCTACTAGTAAGTATAGCTTAGATGTGGACTCCCTGATAGTTATTAACATATTATCCTCATCGGATGATCAGCAAATTCAGTATAGTTCTCTCCTATTGGGAATTCAGAACTTAATAGCTAGAGACTGGATAGTGAAGGCTCGTCATGTGTACCGAGAGGCTAATCGAGTTGCGGATTGGTTAGCCATATACGCCAATTCTCTGAAAATTGGCATCCATATGTTTCAAAACCCACCTGTGGGTTATCTGTCTATCCTACTAGAGGATATTTCAGGAGTGTCTTTTCCCCAATTAGTTAATTAAGGTTTCATGTATCTCCCTTATGATCCAAAAAAAAAGACTAATCAATAAAATCTATAATAATATGCATCCCTCTCGCCTCTTCGGCGAAGAGATTCTTTATGCCCATAATTTTCTGTCAATTTTTTTAAGAAAAATATAGATAGAATAGATTCGAATAACATTAGCACAAAATTATAATTATAGAAAATTTGATCACTCAGTGTTGCTTCAAATTGCTCTTGGGATTTCTATTGGCTCTTGGTGGTAATAAGCATTCGTGCTACAATTGTGTTTCGTTAGTTTTGTACGCAGGAAAAGGAGCCATTTGTAGTCTACAAAGACTTTGCGATAATGTAAACAATTTGTTGATGTCGTGGAGGTAAGGCAAGCGAAGTAGTCAATTGGGATTGGTGAAACCAGAGCTCTTTCCAAAGCTGTAGTACCAAGTTATGTGATTATGCAATCTCATTACGTGTAACTATCAAGATTAATTATGGAAAAAGAACTGATTTTTGTTCTGTAGATGATAAGGAAAATTATGGACCAACAACAATATAACTATTATTATTATTATTTTTTGAATTATTCCTAGGCAAATTAATGTTAAAATTTAAATACTTTTATAGCATGTAATTCAAAACAATTGAAACTGACTAAAGAATATTTAGGAAAGTGGTGGTAACAATTTTGCTAGGTTGAAGCATTAAAGTTTCAAATATCTATAGTAGAACTTCTTTAAATTGATACTCGGTAAATTAATAAACTCTCTAAGATAATATTTTTCTCCAATCCTGACTTGGGCCAGTTTAAAATTTAACAAATTTCGATAAGATAATAAGATAATATATTTTCAAAATACCCCTATGTAAATATATGGTCCTATTAATATCATAAATTAATAATTATATAAACTTACACAAATATAACTAAGACAATTTAGTGAAATATGATTATAGTGTTGTTTGTTTTTTCTTAAAATTTAAGTATAGTTGGAGCTCATCTCTAACTTTTCTTATTGCATCCAAGGTTTCTGGTGTTGTGTTCTCGAACTGCAGTAAAAAATTGTGAAGAGTTCTAGACGTGATAAGTACTTCCTTAAACGTAACTAGTTCCAAAGGTACTGTACCGTCTTCAACTTCATCATCAACATTATTTTTAAGGATAGTAGCCACAATTTCTTCTAAGCTTTGGACCCCTGAACATGTATCATTTTCACCCAGGTAATCCAATAGGCTATTAACATCCATTTTATTGTGATAGCTGAGATCATTAATCATGAGCTCAAGTTCATGAATGTCATTTTCACAAGTGTGTTCATCTAAATTCCTTGATACTTCATCCCCTGAACGAATTTTGCAGTGTCGAAAATAATTTGCTATTGTCTCTTGCTTAAAATTAACTGTCTAAACCGAGACTGCAAGATTGATAGCATCCAAAACATTAATCTTACCTAGATCAGATTATCTCAACTCATAGCCTTCTAAAATCCTATGATAAAATCTCCTACAATAGTGCAACGTGAAAGCTCTTATTATTCCAGCATCACAATGTTGAATTTTTGATGTCATGTTGGGTGGCAAGAAGAACAGCTCAACATTATATAACCCCTCAATATTTCTTGGATGTGCTGGACAATTATCTACCGCAAACAAAATTCTTTTACCAAGCATTTTTTTATCAAACCAACGGATTTATTCATCAAAAAGCATACTTGTCATCCAAGCTCTTTTGTTGGCATGGTAGTGACAATTCAAGCTATTCATGTTGACATTCTTGAAGCAACGTGACTTTGCATATTTTCCAATAATCCATAAA
>JANSVA010000006.1:28746656-28764478 GCA_025504915.1 Erythroxylum reticulatum | reverse complement strand
ACACAATACATATACTAACACACTCATTCAAGTTCATTTAATATTTCTAAATTCTACTCAAAGATCGGGGTCCAACAAATTTTAGGTCCTCATTAGCTACCTTAACTTGGCCACTAGCTCGAGAGTGATATCAAGTTGTAATTTTATATGTGATTCCATACTTTTTATGAACCTTTTCAAATTGTTCATTTAAAAATTGTGTGCTCCTGTTCCTAATAATTTCTCTATGTATACCAAAGAATGAAAACAAAATTTTCATAAAATTTACAACAAACGTAGTATTATTTGTAGGTAAAGCTTCAACTTTAACTCATTTAGAAATATACTTAACAACCATTAAGATGTATCTATTAACCAAATAAAGCTAGAAACAGACCTATGAAATCAATACCCCAAATATTAAATACTTCAAAAAAAAAATCTTAAAGCATATCTTGATGAGAGGTATTAACTAATTATTGGCATATATAATATAAAGCTATATACTTTTGGGTATCATGAAAAATTGAAGTCCAATAAAGACTTGACTCAAGAATTTTTTGGGCAGTTGTATTCACACTATGGTGCCCTCCTGTAGGTCCAACATGGGAATGTCTTAGGATCTTTCACCCTTGAAGGGAGGTACACATCTTCTCACTATTTTTTCTACACATACATGAAATAAATATGGATGTTCTTAAAAGTAGTCCTGCAAATTAGTAAACAATTTTTACTTTATTGATAGGAAAGAACTTTCAGTAAGATTTTGTCCACTAAATAGTTTGCAATATCTACAAACTGAGTGGTTTCAAAATCAATGTGCCTCCTTCAAATTATAAAGGCACTCTTTTGGGAATGAATCATTAATGTCTTATTCATACAGTTTCTTTAAATTTATGTTTTTAAAGTGAGATAAATGGTTTGCTTCAAAGTTTTGAACTCCTTTCTTATCCTTAATTTATAAATCAAACTCTTGCAATAAAAAAATCAATCTAATTAATCTAGGCTTATCATCTAGCTTATTGAGTTAGTATCTTAATATAGAATAGTCATTATAAACAACAACTTTAGACAAGACTAAATTAGGTCTAAATTTATCAAACGTAAAAACCACTTCTAGCGATTCTTTCTCATAGTATAATTCTCCTAAGTGTTTTCCAAAGTCTTGCTAGCATAGTAAATTAGATAAAATTTCATTTCCTTTCACTTTCTAAGTACTACACCTACTATAAAATTACCTGCACCACACATTAGCTTAAAAGCTAGATTCCAATCTGGTGTAACCATAATCACAAAATTCATTATCTTTTCCTTGAGAATTTTAAAGGCATTTAAACAATCTTGAGTAAAATTAAAAAGGTGCATCTTTTTCCAACAACTTGGTTAAAGGCCTAGACATTTTAAAGAAATCCTGAATAAACCTTCTATAAAATCCAGCATGGCCTCAAAAACTTCTAATAACCTTAACTAAAGTAGAGGGTGGTTGCTTATCTATATTTTCAAATTTGGCTTTGTCTACCTCAATACCTTGGTAAGAAATTTTATAGCCTAAAACTAGTCCTTTTGTACCATAAAATGATAATTTCTCATTTTAACACCAGATTTTTTCCTTATATCTCTCCAATACTCCTTCTAAATTATAGAGGCATAAATCAAAAGAATCATTAAAAAAAAATCATTCATAAGTACCTTAATTATATCCTCCACTAATTCATCAAAGATGGCCATCATGCACCTCGAAAATGTAGCCTCCACATTGCATAACCTAAAAGGCATTCTCTTGTAAGTGAATATACTATAAGGACACATGAATTTTTTTCTCCTCATTTTTCGAGGAAATAAGGATTTGGAAGTAGCTTGAAAGTCTATGCAAGAAACAATAATATCTAGGTCTAGCTAGATGTTTCAATATTTGATCCACGAAAGGCAAAAGAAAATGGTCTTTCCAAGTAGCATCATTTAACTTCTTATAATTGATGCATACTCTTTAGCTAGTGATAGTTCTCATGGGAATCAATTCATTCTTCTCATTAGGTACTACCTTCATTCCTCCCTTCTTCGGTACAACTTGTCTAGGAGTCACCTAAGAATTATCAAAAGTAGGATAAATCATAGCAACATCTAGGAGCTTAATTACCTCTACCTTTACCACTTCCTTTATATTAGGATTAGCCCTTTAGGTCTATACATATGAGTTTAAATCCTCCTCCATCAGAATATTTTGAGTGCAAAAGGAAGGGTTAATTCCTCTAATATTAGAAATCTTCCAAACAATGACCCTTTTATTCTCCTTAAGCACATTTAATAGATTTTTTTAATTTGACTTTAAAGTTGATGCAATAATCACTAAAAGTTTTGAATTATTCTCTAAGAATGAGTATTCTAAGTGATTAGGTAGCTTTGTTAACTCCAACTCTGATGGTTCTTTAATTGAGGGTTTTAAACTTTTCCTTTTGCTTTGTCGATCTTTTTAAACTCTTTCTTCCTCGATATAGGTTCATTAGCCCCTAAATAGGCTATTTGTTCTTTCTTTGTAGTGCTATCACCATATGCTTGCTCACCTTGAACAATAGACAACTTATAAATAAAATCTTACATAATGTTGATATTAGAATATCTTTAAAAGTTTTTCATCAAATCCTTAATAGAAATTAATAGCAAAATTATATAATAGATTTACAACTTCTCTATATTTAAGAACTCTTCTCAAACTTGACCTATATTTAAGATATTTGGTTTATTAACTTGGTATCAACTATACTAACCAAAGGTAATTTTTGCTCAGAACAAAATATAAATGAAAGAAAAACACGTATTGGTTATATGCCATAATTACTAAATAAAATTAGGACTTTAATCATATTTTTAGCAACTCTCACTATTTTATTTGAAATAATGGCGCTCATTACTATTCGAAAAATTAGTCTAATTAGTAATCTCTTTAGTGGGCTAGGAACCTATTTAAATTTAGTTGATCTTAAGTCACTCAGTAAACCAACTAAAATTAAATTAGGTAGATAACAATCTCATCAATCATATATTATGTAACTTCTAGATCTATTAGCTGATAGCTCTTTTCAAAACATATCTTATTCTTAGCTTTGCCTTAAAATTCTTATGATCATGAGGCACTTATCCAAATCATATAAATTTAGTTAAGAATAACCTCTTAATTTGCGATAAAACATATTCGGATTATAGGGGTTTTGAGTCACTCAACAAGCCTTACAGTAAATAAAACTCTAGTTTTAGTCTTAAATAATGAAAGACAATAATTACATTCCTAGCATATACTTCACCAAATACAAAATTACATGTAATAATATTATACATATAAAACATGCCATTATACATGCATAATACATCAAATATATATTAAAACATGAACGTCAAGTCTTGTTTAATTCTAGTTATTGAACTTTACAATCTAAAACAATATTTCTAACTCCTTGGATAATTAAGTTACATTAAACTTATTGATTCCTAAATGAATTAAATTCCTATTTCAAAAGAAATTTAATTATATGTGAAAACAAAATTTCAAATTTAATTGAAAATTATTTCCAACTATCTTAGCTCCATTAAAAAAATCAATTGAAAATAATTTTCAATAAATTATGCTTCCTGCTTATTATAATTAAAAAATCCTTTTTAAAAATTTTATAAGTAAGACATTCTAATCAAATTGGAAAACTATCTCTAATTTAATTAGAAATTGATTTTCTTTCATTAGAAAACTATTTTCTAATATTAAAGGAAACTAATTTCAAAATTAAATACAACTTTCTCTTAATTTATTAGAAAATCTTTCCTAATAATTTTAAAAATTGTTTTTAAAAAATATTAAAGAAACCTTATTTTCTCAATTAATAAATAAAAACACTTTTTTTCAAAAATAATCAAGAAAAATAAATTTTCTAACAAATCAAGAAAATTATTATTCATAAATAAGAAGATAATTTCTAAATAAATAAAATAAATCTCTAAGTAAAAATAAAAATAAAAATAAAAATTAATTTATCAAAATCAAATTGAAATAAATAAATTGAATTAAGAAATATCTTTCTTAATTATTTAAGAAAATATTTTTCTTAAATTTTAATAATATGATTAATTAATTTTAAAATTTTATTCTAGAAAATTTTTTCTAAACTTTAATTAGGAATCAATTTAATTATTAATTATAACCACATAAAAAATAATTAATATAAATGTGGAATTTATTTTTGAAGTTAAAATTCTTTTAAATTATGTTTGATTATGGGCTATTCCATAATTGGATTACTCCTAATCTAAAAGCCAAACAAACCCAATCTAGGTTAAAAATACATTATTCCAATACCCAAATAACTCTTATCCTAACTTTAGGATGCACTATTTTGTTTTAGTAGTTCAGTGAATATATAAATAAATAATGGTATGTACAATCAAGAGATTTGTAGAATGCAATCTCTAGTCTATATAAAGAGACCTAACATGTGTGCATGATGGACCCTATAATTGCTCCCCATGCCTAGACAATCAAACAACAACCTAAGATTTATCAGCCCACAAGATGTCCATAATAAAGATCACCTTACCAAAATTACAATAATTCGTAATAGTAGGTTCTACATCCAAAACTATTCCAGATTATCTTCAATACATAATCAGGCAGTTTCATATTAGGAAAGAAGACATCTCTTCTATAGATCACATTGTTTACTTGTTTGTAAAGAATTACCGCAATGTTGAGGAAGGAGATATAGGTCACTCATCCAACTTCCTTTGACTCACTGATCTAGTCCTCTAGCTTTTAAGATACCCACCAGAGGTTTAAACTTTCCTAATATTGGGTTACATAACGAGAGAATTGATGATATTTGTGATACCATGCTCTTTAATACTTCTTGGAGATATCATTCTCTCTTGTATGAAGTTAGTGTTCGGTGTACCCTCCTACCAAGCTTACATTGTTTTACAACTTCTGTTTTTATCATTTTGATTAACATCCTATCTCTTAGTAGGCAGCTGGGATTGCTATTGAATTGATTGCCAACGAGGGAGTGCGCTTATGAGTGACTGCCCCAACCAGTACCTGTAATACAAGATAGAAGAAAACAAACTAGAATCACAATTTAACTACTCTCGATGTTTGAGAAAAGCTATTCCATTACTGGGAAGATCACTTTAGTGTTGAAGCTCCCCATTTCTATGGCTTTGTCTTTGAAGGTTTTGAGGTTTCTCTCAGACCATATGTTATAAACAACAACAGATAATAGGATAATAAAGGTGTTCAAGTCAATGTTTTTGTGGCTTGGGGTTTAGTTGAACCAATTTTGAATGGATTGTAGATTTGAAAGGTTTGGAATGTTTATCTAAAAGTGACTGAGGTAGTGTAGCCACACTAATTTCGAAAAGGAGCATTTAAAGAAAAAGTGTCTTATAGATTCATTGTCCAAAGAGCAAAGTGAACAATGGTTAGGGACAAAGGTATAAAGTAGTTGATCTTTTGTTTGTAGCTTATTAAGGAAAGCTAAACATAAGATAAAGGCCTACCTTAGGTTTGTACCTTAGTGCCACACCAATTTACACCAAGGTACCCTCGGATAAAAAGGTTTCATCAAAGTGTATGTTGAAGTGTTAGTATAAGTTTTAGTGGGGTTGGCAATCCATTCTAGCCTATCCGGTTGAGAATTATCAGGTTAATATGTTAATGGTTCTAGCATACGAATGGCCTCAATTGTGGCATCTTGTCAGTTCCAGACATTGTCACTGATAACTTCAGCTACTTTTGCATTCATTGGGAGTTCTAA
The DNA here is from genome assembly GCA_025504915.1 of Erythroxylum reticulatum. Classification (NCBI taxonomy): domain Eukaryota; kingdom Viridiplantae; phylum Streptophyta; class Magnoliopsida; order Malpighiales; family Erythroxylaceae; genus Erythroxylum; species Erythroxylum reticulatum. The sequence continues at coordinate 28,758,704 of JANSVA010000006.1, read as the reverse complement.
ACCATTGATAATTCTTAGGGTTAAGAGATCCTTCAGTATTCCTTTATGATGCCATGGGTCCTGCCATAAGAAAGTTGAAACACCATTCCCTATCCTAAATCTGAAATGGTTCCCAATAATATTCCTGACCTGAATGAGTTTCCTCCAGCTCCAAGAGCTGTTGCTTGCTGGTTGGGCACTCCAGAATTTATTTCTTCTAACAATAATGGTGTTCACCGATTTAACCCACAAAGCTTCCCTATCATTAAAGAGGACCCAGATCCTTTTACCTAACAATACATTATTCTAAGTGGATAAGTGTTTAATCCCTAGACCACCTCCTTTTAGGTCTACAAAGATCAGACCCTTTTACCTTGGCATGAGTTTTAGACACAACCTTGCCAGACCATAAGAAGTTCCTAAGTTTAGACTCAATTTCTTTAATAATAGAAGCAGGAAGAATGAAATGACGAGCCTAATAGACCTGAAAGGTAGACATAACATAAGTTACCAACTAGAGCCTACCAGCATAGGACAATGCCTTATTAGTTCATTTGTTAACTCTAAAGTCAATTTTTTCCAACAAAGGGATACAGTCTCTCTTAGTCAATCTTCCTGTTAAGAGAGGCACACCTAGATATTTCATAAGCAACTAACCTCTTTTAAGACCCGAAAGTGTTTCTAATTGAATGGCCCAATGATTCATATCATGAGATAAGAAGAATTGACTCTTGTTAATATTCATTTCCAAACCAGAGAATTTAGAGAAAGTGTTCAAGCAATTAAGTAAGGTAGTCACTGAGGGCAAATCAGTATGACAAAATATTAATAAGTCATCAGTAAACAAAAGATAGGAAAGTTTGAGAGTTTTGCATCTCCAGTGGAATTTAAAAGTAGGATTCTATCAAAGCATTCAGACTCCTAGAAAGAACCTCCATATAGATAATAAACAGGTAAGGAGAGAGAGGATCACCTTGTCTTAATCTTGATTTCCCATAAATTTTTTTAAGAGTGCCATTAATGAGGATAGAGTATGAAGGAGAGGTTAGACACTCTTCAATCCACTTAATAAACATAAGAGGGAGTTCTAAAGATAGGTCACCTTGAGGGGAAAATTCCACTAAATAGAATCATAAGCTTTTTCCAAGTCTATTTTAAAAGTACATCTCTTATGGCTATTAGAAAGGTGATAGTTCTTGAAAATTTCTTGAGTTAAGAGAATGTTATCCCCTATATGATGATTTTTAATGAAAGAACTTTGGTTTAGACTAATGATGAGGGGTAAAATCTGTCTAACTCTATTAGACATGATTTTTATGATCCTCTTATAAATCATGTTACAATAAGAAATAGGTCTATAGTCCATCACAGTGGAAGGTTAGTTCTTTTTTGGAACAAGAGAAATAAAGGTTGAATTAAGCTCTTTGAGGAGCTTCCCATATTGGAAAAAGTCTTGAATTGCCCTTATGATCTCATTACCAATAATAGACCAAGTATGTTTAAAGAAAAACTCATTGAACCCATCCAGGCCAGAGGCCTTATTCGGATTGAAAGAAAAGAATACTTCCCTAATCTCCTGAGATGAAACTTCAACTACAAGATTGGTTATAAGGTTCTCAGGAATTGGGTGGGGAAAAAGAGGTGTCACATATTCCTTTACAGATGTTAGGTCTTTCTTTCTATTAAGAGAGTTTTGGAAAAAATTTAGAAAGGTTTTTTGGATTTCTTCTAGGTTAGTAATCCTTTGGCCATTTCTCACCAGTAAAGAGTGGATATTGTTTCTGTTCCTATTCGACAAGATGGAATTGTGGAAGAACCTAGTGTTCCTATCCCCCCTCTTAACCCATTTAATGCAGGAAGCTTGTTTATAAAGGGGTTCTTGATCATTTAAAGCTTTAAACAAATTGGTTATAGCCTCATGCTCTTCGGTAACAAGTTGAATCCTATTATGCTAAATCCTCATTTACTCTTAGATGTTATTCAATTCAGTTTGACAAGTCTCAACTCTATCATTAATATCACCTACCTGAACTGAATTTAGGGATTTAAAAGCATTTTTGAGTAGTTTGAGATTTGACACATCACAAAACATTCCCTCGGATTTGAGTGTTCTATGCCTCTTCTACTGTCTGAAGGAAGTTAGGTTAAGAGACTAGGAAGTTTGAAAATCTGAAAGGTGAAGATCTTTTCTTAAAGAAAGCAGTAGTCCTTATCACTATAAGAGAGTGATATAAAATATTAGGGTTAAGGATCTCTCCAAAAGATCTAGGAAATTGATAACTTCACTTCAAGTTTATAAGAGTTTTATCTAGTTTTCTAGCTATGTGGAGATCACCAGATTACTTATTGGACCAGGTAAAAGTAGGACCACTGGAGTTGAGATCATACACACCACAATCCTCTACACACTTCCTAAATCTCTCATTCAACTTATAACCGAGGAGCTAAGGGGATCAGCTTTGTGAGAAAACAGAATGGTGTTAAAATCACCAACCAAAATCTATGGTTAGTTCCCAACAGTGAGTTTGATGTTTGAAAGATTAGCCCTAGGATTTTTCCTATGATTGAGGTTATTAGATCCATAAACACAAGTAACAAAGAAAATAGAATCATAATTCATAGGAGACATTTCCAAAAGGATCAATTGGTCAATGGTAATAATAGGAGTGCACATATAACAATCTAGATTCCAAATTACCACTAACCTGGCATAAGAAGTTTGTTCTAAATTACTACAAAAATTCCGTTTAGGAATAGTAGAGCAAATATTATTCAAAAGGAAAAGAGACTTAATCCTAGATTCTATCAAACACATAAAAGAAACTGACAGCATCTTAAGGAAGGATTTCACAGCTAACTGTTTTTTATGGTTATTAAGACCTCTAATATTCCAAAAACCTAGATCCATAATTGAAGACACTAAGACAACACTACTATTTTTTTTCCATATAGATTTCCTACCTTTCTTAATGGTAAAGTCCCCCTCTACCCCTTCCATTAAACCTGAGCTCTGAGCTTCATTAGAAATACTAGGAACTACATCATATTTAGGAAGGCAATAAAATTACCTGATTTGGTCATACCAAGACAGTCAACATCTTTAAGGTTTACTTTAGGATCATCCTACTTCTGCTGCAATTCCTTGCCTTTGCCCCTCTCAATTGGGGTTCTAGCTAATCTGTTATCCTTAGGACTAACTTGTACCTTTTCAAGGCTTTGCTCCTGGACACTTTCCATCTATTGGTTTCCACTTGAAGGTTTGGAATTATTATCCTTTACTAACTCTACTTAAGTCCTAGTTTCAAACATACGACCAGTTGGTTGCCATTCCTTTTTCTGAGCTACCTTCTCAGTTTGCCATTCATATTCTATTGCGATCTCTTTAAATGTCATCTTTCCCTCTTCATCATAAGTTGCCAACTGAAATGACGAAGGCCAATTCTTTTCCAGATCTAGTTCTACACACATTCTAGCATATAGTATTCTGGAAATTTTTGCTGTATGAGAATCCATCAGCAAAGGATATCTTACTGCACTAGCAATCCTACCTAACCCGTCATTATTCCAATACTTATAGGGGATGTTATGGAATCTTATCCAAATAGGGGTATAACGAACATCCTCCCACTCCCCTACATTCAACCTCCATTTTTGTAAGAACAAGGGCTTCCTTTAGATATGTTAGGGTCTCTTTTCCAACACCTCATTTAGCCCACATTCAAAATCAAACTTGAACAGAAATTTGTTTGAGCTAGTTATTAATATTTCTGTTAAACCACAAGCTAATTAAGCCTTGAACAGGGCTCTCTGAACTACTGGGAAGGTAGGGTGCTTACCAATAAAGAAGCCTATTAGGGCATGTCGAAACTTTCTTGCTCCTTTCTGTGCTAACTTTGGTGACAAGATGATGAAAATTTGATCCTCCTTGATTTTCAGGGGGTAGTAGGCCAAAGCCGTGAGGTTAAAGGCCTCCTCCACACCGTTAGCAACAAAAGATTTCCAGGTTATTAGAAGAGCTTTAAGCAATTTTTGGTCTTGGTTTGTTAAAGGAATCTCTGGGTCAGTAGGCATTTTGGACAACTTTTGCAATCTTATGAGTATCTTAACAGATGGAATGTTGGGGCAATTTGGGTCAATATTTTCAGAATTAAGGATTAGAGAAAGGTTCGAAAGGGGGATTTTTGGAGATGGGGTTTTGGATAAGGGTATACAAGAAGGAGATGGGAGAGAAGAAGAAGAAGAAGCCATAGATGAGGGGATCATAAACTCACCGGTGATTTGCGAAGTAATGGGCGCTTTGCTGCTCTTACTCTCTCTCACATCACTTTTACTATCTTAGTTGCTAAATATTCTTTATACTAGCTATGAGATATCTTATTATAACCTTAGAATAACCTATCCCATTTAACACCCCCCTAGTTATAGCATTAGAATAATTTTATTCTTGTAACCAAACAATTCCTTCTTCATCATATTAGGAAAGCCTAACCCAAACCCTAAATGAAAGACTATTGCAACCCTCTTTCAATAGTCAGCACCACATCCAACCTTTAACTCATTGCCATTTGTCTTCTCTTTGAATGTAGCACTAGCCACCTGTTAAGTACCTTCCTATGCTACCAACAATTCTTTATCACCGATTAATTGCACCTGGAAGGGGTTGCTTCCTCAACATTACTGTCAAATCTCATTTTTCTAGCAAATAGTTGTGCATGTTGCCCTTCAATGCCTCAAGAACAACAATACTAACACTTAGTGAGAGTCTTGCTAAAATGCAGGGTTTAGAGAGGCCTAGTATGTAGCTTTACTCCTACATAATAGAGAGATTGTTTTTGATAGACCCAAATTTAATGTAAAATAATCATGATAAAAATATAAATAAATATGTATAAATAAAAATATAAAAATTTAATGAAATACATAATATAGTATATATAACGCATGGTAAAGATAAAATAAGTAAATAAATACAAAAACTAGAAAAAAGACAAGTACAAGAATAAATCATACCAGCCATTCCAGGAAAGTAATTAGGCTAAATAAGAAACTATTTAGGCTAAATAACTAAAAAGGAAGTACTACGTAATTAAAATATTAAAAGTACTAACTATAAAATGAAAGACTCAAAGGAAAATGTTTAAAAGAACTAAGAGAACAATACTGACCTTATGAGATCTTTTATCCATATCCTAGTATAAAAAGTTTTCTATTATGGGTAATGTCCTCCATAAGTTTTAGTATAGATATATCATTCTTGATCACTTCCCCCTAGTTCTTCTTAGGTCTTGATTTTTTTGCTCTTACAGTCTCTAAGCACTATTTTTTCGTATCTTCTCACTAGAAAATCATCGTGTCTCCTTTTAACATGTCTAAAACACGAAAGCCTTATCTCTATTAGTTTTTCATTAATACTAGCCACCTTAAATTTATGTCATACTAATACATTCTATCTCTTCTAGTATAGTTACACATCTAATAGAACATCCACATCTCCACCATCATTAGCTTATAATTATGCATTTGTTTAATAAGCCAACACTCTGCCCATATAAGATGACTAACTTAATCGCTAAATAATAGAATTTGCTTTTGAGCTTGAGTTGTATTTTCTTGTCGTATAGAGCTCCTCATGCACTTCTACATTTATGCCACCTTGATATGATGTGGTGGACTATATCTTTATTGATCTCTCCATTGCTTTGGATGATAGACCCTAGGTACTTAAAAATCTCTTTTCGTGGTATAACATCTGAACTAAGCTTTACCTTTTCATTGGAAGTGACCTTATGGCCCTAAAAGTTACACTCTAAGTAATCAGTCTTAGTCTTGCTTAATTTAAAGCCCTTTAACTCTAACATATCCCTCCAACGTCCTAGTTTGACATTGACACCGTCTTTTGTCTCATCCACTAAGATAATATTGTCAGTAAATAACGTACACCAAGGCACATCTCTTTGAATATTCTTGGTGAGGTCATCCATTAGTATTGCAAACAAAAAAGGGCTTAGTGAGGAGCATTAGTGTAACCCAATATTGATAGAAAAAATTTATTTATCTACTCGTGTACCCTTTCATATATATCCCTAATAACCCATATATATATATATATATATATATCTCATAAGAACTCGCTTAACCTTTAAACACCTCCACATGATTTCCCTAGGTACCATGTCATATGCCTTCTCAAAATTAATAAAAACAATATGTAAATTACTCTGCCTTTCCTTGTAATACTCCATTAATCTTGTTATGGACCTTTATGATATGAAGCCCAACGGGTTCTCTAAGATAGGATTATCCTTTCTCACTCTCTTCTCAATTACCTTCTCCCACAACTTCATGATGTGACTAATTAGTTTGATTCCTTTAAAGTTGTTACAATTTTGGATGTCCCATTCGTTCTTATATAGAGGAATTACCATACTAAGTCTCCACTCATCCAATATTGTGGTGGACTGAAGGATCACATTAAAAAGCTTTGGTAACCAAGTAAGACCCTCTAGCCTAGGCTCTTCCATACCCCTATGGGTATCTCAGCAGGCCCTAATGTCCTTCCACTTTTCATCTCCTTCAAAGCTCTTTTAATTTCTTCCCTAATAATATGCCTATAACGAGTTAAGTTACAAAACCTCTTGGATGTGCTAAGAACACTAAAAGAGATATTGTCCTCTATGCCTTTATTAAAAAGGCTATAGAAGTACCTCTGCCTTCTTTTCTTGATGTCATTTTTAGCCACAAGCACATTTATTCTCTTATATAATGAACTTGATATAAGTCTCTTGTTTTTTATTCCGTAGCTCTTAACAAATTAAAATGTCTTCTTCTTTATCTTTAGTCTCTAATCTTCGGTACAATTTCTCATAAAATTTTCTTTTAACTACTAAGATTGTCTTCTTCGGCTCTTTCTTTGCTAGTATATACCTTTCTCTATTAGCTACTTTCTCTACCTTTATGATGTTATCTGATAGAGCTTTATAGGTACCCTTCTTGATCTTAACCTTTTGTTGTACATCTTAATTCCTCCATCAAGACTCTATTTTACTACCTCTAGGCCCTTTAGAAACCCCCAAGATCTCTTTAGTTGTATTCTTAAAAAGAGTTGCTACTCTCTCCCATATTTAGTCAACATCTCCTTCTAATTCTCATTCATCTCCATATATTACTTTATCCCTAAGTTGTTTTATTGTGTCCTTTTTTAAATTCCACCATCAGAATCTGGTACACCTCTTAGGACTTATCTTATTCCTCCGTATATTAATTATAAGATCCAAAACTAACAATTTATGCTGAGTTGACAAGCAACCATTTGGTATCACCATATAATCTTTTCACTAAAGTTGATCACTCCATCTTATAAGGAAGTAGTCAATTTGAATTTTCATGATTCTGCTCTTAAAAGTCACTAGGTGCTTTTTGTTTTTCTTTAAAACAATAATTGGCTATCATTAACTCAAATGTTACCTCAAGATCCAAGAAAGCAGTCCTACTTTTAGTCCTATCTTTGTACCCCCAAACCCCCATTAGTATATGGATACCCATCTGAGGTTGCCTCTATATTACTATTAAAGTCTCCTCCTAGAATAACTTCCTCATATGCTAAATCACCTCATCTAGCTCTTCCCATAATTAACATTTAAGTTGATCATCCAAACCTACTTGAGGTGTATTACCCCCACAATATGATTTACAAGTTCCTTAACAACCAAGATGCATACCCTATTTTATCATCTTAAACACCCTAAGTACCAAAGTTTAAACCCATTAATCTCTTTTGCTCTAGCCCCCATTCACTATCTCTCTTAGATTAACACTATATGAATCTTATGTTTGTATATATCTCTACTAATTCCAAGGACTTCCTTATAAGGGGTCCCAATGTTATAAGAACCTATCTGTAATATGTTAACATTTTCTTTTCCCTTAGATCCAAAAATTACCAAAGGATTAGCCCTTGTATTATCATGGATAGTCAAAGCTACCACTCCTATCCAAATACCCAACATAAGCTCAAGAAGACAAGTACCATAAGACCCTAAATAACTCTAATATAACTTAAGAGAGGAAACAAGGATTATTAATAAAATCCCAAAAGGACATCACAATAAACGAATATGAAAATCATAAGTACACACGACTGCAAGCAAATCAAAATTTTAATTAACCATTAGTAGCAACTAGGATTCTATAGAATGCTAAAATCTAGTATCCAACAATTAAAACAGGACAAACAAAATATTGAAAATTATAAATAAAAGAATTGAACCAATATGGATATTAACAGACTAGATGGAGAAATTTATGAAGAAAGCAAGTGTAAGGGACCAAAAATCACCAACAATACTCAATCCACTCAATAACTCTATGCCCATTTAAAACTAAGCAAATGATAAGCTAAGAGAATTTATGACAACCTCAAATGAAATTTATAGTAACAAGAATAACTAATAAACATAAACAATGGCAAAGATAACCAAATCAAGATGGAACAAAAGCGATACCAACATAGCACTAGATTTTATGACATTCACATAAACCAAAAACCCAATAACCATATAAAGGATAAATTAATAATTTGTGAAAAATCAAATGTTGAACTTAAAAACACCATAGAGGTGAAGGAGTAGTAGTAAGAAGAGCGTAGATTTGGTTAACAACACTAGCAATACAAGGAACAGAACCTTTAAAAATATTGATAGGAAGAGTTGATGCTAAAGAACTTGGCCGTAGGTGAGGGTGTTATTGAGCGCATCTAGAAGCGATAGCACGTGGGAGGAAGTCTGAAAGCTTTAGACAATGCGTGTGATGTATACACAAAGCTTTTAGCGGTCAGATTTTAAGGGGTGGTTTGTTGGAGAGTGGTGCTTTTACTGGAGCTGATGGTGTGATAAATGGTCACTTGAAAATGGAGACCCCCAAAAAATGAAAGTATGCTAAAGCCAAATGCTTGTGAATTTTGGATATCGAAGTTGGGAGATACGAGTATTACAAGATTGTAAGGTCCATTCGTCTTAGTTTGAGTTTTTGCGTCTCAGTTTGACCATCTCAGTTACTGTTCATCCTATCGTCTCAGTTACTGTTCATCGTCTTAGTTTGACTTTTTACGTCTTAGATTGACCGTCTCAGTTACTGTTCATCCTATCGTCTCAGTTACTATGTATCATCTTAGTTTGACTTTTTGCGTCTCAGTTTGACCGTCTCATTTTGCTTCGTCTCAGAATGACGTTAGCATCGTCTCATTTTGGCTAGAACATCTTCTAGTCCAAATTTGATCCTCTAGATGATAGAATTGGTCTTTAAGGTCTTCATTAAGAGTTGTAGATCTTGAAGTCTATTCATCTAAAGAACACCTAAATCTGAATTCTATACAGAAGGTTATACCCATTTTTTCGATTGGTCTCAGTATAACGTCAGCAATTGTCTCATGACGTCAGCATCGTCTCATTTTGGGTAGAACATCTTCTAATCCAAATTTGATCCTATAAATGATAGAATTGGTTTTTAATGTCTTCATTAGATTGTAGATCTTAAAGTCCTCTTTCTATTTATCTAAAGAACACCTAAATCTGAATTCTGTACAGAAAGTTATACCCATTTTTTCGATTTGTCTCAGCATGACATCAGCAATCGTCTCATGACGTCAGCATCGTCTCATTTTGGCTAGAACATCTTCTAATCCAAATTTGATCCTCTAGATGATAGAATTGATCTTTAAGGTTTTCATGAGAGTTGTATATCCTGAAGTCCTATTTCTATTCATCTAAAGAACACCTAAATCTGAATTCTGTATAAAAAGTTATACCCATTTTTCCGATTCGTCTCAGTATGACATCAGCAATCGTCTCATGACATCAGCATCGTCTCATTTTGGCTAGAACATCTTCTGGTCCAAATTTGATCTTTTAGATGATAGAATTGGTCTTTAAGGTATTCATGAGAGTTGTATATATTGAAGTCCTCTTTTATATTCGTCTAAAGAAAACCTAAATCTGAATTCTGTATAGAAATTTATACCTATTTTTTCGATTGGTCTCAGTATGACATCAACAATTGTCTCATGACGTCAGCATCGTCTCATTTTGGCCAGAACATCTTCTAGTCCAAATTTGATCCTCTAGATGATAGAATTGGTCTTTAAAGTCTTCATAAGAGTTGTAGATCTTGAAGTCCTCCTTCTATTCATCAAATGGACACATTAATCTGAGGTAGTGAAAGTTATGCCTAATGTCCTGATACAAGTTTAGTATGGAGAAGGGCAAGTATTGCTTCCGTGTTTGATTCCGAATGCTGGGCTTCAGAGATGGGGTCTAGCATTGTTTGGTCTCAGAGCCTTAGGTTGTTTCCTAGGCTTAGAATCTATAGTGCAATGAACTGTTATGTTATTTATTTATTTTTGTATTGTGAAATGTTTGAATTGCATTAAGCGACATGCATGTCATACATATATGTAGGGATTAGGGATTGTAGAATGATATGTAAGCTAATAGTTAGTGTTTACATTAAAGGAATAAGATGCCACCTCGTAGAAGAACACGAGGAGTATTACAAGGATCGGTTGCACTTAACTCTCTACTAAGGGAGGAGAGTACTGATGAATCTGTAGCCCCAGTGAATGTTGAGGTTTTTGTAGGGCAAGGTAATGAGCCCATTCGGTACAGTCGGGGGAGTCTCCTCTTTCGCAGGAGCAAGTGCTTACTCCATTAGATCCTAGAATGTTTTAGGCATTTGCTCAGGCCATGGGCCAGATCCCATAATCTTCTAATTCATCCCCTGCAAAGAAAGGGAAATAGTTTGACAAGCTCAGGAAGTATGGGGCAGTGGATTTCTATAGGACAACAAATCCATAAGAAGGTGAGACTTGGTTAAGAAAGACCGAGAGAATACTGGATCAAATGGATTGTGAAGATGAAAAGAAAGTTGTATATGGCGTAAGCCTGTTATAGGGAGATGCTTTGCATTGGTGGGAGAGTGTTCCAGGGAGCCAGATGAGATCGCCAGTACTGACATGGAAGGACTTCTTAACTGTTTACAAGAAGAAATACCTATTTGAGGTGTACATTCAGCAGAAACAGAGAGAGTTCTTGAGTCTCACCCAGAGGGATATGACGGTAAGTGAATATGAGCATCGGTTTACACAGCTCTCTCGATATGCAGCAGAGATGATGATGAGTGAGGTGGCTAAGTGCCATAGATTCGAATCGGGATTACACCTAGCTATCAGAGAGAAAGTGGTGGTGCAGAATTTTTGTGATTTCCAACAGCTGGTTGAGGCGGCTTTGAGGGTGGAGAACATTGAGAACATTAAGAGTGTTGTGAGCAAAAAGAGAAAGGGGAGAGAACAGTTCAAGAGGGGAGGTGGTACTCCTATGTCGGAGAGGAGTGCCAGGACTTTCCCTGCACAGTTTGAGGAGAGGAGTAGAGGTGCAAGCAGGCCTAAAGCAATGAAGACTTCTACTATTTCTCATCAAGCCACAACGATGGGAGGCAGTAGAACAGGTGAAGGGGGCAAGTCATCCGCCCTCAAGTGTGACCATTGCGGCAAGTTCTATGGAGGGGAATGCTATAAGTTGACTGGAGCTTGTTTCAAATGTGGTGAGAAAGGGCATATGGCAAGAGAGTGTCCACGTTATGCAAAAAGAGAGGGAACACATATGCAACCATCGAGGATAATTGAGGTAGTGAGACACAGGACAATAGTTGAAGAGGGTAGTTCTGATGTAGCTAAGAGGGTGAATCCTCTAGGAAGACCCAGGGGGCAAGCACCAGCTAGATTATTTGCATTGACAGGAGAGGATGTAGAGACGGCCCCAGCAGTTGTGACTGGTATGATTAAGTTATTTGATGATAATGTATTTGCTTTGATTGATTCGGGTTTTACTCACTCTTTTGTTTCATCAGGTAGAACTGTTTTGGATAGCGATTTGAACCCGTTGGATACTCCTTTAATGGTGACTACTCCAATTGGCCAGCATATTATGATTAGTCAAATTTCTAGAGATTGTGAGATACTTATTGGTGGGGAACACTTAGTGGTAGATCTAATGCCATTGAAGATGGGAGGTTTAGATG
>JANSVA010000006.1:28700972-28722362 GCA_025504915.1 Erythroxylum reticulatum | reverse complement strand
CAAATACACCAATTCTCTTCTACAGTGATTACATGCTAAAATAGATCAAAAGGGCTTTATTTGAGGTTGTAATGGGGATAAGGTTAAGGTGAGTTAAAAGGGGTTTGAGGGGTTCTTCACAAGTAGTCATAAAGCACTAAATATACAAAAGGATAACAAAATGTATTTCTGATAATTGCATGTAAATAACTAACTACTCAAATTTGATTATTGCTACTATACTTAATTCTTTTTTGTTTTCTTTTTTCTTTTTTGTATTTTGAAATCCTAAGGAAACAGTAAACAATAATAGTAGCTAAATACAATGTGCTTTATAAGTAGAAGTATCAATAAACATATCTCAAAAAAATAGAGACAAAAGTCCCAAAACTAGCTAACTTAGTACTTTATTAAACTTGTGAATAGGTAAGGCTAATAGTGTTTGATATTTTAGAATGGGGTGTTTTCTTTAAGAAACAAAAGGGGTAAAGGCTCAAAGGGGTTTGCAAGGGTAAATAAGATAGGTAGGTCATTTAAGTCAAAGGTTAAGAGAAATAGGTCCTTAATCATTTCTATCTAGCATGCATCTAACATATTCAAACCAGTTCAGGGAAAGTTCTGAGGGTAATCACCTAAGGGAGTGTCACACACACAAAGAAATGAAATGACTTTTGAATGGAGTCATATAGGCTCAATTCTTCACATAGGTTCAATTGAAAATCCATTATGCTTCTATACATTACCTAATCACTCAAGCATCAATTTCTAAGTAAGCTTATATAACTAACTACTTTAATCGATTAGCATGATTCACCTTCTATTCTCATGGTTTAGCATATATAACATGCAAATTAAAAGACAAAAAAGAAGAAAAAATTAAAATCAAAATAAACAAAGAAATAGTAAATTCAAAACACACAGTCATACAAGCATTTAATGTCCCCCCCCCCTACTTAATCTACATTGTCCTCAATGTACTTGTAAAAAGAACATAAGAAAATAAAGAAAATTAGGTTTAAGAAGCTTCTCTATTAATGCATAAAGGTGTTGGTGGAAAAGGCGGTTGAAATTTTTGTCGTTTGAAGAAAGCTAACTAGTTGTGCTCCAATCTATCCAATCTACGCTCCATGTGATGTAGGATTGTTAAAATAGTTGAATCACTTATAGAAGGATGTGATGTGGTGGGAGCTGATTGTTATGAATTTGTGTCTATGGAGATGTTTGTAGTCACAGTTCTTCTTTTTTTTCTGATGTGGGTGAGGAGCAAGTTGTACAGTTGGTCTAGGTGGGGCAAATGTGTATCTATCAGCTTCATCGGCAACTATAAGTCCCATCCTGTACAACAAGTTGAGTGCTATATGAGCCTAGATTAAACAGGATTTTGCTTTTTCAATATGGAATGCATTTGAGTGAACATCCAAAAACCCAAATTAATTGAGTCATCATTTTTCATGCACCATAGAAAGAAAAATTCAGCTTTTCATAGGATACCAGTAGTTTGTCTACGATTAGAAAAACTGTAAACCAAAAAATGATGCATATATTTCAAAGCTGGTTTATGAAGAAAATAATTTTTGGAACTGCAAGGGTTATATTTCTCATAATCAACGAAACATTCTGACCACAGTGCATATGGATCAAATTCAGGCACAAAATGAAGCAACAGAAAATGAACGCCACTAATTCATAAGCCTACACTCGATCATACCAGGTTTAAACAAGTTGAAATTTAGATCATCTAGTTTGAAATGAAAAGTGGCATAAAATTCCTTAGTCAATTCCACATATGTAGGGTATCAAACATTAATGTAATGCATCCAACCTCTGTTATCCACATACTGTTTAATTTCAAAATGAATATTCAAAGTTTCCACAGTTTCATCATGTATAAACTTACAAGGATTTATATGCCTATCGCAAACAATTTTGAAACGATCCTTATCACTTTTCCGTTGAAACGAGTTAAATGTATTAACTGTCAATTGCATCCTACTGTAAAAAACAACATTTTTATCTTTTTTGTTGTGACTGCATGTTGTAGGAATAATCTTGCCATTATTTGCGTCCACATTGTGTTCTTTTTCCACTATTTCTGCTTTTGCTTATTATGGGTCTTATGTTACCGCTACTTCTGGTTGTTGCTGGTCCTCATCTGCATTGGAGGAGTCGGATTCTCCAGGAACTGTACTTGGCTATATTGGCTATATATCTATGGATAATGGTAGAGAATCTGTAAAAGAAGGTAACAATGTACCTTCTTCAACATTGATGGGGTTGGCTAGAGAACGATATTGTTGCAATTGTTTGGTGAGACGTACTGAATTGAGACGACTTGATCATCTAGGTGGCATGAAGCTGGGCTATGGTTGGTGAGTAGTGGACAAACTTAAGAGGCCTAGTATATGCTAAGATAATTTGTAAAACACTCGGTAGACGTGTTACTACAAAATCTAATAAAGCAAGGTTGTTGGGTATTTCTGTCGATGAGAGAATGTTTAATATTAGAAAAATAAAGAACAGAGATAACAATAACTCAGATACATTGACAAAGATTTGAGAATGTTTAATACAGAGAGAACAGAGGTTTACGAGGGGTAGACATCGTCTGCAATGGGTTTTAAGAAGAAAGAATGGATGTGAAAAGAACAAGGGTTTTTAAGAAGTGAATAGAAGCTTGGGCCATGTATCTTTACTTGTCACTTCAATGAATAGTAGAAGAGAGCTACAGAAGAGAGTTACGTGAAAAGAGTTTTCCAATTTTTTAATTAATTAAAAATAAATCAAATAGAAAAAATGGCAAGCTAAATTTTAAATTTTATTTTTAAGAAATAAAATTAAATTAAATTTAAAATGAAATAAATTAAAATAAATCTTGAGGTGCCTCCCAAGATTGCTTCTTTAATGTCATATTAGCTAGATGAAAAAATTATTAACTTACTTAGAGTAAACTGGCTCAGCCAGTTCAATTTCTTCCGTAGTTTCAACCTGTAAATTCTCATAATATGGTTTCAATTTGTGTCCATTAACTTTAAACACTTTAAAAGTGTCTAAACTCTGAATTTCAACTGCATCATATGAGAAAACATTAGTAGCAACAAATGGGCCTAGCCAACGAGATCGTAATTTACCAGAAAAGAGCTTTAGTTTAGAGTGACAAAGAAGGACCTTTTAACCTATGAAAATTTCTTTTCTAATTAAGATTTTATCGTGAAAGGCCTTAGTCTTTTCTTTATAGATTTTAGCACACTCATAAGATTCATTACGTATCTCTTCCAACTGTTGCAATTGTAATTTTCGATTAATTCCAATCTTAGTTAAATCCAAATTGCATTGTTTGACAGCCCAGTAAGCCTTATGTTTCAATTCTAAAAGTAAATGATAAGGTTTTTCGAATACTAACCTATATGGAGACATACCAATAAGAGTTTTATATGTTGTCCTACAAGCCCATAGCGCGTCGACTAAATGCAAACTCCAATCCTTCCTATTAGGATTAACCACTTTTTCCAAAATTGGTTTAATTTTCCTGTTAGAAACTTCAGCTTGTCCACTTATCTGAGGATGGCATACTTTTGAGGTTCAGTGTGTAACACCAAATTTCTTCAGTAAAACCTCAACAATTTGATTACAAAAATGAGTCTCACAATCACTGATTATTACTCTAGGCACTCCAAACCTGACAAAAATATGAGACTTAACAAAATCGACAACAACTTTAGCATTATCAGTATGAGTAGCCTTACTTTAAACCATTTTGAAACATAATCTACAATAACAAGAATATATGTCCTACCGAAAGAGGAAGGAAAAGAGCCCATAAAATCAATTCCCCATATATCAAAATTTTCACATACTAGGATATTCGTGAGCGGCATTTGGTATTTTGGTCCTAAACCACCTGTTCTTTGACATTGATCATAAGACTTGCAAAAAATATAAGCATCATAAAATAGTTTAGGCTAAAACAAATCACATTCAAGTACCTTACGGGCCGTCCTTTTGGGACCAAAGTGTCTACCACATGCAAAAGAATGGCAAAAATTCAATATAGAAGGGATTTTATCATCAGATACACATCACCTAATAATTTGATCAGAACAATATTTCCACATATGTGGCTCATCCCATGCATAATATTTAACCTTTCTTTTGATTTTATCTTTTTCAGCTCCTGATAAAGTACTAGGTAAAAGACCTGGTACCTAGAAAATTAACTATGTCAGCATACCAAGGTGTTATCTATTGGGTGGCGAATAAATGTTCATCTGGAAATTAATCTTTTAGGATGTCTGAAGCTATGTCTAGATAGATACGACTAAGGTGATATACAATCAGATTTTCAATTTCCTTTTTATCCTGTATCTCCACATCAAATTCTTACAATAGTAGAATCCAATGAATAAGACGTGGCTTTGCTTCATTTTTGGGCAACAAATACTTCAACACAGCATGATTTGAATAAACTGTGACATGTGTGCCCAATAGATATGAACGGAACTTCTTTAGCCTAAAAACAACTGCTAATAATTCTTTTTCTATTGTTGAATAGTTTTTTGGGCGTCGTTTAGCTTTATGGAAGCATAGTGAATCATATATGGCACTTTGTTCATCCTTTTCCCCAGAACAACACCGAACGCATAATCACTTGCATCATACATTATTTCAAATGGAAGACTCCAATCTGGGGGCTTGATTATTGGAGTAAAAATTAGCTTCTCTTTTAATTCATCAAATGCTTTCCTACATGCTTCGTCAAACTTGAACTCTACATCTTTTTAAAGTAATTTGCAAGGTTGAGTGGTCTTCGAAAAGTCTTTGATTAAACGTCAATAAAAACCTACAGGTATAAGAAAAGAACGAACTTCTCGTACACTAACGGGGTTAAGGAAGACATTTAATGATTTCTATCTTAGCCTTATCAACCTTAATTCCCTTAGAAGACACTACATGACCTAAGATTATCCCTTGATCAACTATAAAATGACATTTTTCATAATTCAAAATCAAGTTGTTTTCAATGCAACATTTCAAAAAAATTTCATGGTTAATCAAACAAGCATCAAAAGACTCACCATAAAATGTAAAGTTGTCCATAAAAACTTCAATACAGTCATCCAGATAATCAGAGAAAATACTTACCATAGACCTTTAGAACGTGACAAGTGCGTTACATATTCCAAATGGCATTCTTCGATACGCAAAGGTGCCAAAAGGATATGTGAAAGTCATTTTGTCTTGGTACTCTAGTACAACAAAAATTTGGTGATAACCTGAATAACCATCCAAACAATAATAATAAGATTTCCGTGCAAGTTTTTCAAGCATTTGGTTAATAAAAGGAAGTGGAAAATGATCTTTACCAGTAACAAAATTTAACTTCCCGTAATCTATACAAACCCTCTACCTATTTTGCACATGGGTGGGCATCAATTCACCTGAAGTGTTCTCCACTAACGGTTACTCCAATTTTCTTAGGAATCACTTGTATTAGACTTACCCATTTACTGTCTGAAATTGGCCAGATAATTCCATTGTCGAGGAGCTTCAGAATCTCCTTCTTGACTACCTCCATCATTGCTGGGTTCAATCTTTGTTGAGGCTTTCTTATTTCCTTAGCTCCATCTTCCAATAGAATTCAATGCATACAAATTGATGGGCTAATCCCTTTTAAATAAGCCACAGTCCATCCAAAACCATCTTTGCAAATTTTTAACAAACCCAATAATTGTGTTTCCTGTAAAGATGTTAGTCTGCTCAAAATAATAACATGAAAAGCTTCATGCTCACCTAAATACATATATTTTAAGTTATCTGGAAGAGCCTTCAACTCCAACTTTGGTGGTTGTATAAAAGATGGCAACAACTTCGAATTATGTCTCGTTAGCTTTAGAAAACATACTTGTTCCTCCAAGTATTTTCTCCTCTCTAAAATCTGGATAGTGGTATCTAGCTTCTTAGAAATGGCAAGATAATTGGCTAGTGTTTTCCTTCCTAAATATCCAAGCTATTTTCCAATGCAATTCATAATTTATCTGGTCCATCTAAATGGAATGTTTCTTATACTAAAGTATCAAGAAGACTCACAGAAACAAAAGATTGATCATCATTAGGAAATTTCATGGCATCATAAATATTAAACTTAATCACATCACCATCAAACTCTATAGTTAAAGACACATTATAGACATTAATTTTTGTTTTAGAAGTTTTCAAAAATGGTATTCCCAATAAAATGGGGACTAAAGTTAATGAATATTCATTACCCATCTGTGGGACATAAAAATCAGCATGAAAAATCATATGATCGACTTAGACTAAGACATCCTCAAGAACACCCTTAGGATAGGCATTAGATTGATCAGGGATTATGACAAAAGTTTCTTTTGGAGGCCCTATATTTAAAGATTCATAAATAGATTTAGGCATAACATTAATCGACACACCTAAATCCAACAATGCTTTCTCAATTTTTAGATTACCTATTTTATAAGGGATTGTGAACATACCTAGATCTGGACACTTAGGAGGTAACTTCTTTTGAAGCATAGCAGAAACATTATCACCCTATTACACCTTTTCATTGTCACTTAACTTTCTCTTTAAGGTATAGAGTTCTTTAAGAAATTTAGCATAATGAGTTTTAATAGCATCAAGCGAAGGAATATTAACATGTACCTTACGAAAAGTTTCCAGAATTTCTTTCTCTTGCTCCTTTTTCTTCTATTTGGCAAAACGGCTAGGAAAAGGAGGTTATACACTAAATTTATGCGTGACAATGCAAGAATCACCCTCTTTTTTCTCTTATGACTACTTTGGAACTTCTTTCTCTACTTCTTCTTCAACATCTCACTTAGAAACCTTTAGGGTAGGTTCCTTTAACCCTTTACCACTTCGAAGTGTGATATCACAAGCATTCTTCCTTGGATTTGCCTCAGGTTGAGAAGGGAGTTTTCCTGAATTTTGTGCCTTTTAACTATTGATGGCAATCGCTATTTGACTTATTTGAGTCATAATATTTTGTATGCTAGCTTACGTATCTTGCTGAAATTTCATGGTATTATGTTCAAAGTTCATAGTATTCGTGGCCAATGTCTTGACTATGTCCTCTAAGGAATTATTTTCACTAGAACTTTATCCCATTTACTACTGTTGTCTAAGCACATAAAGTTGTTTATATGGCTGAAAATTAGAGCTTACTTATTGTCCCTGATTGTTACCATAATGGAGGTTTGGATGATCCAACCAACCCGAATTATATGTATTTGAAAATGGGTCATACTTCCTTTGAGGTTGTCCCAAATAACTGCCCATTAACTTGGTCTTGTTGTAGAGTGGGACACATATTTGTGGGATGGCCAACTATAAAACAAATACCACAAGTTTTAACTTCCTCTTTCCTAGATACTACAAGTTGACGCACTAAAGAAGTCAAATCATTTAATCTTCTTTCCAACAACGAAACGTCCATCTTATTAACATGTCTTGAACCATAATCATTCTAAGCTCCAAATTGTTGAGAGTTAGAATCCATAATTAAGATCAAATCGCAAGCAGCTACTGGTGTTTATCAACTAGAGCTCCTCCACTTGCAACATCTATCATACTCCTCTCAGTTGGTAAAAAACCTTCATAAAAATATTGAATCAACAGTTGCTCGCTCATTTGATGATGGGGGCAGCTTACACATAACTTCTTAAATCTCTCCCAATATTCATATACTGACTCCCTGGTGTTTTTTCGGATGCCACATATTTCTTTTCTGATATTGGAGGCCCTGGAAACTGGGAAAAACTTCTCCAAAAATAACTTCTTCATTTCCGCCCATGTTCTAATACTTCCAGCAAGTAAATAATATGACCAATCTTGGGCATTATCCTTCAAAGAAAAAGGAAAATCCCTTAGCTTTATCTTCTCTTCGGTGATATTTGTAGGCTTCATCCCCATACAAACAACATCAAACTCCTTCAAATGCTTATAAGGATCTTGTATTAATGTGCCTCAGAAAGAAGAGAATAGTAGTGAATAAGCAGAAAAGAAGAGAGGGGCGGCGGAAGAGAATTGGAGAGAGAGGGGATGAGGCATGAATAGTGCCTTAGTCCAAAGAGTTAATTTGTATCATCGATGAATAATGAGGAAAAAGAGACATTATCGTGAATAAGAAGAGACAGCTGGGGGCAAAAAAGAAGATCAACGATCATGACTATCCCAAATAGTTAGGAAAACTTATGATGTTGGGTAACTAAACTCTTATTTCTTGGTTTACGCAATCCTAGTTATTGAACTCTGAATATTGTGAGACTTTTATTCTTCATTTAAATCAATTTATTAATAAGTATTAATTATTTTCTGGGTTATTATTTGATTGTTTCATTTTATAGCTAGGTTCGTAACTAGTTAGTGATTTTATTCAATCAATTGCTAGATTAGACAAGTTGATGTTTAATTCTTTTAACCAAAAGTTATGACTAGGATTTTTGTCTACTATGTTAAGGACATGATTATAGGAAAAATAATTTTCTAGGCTAAATATACATCGTATGTATGTTGTTTAGTTCATCGATTTTCTTGATTTGTAAAGCTATTAATTAAATCTGAGATCGTATCCAAGTTATTGATTAATAAGGTTAATTCGATTTTAGTTAACTAAACATAAGAGAAAAGAGGTCAAGAAATTTACAACGATGAATGCTTAACTAATAAATTGAATATTTTTAGTGTCGATGATCAACGCAAGTTTAATAATGAAGGCGACCAAAACCAAGATTTGTTCCTATTGATTATTAGATTCTTATTATTTTGTTATTAGTTATTTTTTGATTTCGTATTCCAATTAAATTCTGTTTAATTCATAATTTAAAACCCCACTTTTATTGCGTAACTACTAACGTCTAAATTCCTTGTAGGAATGATCCCTACTTTTCATTACTACATTAATTTGTGTTACAGTAAGTTGGTTTCTTTTTATATTTGCTTGCAAGCAATAGCAGTCACCATTCACTTTTTCTTTTTTTAAAACTGACAGAAATTATCAACGATATTGTTTACATATATCTTTTCTAAATTCCACTTTGGCATTTTTTATGTCTAAACTTGTTCTAAAGCTTTATTCTTCCTTTATTGCTTTTGTTTGAAGATTTTGCACCTTAAACAAGATTATCAGAAGTTCCGTTCACGAAAACTACAAGTGACCATATATAATTTTTTATTGTATGTCTATTTCAATTTTATCCTTCTTAACTGATTATTAATCATATCAAAATTCTATCTTTTGCTTCGATTTCTATATAATCACACGCTTCATTGCGTTTACTTTGGAAGTTACCATATCAACCACGCGAACAAACTGTGAACAATTTGTACTTCTTTTTTATGCAAGTATGTTGATTTGTTCAAAAACTCCGTTGATAACCTATAAAATTGTAGCCACTATTTTATCAAAAAAATGCTATTATGTCTTTTCTGCATTGTCAATTGATAGTTTTTCATCAAAAACCTTTTAATTAGACTTAGATCAGTGAATTCATTTAACTTTGTCATATGTTCTCTTATAATTCATTCTTTTTATCTTATCAAGCTTTTTTCAGGTCTGCTTTAACTTTTATAAATGTACTTTTATTAACATTGGAAACTGTCACTGACTATTACTCGTATAGACTTTACAGAGCTTTTGTAATCAAACCAACATCTTTGTTCTCTTATCTATGGAAGCTAATTTTGTTATTTATATGGATGTTGTTTATATGCGTAATTCTTGTTTATTTTAACTTACTTTTAACATCTTTATGAAAAATACCCATTTCTTAGACTTTTTAAACATACAGGAGCCTATTACTACTGACCCACTTATGTTACACATTTTAACTTCTTGTTATTTTTCTAACACGTCGTCTCCTATTAATTTATAATTCAAATCTTGATTGTTATTATAGGGTGTCTGACCATTTGTTAAATTTTCAACAATCACCATAGTGGTATGTTCATTGGACTTTGATGAATCGTTAGAATTCTATAATTTACGTAATCATCCGCAAGTCTCTTCCCTTCGATTTCACCGTTCGTCCATAAGATCAACAACTAAAGATGGCTCGTGCTCATCAAGGTTTTCATTTACTGTGTCACAACATTGTAACTCAACCAAACTATGGTATCTAACATTAACCCACATAGCTTCTTCAGAAATAGGGTCCACTAGTAAGTCTACTTTAAGCTCAGCACAGATTAACCCATTCAATACGACATCTATCTCTTTTGCATCACCCATTAGTAGAACGTGCCATCGAAACATCAACTCGTATAGAACGGCCACCAACAAAACTTTATTCCCATTAACTCTCATTCCATAGCGTGTCACCATAACTGAGTCAATTAAAATTGTTGAATCGCAGACCCCACAACCCTCTTTCTTTCAATCACCCGTTATGTTTTTGTTTTCCAAAAAGACTTATAAATCTGACAACTCCAACGAGTCTTTCTTACCTTTCTTAAAATTCTATAGGTCAAATATTTGACTGCCATTTAATGGTCTTATGTTTATCGTACCACCTCATCTCAAGCAACCTCACATATCCGTATCATATTGGTTTTAAACTAAAGGTTAAATTGGGCACAATGAAAAATCTTATTTGTATCATATATGATGAAATCCATTTGTCTACTATAAGACAATGTACTTATTATTTGCCTGTTTTTACATTAACAAAACAATAATTTTTAATTTTTGCATTAAAGAAAAAATTATATTTTAAAAAATATAAAGAAGATCACTAGCTTGTAATGCTTAGCTTAGTTAGAAGAAAAAATTTTAACTAACGAAATGACTAATCATCTCTCCACTTTAGGTATTTAAAATTGGCAATACTCCAACTCTCAATCATTTCACTTTAAACTTTATTTAATAATACAGTCAAATTGGTTGCTCTGGATTTAAAAAAATACGATGGAGTCAAATAATTTTTTTACCTTATATTAGATTTTGCATCTACCTATAACTGTTTCCCTTCAAACATTAATAGTAGTAGGTTCTAATTAATAAATTAATAAACCTAATCATCGCCAACTAAAAATTTATTATACATTTTCATTATATGTCAAATGTTTATGCAAATAGAGAAATAGTGAATGTTCCAACGAGATCCATAAATGAAATACACATATTAAGTCCAAATAAGTAGAATTTAATTATTAATTGCAAAATTTATCATATTACACTAAATTTTGATTGATGTTAAATTTAGAATCAATTTCAAAATTTATTACAAAACTTATTACAATACACTTCAATTTAAAGCCTCGTGCATTTTAACTCATTATTTATTATATTTGACACTTTAATGGACATAAAAGAAAATAGTAATCTTTATTCGGTTGTTGATAAATAAAATTTTTTAATGATAATCTGACTTTTCGCTGTCAATTTACTCCTGTTGTATATTTCATCACTTTCTCACCCTATTGTAAACAATATTGTAGCCGCCAACCAAAGATTAGGTTTAATTAAGGGATGGGATAAGATGATTATTTGTTTTCTAGACAGTTTTCAATCAAACCACATCTGTATCCTTTCTTCTCTAACCATAAAAATGTTTCCTTCTCAGACCACATTCCTCCATCTCCAAACTATAAAAAGCCATATATTCAGCAACACATCTTTCCTATTTTAGTAAATAAGAGTTGGCCACCATCTGTAATTCCTCCTTACCCTTCATCATATGTTGTTCGGTTTATTAAATTTTTTATCAATTTAGTACTTATATGCATTTAATATTATTATGTTATATTTCCACATTTTCAAATTTTAGATAACATTTATTAATGTAATAGACCTTCATTCAAAAATATTAATAATATATATTTATATATATTTATATATATCTCATTCAATAATATTAATAATATATATCTTTATTTGAAAAAGGATAAATGATTCTAGTATGGATATTTTAATATTTAATAAATATATTATTAATTGATATATAAAGAAGGCATATGTTGTCCAAGAAATGATTAATAAATTTTTTATTAATTATTGTTAGTTGTTTTTAGATTCGTTCCACTCTTTTCTGCGTTCAAAGATGGATAGAAATGCTAAAAGATGTCAAAAGTATGCTGAAATGCCAGAAAATGAAAAAAAATGAATTCCTACAATGACTTAGAGAAGCTCGTGCTGCAAAAAAGAGAAACACTACTTTGCCTTCTTTTTATGAAACGGTTGGTGATCATCCTTTCTATTCAACCATTGATACGAACCTTTTACCAGTTAACTTTTTATTCATCAATCTAGTAGTTAACTACCACAAAATCGATCTATTGATTTTAACGTAGATCATGTCGATGCAACTCATTCCTCTCTCCAACTAGAAGAAATTCTTCATACATCAACAATTGAAGCATCTAATGTCATATGTCATAATTTAGATTGTCCACTTATATCTTCCTCTTCAATTTAACCTAGCTCAATGGTATCTATTGAAGATCCAGGTATAAATCTTTTTAGCTTTATTTTTTCATTTTTTATATTATTACTGCATAAAGTGATCAATCTTTTGTAAATCTTTCAAGGGATAAATTGTCATTGTTCTTCATCAAAGTTGGTATCCCTGCAAAATTTTTCTATTAAGCCCATATAGCTTCGTCTTATTCCAAACAGTGAATATGGTGATGCAAAGAGATTGTATCTAGAACCCCCATCATTATGTTGCTCATCAGGAGAGACTTGCATTGCTGCTCCTCAAATGTCATATGCTCTGAAACAATTATTTATTGGTAATGATGAAGAATTTGAACACTTTAGGAAGAATGTTGGTACATATAATATCAATGTGGCTTTTACTTCATATGGATCTAGGTATGATCGAGAACTAACAAAAAATAAGAAAGGGGTTTATACATTTTGTGTTCAAGGTTAAGTTTATCATTTCCTTGACAGTTTAATTTCAACAACTGATAAGGTATCTAGTATCTAACTCTATTTCTTTGATACTGATGAGGAACTAAAAATAAGGACTAAGAGTTATGATAAACTTCATGAGAATACATTAAAATTGATTATGACAATTCTACAAGATAATCCATATGCCAAGTTCTTCCGAAGTCTTAGAGACATTCCAATGCTTAAGAATCATACAATAGTTTTGAGGTTTTATCGTGGCATTCATCAGCGTGCTTACAATCTTCCTATTGCATCATAAGTGGCTGCTATATGGACTAAGATCGATGATGAAAAGAATGATAAATATCCTCACATCTAAGTCTATACTCACTCGGGCACAAGTTATGGAATCCAATCTTACTATGCATGTTATGACACCCTTCAATATCCTCTTTTATTTCCTCGTGGTAAATCTGGATGGCATCATGGAATTAAGTGGCTAATTTCAAAGAGAAACAGAAGCAATGACTTAGATGAAGGATGTGATGTTAATTTCAGCTCTTTTACTGATCCATCCGAATTGTTCACTATGGAAAATATAAGCAAGTTTTTCTTTTCCTTTTCCATTTTTAAAATATTATTTTATCTTACCATTTTATTTAGCGAATTTATTTTTTTACTATTAGTTGATGATCAAGAATACTGTGAAGATGGTACTATTTCTGCTAGATAATATTATTGTTATCTGCTCTAACTAAGAGAACATGATGAATCTATGTTGCTCTAAAGCTTATGACTACTTCAACAATTTTTTGTGGGAGCTTATATAAAGATTGAAATATGTAGACTTCATTTCCATAGAAAAAGACAAAATGAGATAAGGATAGAGATATTACAAGGATTTTTGGACAATATTACTGTTGGTCAAATAGAAGGATCTAGAATTGTTCATCGAGTTATGCTTCTAACTTTATTTGTCAGTGGCCCAAAGGACATGAAATGATGTTATCTTGATTCAATGGCTATAATTCAAAAGTATAGTAGACCTGATATTTTCCTCACCATGACTTGCAACCTTATGCGAAAAGAGATTCAAGATAATCTTAAGTTTTATGAAAAGGCACAAGATAGACCGGATTTATTGGCTAGAGTTTTCAGAGCTAAATTTGAAATTCTAAAAAATGGGCTAATAAAGACACTAATCTTTGGAGACGTTGCCACATTTGTTTATATTATTGAGTTTCAGAAGTGTGGATTCCCTCATGCTCATTTATTGCTGATACTCAAGCCACATTCTAAACTAATAAATCCATATTCTTACGAGTAGATCATATCCGCTAAAATACAAGATCTTGATCAAAATTTGCAATTATATTCTCTTGTCATTAAGCATATGATTTAAGATCCTTATGGTCTTATGAATAAAGATTGCCCTTCCATAAGAAATGGTGTGTGTAAGAAGCATTATCCTAAAAATTTTGCTCCTTTTATTATTCATGGTGAAGACAGTTATCCATGTTATAGATGAAGAGATAATGGCAGAAAAGTCAAGATTTGTAGATATAGGGTTGATAATAGGTGGAAGGTTCCTCATAATCCATACCTCTTGGTGCTAATTGATTGTCACATAAATGTTGGAATATGTTCAACCGTTAAGCTTGTTAAGTACTTATACAAATGTGTCTTTAAGGGCTATGATCTTGTCAATTTTAGCATTGTCGATCAAGAGACCGCAATTGATATTGATGAAATCAGTAATTTTCAAGAAGGTTGTTGGATTTCACCTCTAGAAGCTTTCTAACGTATATATGAATTTTGTCTAGCAGAGATTAATCCATCATTTTATATACTCCAAGTTCATCTTCCAGATCAACAATTTATTTCTATTAACATAAATGCATGTTTGTTTTATTTGTTAAGAAAAATTGATTTCTCAAAAACAATGTTGACTGAATTTTTCAAGATGAATTTGACAAATAAAAAGGCAGAAAAGATGAAATGTTTGTATAAAAATTTTCTAAAACACTTTGTTTGTAATTAAAAGACAAAAACATGGTCAGAAAGAAGTCAAAAGAAAGTGATAGGAAGATTAGTTACTGTTGACCCTAAAGAAGGAGAAAGATATTACTTGAGGTTATTACTCACATATATTAAAGGATCAACATCATTTGATGACTTGTCGACTATTGATAGTGAAAAAACAAGTTGTTTTAGGGATGCTGCGCTGAAGTTAGGACTGCTAGCATCTGATTTTTATATACAACAAACTCTAGAGGAAGCCGTTTTATTTCAAATGTCGACTTCACTCAGACTTTTATTTGTTACACTCATGTTCTATTGTTCATCAACAAACCCTGAGCAACTCTGGGAAACATTCAAAGATGATCTTTGTTTGATTACCAATATGGTTCCTCCTATAGTGCATGTACATATGAGGACATTATAAGGATAGCCCTTTAAAAAATTAATAAATCCCCAGAGCAAATGGGCAAAACCTTAAGCAATTACCATTTTATTGATTATCACTTTAAAGTTGACTTTCATCAACATCTTATTAAAGAAATACAAAGTAATAAGAATATATAGGTTGATCCAGAAGATTTATTATTACATTCAAAGTTGAATAACGAGCAAAATACATAATTGATTTGATTTTGCATTCAATTTTGGCTTCAAGAGGTGGAATTTTTTTATTGATGGTCCCGATGGAACTTGGAAGACTTTCTTATATCGAGCTCTTCTTGCAATTTTACAGTCACAAAGTCATGCTGCAATTATTGTTGCTATATTAGATGTTACATCATTAGTCCTTTCTAGTGGTAGGATAGCTCACTCAAGATTTAAAATCTCGCTTGATTTTTTAAAGAAGAAAGTTTGTTAATTAAATAAGCAGAGCAGTATTGCAAATTGATATTGAATCTAGTCTTATCTTATGGGATGAGGCTTTCATAGCAAAACGAGAAGCCATTGAAGCATTTTATGACTTACTTCAAGATATCATGGACTCCAATCAGCCTTTTAGAGGAAAGATTGTTGTATTTAGCAGATATTTTCGTCAAGCCTTGCCAGTTATAGACTAAGCCACAAAACAACAACTAATTGATTCAAGTCTTGTAAATTCGCATCTCTGGCGATACATGTATAAATTCTCTTTGACAATAAATATGAAATTGTATTGGGACCTCATAAAGGAAAATTAATTTTTATACCTAAGATTCCTTTGCAATCTTCAAAAAATTAAAAAAAAATGGAATACCTTTTATTAGAACACAATTCCCTATTCGTTTATGTTTTGCAATGACCATAAATAAATCCCAAGGTCAAACACTTTATTATGTAGGAATTTATCTCCGTCAGCCTGTATTCTCACATAGACAACTATATGTGACTTTGTCAAGAGCTCGGACTCCTGAATCAGTTAAAATTATGATTATTCCAGGAATTGTCAAGTCTTCAAAACTTGATCAAAAAATAAGAAATATTATGTTCCATAAAATTTTCCAATTATTTAAATTATAAAGTATAAAACTATTTAAAGGTATATGAATTATTTTGTTCAAGTTTATTTAATTTTTTATATAAAAATTTTAATTATTTTATTAAATATTTTTTTAGGATGGAAAAGCATTTATTGATCAAGGATATTTTACCTGGTGCTCAATGGTGGTCATGTGAAATTACTGTCCAAGAAAAACAACATAAACAATATATTGTTACATCACTAGGCATGCTATCAAAGAGACAAAAGTTTATCTTTTTTTATTCTAAGGTATAACAACTATACTTTCTTCATTAAAAATTTTCCATTTTTCTTTAACTTTGTTATTAGCTGTTTGTTTATTATTAACAGGGATCACATATTGAAGCTATTATCTTTAACAATGATATCCAACGAATGAGCCATATTTTGCAGCCATATAAGAAATATATCATTTGTAATGCCATTGTGAAGCCAATTCTGCCTCAGTACTAAACTGAAACTTAAAAATACAATGGATAATTACAAGTTGCACTGTTGTTGAACCTGTAACAGATGATGACAGCATCATCTCCATGAAATTCAACTATACATCTTTTACGGATCTTATCAACTATATGAATGATAAGGAAAAATTAGTCAGTTAAATCCTTTATCTATTTCTTTATAGAACTTTGACTTTTTTCCTATTATATCTAATAGTATTTATCTTTAACATGTGATAGATATTTTGGGTGTGGTTGTTGAAGTCTTAGATCAAAAAGAAATCAGCAAAGATGGCAAACTCTCAACTATCCAAAATTTTGTTTTTGCTAACAAATAATGTAACATCCCATTCACATACTAAGGATAGAGCGCTAGATTTTGGTAATGGAGAAAATAGCAATGAGAGATTAGAAGAAAGTACATTTCATGCTCATGCATAATATAGCGTACGCACACACATGAATAGTGAATTTTGCACATAAAAATGACTGTACATGCATTCATTGACATTTTCGGGTATAATTGTTTGTAAATATGATTTTATTGGAAATTGTGGTTTGATTGTATTGAAAATTTGATTTGGAGGTTATAATTAGTGATTTAGAATTTTTGAAATTTTTGGGAAATTTTCTGAAATTTCTGGGTATTTTTGGACTAAGAAAATTGCCAAATGGCAAAATGATTGTTAAATGGTAGTAGAAAAGAGTCAAATGGCAATGGAAATTTTGAGAAATGATTTTGAAATTTAATGACAAGTGCCATTGAAAATTTGGAGTCAACTGGATTAGAAATTGGAGATAAAATGCATTAGTTAAATAAAAGACCATGAGAAAGTGACATGTGGCAAGTGACATATTTCACTTGCCACATCACTTGTTTTAAATCACAATATTCATTGGTCTTTCACTTGCTATTGTCTCTTATTTTTGTTAGCTTCATTTCTTCATCTTCTTCATTTAATTTCTTCTTCACTCACGACATCCCACCCTTACCCTCTTGTGTTGATGTTTGTTCAACTCTTTCACCTTGCTTCTTCAAGATTCATTGTCTCCTTCTTCTTGTTGCTAAAAGACCCAACATATTCCACCTTTAAAAGGTGAAGATCGTGTATATTGAAGGAGCTAGGGTTCCACGGTGATTTGAAGGAGCTTTGGAGCTAAACATGTAAGTTAAATTTTGTTCTTCATGTGTTGTTTTAAATGAAGCATATATGATGATAGTTCAGTGGTAAATGATCATGAAAAAGGAGTTTAGTATATGCTAGAATGTTGGTGAAGAAATGAATGTATAAATATTAATGTTTTGTTTCACATAAATGCTAAATAATGGGTTAGGAGTTATTTTATGGATGATTGGTGTTGTAAATGGTGATGAATATACATTTGTAACGTGAATGAAGAATAAGTATGCTCATGTTCTATGTTATGTATTTGATAAGTAAGAAATTACAAGTTAAGCTAAACATGTTTTTAAGATGGATTGGTTGTGAAAATGATGTTTTAATGAGAATTGGAAATTGATAAATATAGAGATGAGTATATTACCTGTTTTGTATTAATGGATGAGTGTAGAAATGAGAGTGAAAGAGTGATTCAAGTATGTTCTGTTATTAGTGTTCATGATCAATCATGGACTATAATTTTTTTATGGATGATATTGAGTTGAAATGGAGTTAGAATAATGGGGAAATGATTAATAATTGAGCTAAAAGCGATAGATTAAGCATTTGGTGTCGAGTGTGATAAGTAAAGAATTAGAAATCTGGAAAATTGTATCAGGAAAATGTTCACTAAGTATGCTTCAATATTTTGCCAATAAATTTTTCTATATTTATTCAAATAAGATGATTCTTCATTTGGATTAAACTATAGATGTATAGCTACATTTTTCATGAAGAAGTCAAATTCAAATTTTGTATAGAAGAGTCTCAAAATTTGACCTAAAGTTGAAAAACTGGGTATGCATCTATGAAAGCTCACCGTGGTGAACTTGAAGGATTTAGCTAAGATTTCTTTCGGGTAAAGTTCATCGTGAGAACATTTTTCGGTATTTTGGGTATATCTTGTTTGGTAGTTATCCAAATGGAATGATTTTTTATTTGGAGTAAACTAGAGACATAGAGCTACAAATTGTATGATCGTAATCAAACTCTAATTCAGTCTCTAAGAATTTCAACTCTGGGTGGAATTTGAATATAAGGTACTGCCTTAGTATAAGGACAGTCTGAACTTATTAGGAGAATAACTTTCAAAAGACTGAACCAAATAGAATGATTTTGGTGTCATTAGAAGCTTAAGACAATGGGGAACATTTTTCTAGAAGAAATTGTTACCAAATTACTTCATTTGCATTGCCTAATTGATCATGGAAAATGGACCCGAATGTTTGGAAATTTGGTGAAATTTATAAGAAAAAAGGAAAGTTTGGATAATGTGTGATCTTGTAATCTTGGAATAACATTAGTGAATGAATTGTTGATATCAGAGTACCAAAGGTATGAGTTTGTTAGGGAATAAAGATATTCATATACTTGAAATTGTGATTCAAAGGAGAGGAGTAAAATATATCAAGTTAAAGTGAATGAGAAATTGTTAATTGTGAGAGCAAATAATGCTACAAACAAAATGACGAGTAATTGAGTGATAAAATGCGAATGTGGATATAGTGTGAAATTTGAAAATATGCCTGAGATTGTCATTGAGCATATATTGTAGTTATTCTGTATACACATTTGGGCATAAATGAATGCTTATAACTGTGCAATTATTAATATGTGTGCAATGTGTGTATTGCATAATTTAAATGTGCAGGATAAACGTCCGCCTTCAAACGTTTCCAGATCTTAGAAGCAATTACTAATCTGGAGTGTACTGTGAGTTGACCTAAATATTCTCATTTAATTGTTTGTTCTTAATTTCAATTTCTGCATTGAATGACTACGGTTATGATTATTATGTAATGTGAATATAATTGATATGAATGTGGTTTTCTTGTGTTGATGTCAAACAATGAAGGTCCGGGACCTGATGCATAAATGTGATATTGAAGTGCTACTTGTATGTGAATGAGAAGAAATATTTGTTTCTCAACATTTATGTTAAAGACGGACCACGGTCCGATGATAAATGTATTCTGAATGTGAATGTGTATATGAATAAGAAAAGTGATTCTCAACTTAATTGTTGAATGTCAGACCAAGGTTCAATGATGAATGTGAAAGTGACCGATTGAAAATATATGAATGTAATGCATTCTATTACATAAATGCATGAAAAATAAAGGCAGTTGTAACTGGAGTAGCCATCGAAAAAGAACTTAAAGCTCATATTGTGAAAAAGAGCTTCAAGCTCAGAAAGTGTATAAAAGCCGAAGGCTCACTATGTAAAGTAAGCCTGGTATTCCTAACAGATATGGGACAGTTATCAATAAGCTCGATATCCACAATGGGTATAGGACAGTTATAGACACTTAGTCACAACAAAGTAATAAATAAAAGTGAGTCTCACATGCATTGCACATTTGTCAAGCTCTGAAGAATTACCTCGTTAGGTAAACGGGAGTATAGGCATTGCATTCAAGTAAGAGATAGAGGTCCAGATCAGTTTGCGCCTGCATTTGTAATTTTCTTATTTTTGTATCAAATAAAGTCTTCAGCAAATTATTATAAGATGTATATTTGAATATTCTGTTTTGTAATAACTTCCTAAAGTGGAAAGGTTTGTAAATGAGAACGATCTTGAGTGTAATAATAATAATAAATAGGATTTTGATGTTATGAAAGAAAAGAATGGGCTTGAAATTGATTATTGATTTCCACGTACGCATATGAAAAATTTTTTTGAAAAATTGTATCGAGTTTTCGAGAGTTTGATCGTTCTAGCATGCCATCCTTACAGGGTACGTAGTCGGGCATCACTCAGGATGTCGAGTACGTGTCTTGAGAGAGTGAGGTGCTACAAATAGTATGTTACATTCTCTATTATTCTCTACCGCTATTAAAACCTGAGATAAGTTCTTTTTTCTAACATTTTCTATTTTTATATTAGGTAACAAACAGTTATATTGTCAATGTGGATTGCTTTTGTTACTAATGAGGGCCAACAAATTATTGAACCCTTACATACTTATCTAATAACTGTGTGTCGCAGGCTAAAAGTTAAGTTTTATAATGGTAATTTTGTTTTTTATCAAGCTTTTACATTTTTTATTTATCCTTCTATTTTATTCTTACCTTAAAATTGAAGTATTTTAGGTGTTGCATTATCCACATGGTTTGGCTCCGCAATTCTTATTGATCCACCAATACAAAAAGCTATAGATCTTAAAAATTGATACTGCCACATTTTTATCATTGCTCTAACAAGGAATAAAATTATACACAAATTTTAGAATATTTTAATTATTTTATATTTATAATTATTATTTTTCAAGGCACAACGAAATAATAAGGAGCTTAAAATCCTTATTAACCAATAAGCTTATCTAAGATATAATCCTGATGTATCTTTCGGATCACATTAAAAATTACTAAAATCATCTTCTTAAAGTCTACCAGTAAGGTAAATACATTTTATATTCT
>JANSVA010000006.1:28673572-28685354 GCA_025504915.1 Erythroxylum reticulatum | reverse complement strand
AGTGAATTTGAGCCTCGAGCTCAACAGTGATTTAGAGCCTCAGGCTCAATGCTTAATGAGCCCTATAAGGGACAGTTAAGGCTCTCGGTCACAACATCGTAGTAATTGAAAAAGTGTCACATGAGCATTTCATATGCATCTTGTTGAATGTATTTAATTGAGTGAAAAGAATAATTTCCTATGCTTAAGTGAAAGTGTGTTACTTGTTAAATGTGAAATTATGATATAATTTGTGATATGAATTGAAATGTTGCATGAAGTGACTGAACCATTGATGATGGTTACCTCATTGAGTTTGCAAAACTCACCAAAATTGCAACGTTATTTTTCAGGACCGAGAGTAAACTCCTAGCTTCAGAGAGACTTTTCCAACCGTGTAGATTGGGACTGGCAAGAGAAGTCATGGCTCAAAGGTCAGTCAGTTGGGACTTTTGGATGACTTAGATAGATTTGTTACTTTTTCCTCTTTCCAATAGCATTTTGTACTAGGTTATTGGATTGATGTACAGACAGTAAAGGATGATAGATGTGTAAACTTTTGTTTTTGATGGAATGAAATGAGGAAGAAGTTGATTTTAAAAATATCGTGGTTTTCTATTAATGGTAAAATTGATATGATGCCATGTGAAATGAATGTAGTGATTGCACGTAGCTCACCCTTATCATAGGATATGTACCGGAATGACCTGCGGGCATCCCGGTGCATACCCAAGGGTGAGGGTGTGCTACAGATATAAGCCTAAATCCATCTCATAAACTTAAAAGGGTATCCAAAAGCATACAATGAGTTGATGATGAAACTCTATTCAATAGTGTCATATGCTTTTATTAAGTCAATTGTGAGAGCATAACTCTTATCCTCCTTTTTGGACTTATAGTCATTAAACAATTCTTGGGCTAATAAGATCTTGTCACTCATACTTTTGCTAAGGATGTAGGAACTTTGACTTGTATTAACCAAGCTAGGTAGAATAGCATTTAGTCTGTTAGTAAGGATTTTTGCAATGATCTTGTATACTAAATTGTAACAAGCAATAGGCTAGAATTCATTCAAACCCATAGGATTAAGACTTTTAGGAACCAAGACTAAATAAATCTTGTTCATTTCTGTAAGCAACTTGCCACTCTTAAAAAATTCTTACACTGTATTGATCACTAGAACTTGTATGACATTCCATTTCTCCGAAAAGAATCTGCCATTAAATTCATTAGGTCCTGGGGACTTATTAAGATGAAATGAGAATAAGACCCTTCTTATCTCTTCAATGGTGACTAGTTTGAGGAATTCTGAATGATGAGAAAGATTAATAGGACTAGACATTTTGTTTAGCAAATCTTCTGAAAAGTAAGTAATGTGGGAGGTCTCAACATTTATAGCCTTTAAGAAGCTTCTGGTTGTCTCTTTCATCTCTTTTCGATCATACTTCACGTTGCCATCATTATCTGCTAGAGACACGATCTTGTTTCTATTTCTTTTAACATGTATCACACTAAAGAAATAATTGGAATTTTTGTCTCCTTGTTAGGTCCACTGAATTCTAGACTTCTGTCTAAGTTATGAAATGTAAATTTCAAGAGCTTCTATGTACTTCTTGAGATCACCTTTCTCTTTCTCAATGAGTATGACATCAGAAGCATTATTTTCTAGCTATTTTTGAGTGAATGAGAGCTTCTTTAAAGCTTACGTTTTATTAGTCTTTATAGGATATGTGACTCCCCTTAACAATTTGATACATTCATATTTAATGAACTTTAGAATTTGCACCCATTGATATGCTTTGGATCCCTGAAATCTTGTAATAAGAGCATTGGCAATAATTGAATCAAGTAATGGATGTTTCAACAAAAAATTGAAGAACTTGAATGGAGATTGCCTTATCATTGAGCTTTTAGCGATGTGGATATTTGATTGGAGAGTGATCCAAAAAGAGAGGCACCTTAAACACTGCTTAACTCTCTGTCATTTTGGTAAGCCACTAAGCATTCACTAGGCATCTGTCTAGTTTCCTCTGAATAAAAGTTGCACCCTACTAATGGTTGTTCCAGGAATAAATAGCCTCCTGAAATTTGAAATATACTAATCCTAGGCGAGATGTGAGTTCAATTAACTCCTTTGTATTTATATGAGTTATACTTCTTGTCCCAAAAGCTTCAGATGGAGAAAAAGATGGTTAATATCTCTTACAAGCATCCAAGGAGTTGTAATGTTTGATTTAATATTATGCAAATCACTCTATAAATTAGCCATTTAGAACTCCATTTGTGTGCATATATTATAGTAATAACTAACAAAATTTGGTGTGCTTTCAGAATGAGTTCATAATGAATAAGTTGGATAGTACAAAACTGGTTAGATAGAGTCAAAAAAGCTCGATCTAGTGCAACTATGATCCTGCCATTTAGATGCTTCACATAATTGCCTAATGGCCATTATGTTAGAATGAACTTCAAACCTCCCCCAAAAACTTTTTCCTTTATTTTAGTTTCCACCAATTCGATAAAATTCATATAATTAGCACCTAAGTAGTCCGTTAGGGCCAATTGTTTATTAGGAATTTTTATTCCTCACACATTCCATATTGTATTGATCATGTGGGGATTTTTGGATGGTCTTCCTTTTGGATCTCTACTACTTAACCCCTTTACAAGCCGTTAATCTATTTTTAGTTGGAAAACCTTTGTCTTACTACTAGATTCAACTATCTAATTGTTGTTGGTGAGGCATACATTTTCTCCAACTTCATCTTTGTTCAGAGTAGCAGTAAAACATTGCCTGTTATGGGTTGCTTCATCTCCAGCAACATTATGGTGTATAAGTAAGTCAGTTTGAGAGTTACCTTATAGCCATTGATTAACAATGGGACTCATGGTGTTTGAATCAGAATAACCTGCTCTCCCTCATCATTTTAGGTTGACCAATCCCTTATTGATTGCTGTAATTCTTCTCATTCATTCTCGAAGCTTCATGTAGATCCTAGTTTATAGTTTTTTGTCACGAAGGATAGCTTCCAATTGTGAACTACTACACTCTGTAGGTAGTTTGCTATGATGTTATTGGTTATCATTTTATGAGACTTGGTTAGTGTCTAACATATGAATTGAGCCATCAGTACCTTTGTCTTCTTCTTCAAGTTTATTCTTCTTAGGGACTCATACCTTGGTCATATCATTTATAAGTGGCTTCCACGGGTAAGAAAAAATTATTTTATCTTCAACTATCTTATCACCTTCATCATACCTTATTATAGGGATGGTATCGAGCATGTGTTTTTTACTTTCGACTTCAACATAGACCTTGATGTAAACCACCCATTTGATAGTCACTGTGTTTTCATCTATGGAAAGAGGCATGCCTATGTAACTAGTCAAGTAGGTTAAGCTTTCCGATGACCATTATTCCTTAAGAGCCATATGCATATTGATCAAGATAGGTATTATTCTAATCTCTGCTCTATCCAACTTAAAACTATCTTCACATTTATGTAAGAATAAAGGTTTACGTTGAATAAGATCCATCACCTTTGTTGCCATTTTAGTTGAAGAGAACCGAAAGATAAATAAATCATCCTCTGTGATGAGGGTGATTTGAAGATTAGATTTTTTCCAGTTAAGATCTGCCCATCGATGAACAATGGGTATGCCATCCTCTTATCAAGAAAGTAGCTTATAAGGGACGATTTCCATTTGGCAGCTCCTAGTTGTAATGTGGCTTCTGACAAAGAGACTGGTCCCTCTACAACACCATAGATGAACCTCAACTTTTTGGAGCTTTTTAGATCTCCTACTATGTAGCTCCACATTATTTTTTTTTTGCCTTCTATTGTGGGTTGTGAGGAGGTGAGGATGTAGGGGTGGCTGACAATGGAGGAAAGTCTTCCGTCATCATCGACGGTGATGAAGGTAAGGATGGAGCATCGAGTGACAGGTTACCGTTAATGGGAAAATGTTAGGACTCATTTCTCAAGGAAAATAAGTAGGCTACCAAAAATGGCAAAAAATTTTGGATCTATAAAACCCTGAACTTTCCATTCTATCAGTTTATAGATTTTATTATGTATGAATAGTATTTTTGGATGAATAGTGAATCGGGGTAAATAGTATTTTCAATTTAATAGGGATTTTGAGGACCTAACCCAAAAAATGAAAATACCAAGAATAGGCATTAGATTCAAATGACATTGAAATAGATTGAAAACAAGTCCAATCAGATGAATTTCAAGAATTTTATAAGTTTAGGATAAAAATGCTTTTTTTGGAAAATAATGAGTATTAATGATTTTAAACCCATTCAAAATGTTTGAGGCACCTAATTACTAAGTATTGATCCTAATTAAAGTATCCCATGGTCAATTCGATGGTGAGACAGTTGTGGAATATTTTCGGGATTTAATATGATTTATAGGTCTTTTTACATAAATAGAGTTAATTAATAAATTTTAAATGAATCACATTTATTGACTAATTACAAGACTCCATATGGTTTAAGAAACATTAAATTAGATGATGATGAGTCATTTAAGATGTTTAATAAGAAAATGACATGTATGAAGTATTAAAGTAGTAAAAAAGGCGAAAGAAGACAAATTTTGGTTCATTTGAAAGGAGGATTCATAAGAACCAAAAAGAAAGAAAGAAAAGAAGAGAGAAAGAGGGAGAATATGTGCAAGGAGAAGAGTAAGAAGAAAGGTGCCATTTTTGGAGAAATCTTGACTTAGGATTGGTGTTCACTAATTTCCTAAGAGATTGGGAGAAAAAGTGCTACGTTTTTTCTTAGTTTAAGTTGTTTATTTTGTCGATTTCATATAAAATGGAGTAATTTAAAATTGTTCACCCTTCGAAATTTCTTTTTAAAGAACAAGCATGATTAATTTAATTTGGGGTTTTTCTAGATTAAATTGTGTTGGAGTTAATAAGCATGCTAATGTGAGTAAGATATTATGTTATAGGTTAAGGGAAATAAAGTGTCAGAATAATAAGATTTCATGAGGGGTGTTGTTGGAACATCAATTAAGTTATAAAGTCTTAAAGCATTGAAGGAAGCACAAAATGGGAAGAAGGAATAGTAGGCTTGTGTTTTAGAAGACAAAAACACTGGTGAAGAAGAAGAGAAGAGAGAGAAGATGAAAAAATAAGAAATAAGGGAGAGAAAGTGTCAGTTATAAAGAGAAAAAGGAGAGTTGAGCCAGGTTTTAATTACAAAGCCTTCAAGAGAGATTTTGAGAGTTATCAAGGAGGGAAAAAGAAAAAGGAAGATTAGAGCTTCTATTAGTGTCAAGAAATTCATTAATTGGTGAAGATTCAAGGTAAGCTTATGTTAAATCTTTTGGAGTCTTAGAAAGGTTTTGGTTCTAAGAGCGTAGAAAATGCATGGGTTTAAGTATTCTAGGATCAATTCATGCATGGATTTCTTTTGAGTTTCCAATTAAAGTTGTTTTTGAATGAGGTTTTGTTAATTTTGAATCGAGGCAAGATGAGCAATAATAAGGAGATTCAAGGTGGGTTACTTTTTATAGTTGAATAATAAGCCATCAATGCTTCTTTAAAGAAAATGGAAATAAAGGTTTCATCTACTTCAAAAATATGCATTTATTACTCTTTGAATGTTTTGAGAATGTGCTGCATGTTTGACATATAAATTTTGTTTGACCTATGAAGATGATTTTTGAAAAGATATCAAGCTTAAGAAAGCAAGTTCCCGAAATATGCCTTTTTGGGCAATATGTTTTACAATTATGGAAATACATGTTATGTGGGTTTATGGTGGTCCCCTAAGTTAAGTCAAGCGCACTTTGATAAAAAGGCTTCTCCCA
Organism: Erythroxylum reticulatum; assembly: GCA_025504915.1. Taxonomy (NCBI): domain Eukaryota; kingdom Viridiplantae; phylum Streptophyta; class Magnoliopsida; order Malpighiales; family Erythroxylaceae; genus Erythroxylum; species Erythroxylum reticulatum. The sequence goes on along the minus strand of JANSVA010000006.1, from coordinate 28,679,544 downwards.
CCTACCCGCAAGTGGCCTGAAACTCCCCCAAGGACTCCCATAAGTTCACGGCTACGTAAGACCATTATGTGGAAATGCGTAGTATGTTTTGTTTTGGACCCACCCGAACCATTTTGATATGCTTTTGTGCTCATGATAAATTGACAAAGGGTTATGCATACATGATTTGCAATAACATGAAATTTCTGCATTAGAAAGGACTTCATAAATGGTTTTGCTTATTACAAGTTACAAATTGTTAACCACAGGCTTAAGCTCACTCCCCTTTTCCTCCCCCATATCCAAGTGATGAGCAAGATATCGAGTAGATAAGGGTCAAAGCATCACTCTAATTTTTATATATTTTGTATTTGAGCAAATCATGAATTATGTACCTTCTGTATTTTGGAACTTTAAGATATTAATGTATTTGTGGCCTAAAATGCCCACTAAAGCTTTGTAAGACTTTTATCTTTTGATGCAAATGGAATATAATTGCATTTTTCTTCATGACTCTCTTTTAAGTTTGTACATTGCATTTTTAAGTTTCCATAAGGGAAAAGTTCGTGTTCGGACTTCAAGGGAAGGTCTAAATTGATCTAGGCTGATTTAGGCAAGTGTGCCTTCTAGGAAGTTGTAGGGCTTTCCTTTAGTTTTCGAACGATTTATATATGTAGCCTAGAATTGTTGGACATATGGGTTAAAAGTTGGGGTCCTTAGAAGGGGAGATGCTTAGGAGTGTAAAGACGTATTGTCTGTGATGACATTATATTGTCTGTGATGACGTCATATCGTCTAAGATGACATCATTCGTCTTAAGAGATGCATCGTCTGTAAAGATGTATCGTCTGTGATGACGTCATATAGTTTATGATGACATCATTCATCTTAAGAGATGCATCTTCTGTAAAGATGTATCATCTGTGATGACGTCATATCGTCTATGATGATGTCATTTGTATTAAGAGATGCATCGTCTGTAAAGACGTATCGTCTGTGATGACGTCATTTGTCTTAAGAGATGCATTGTCTGTAAAGACGTATCGTCTATGATGATGTCATATCATCTGTGATGACGTCATTCGTCTTAAGAACTATAACATCTTAGGTTGACTTTTGCTTCATCTTAAGTTGACCATCTGTATCGTCTTAGGTTGACTTTTACTTCGTCTTAAGTTAACCATCTGAATCTTCTGCTCTACCATTCGTCTGTCTTTCCGCTTCATGTGTCTTTTTGCTTCGTCTGTCTTTCTGGTTTGCCTGTCTTTTTGCTTCATCTGTCTTTGTTCTTCGTCTGTCATTTTGCTTCGTCTGCTTTCTACCTATATGACCTAAACTTCCCCTCCTGTACATTATTCGTCTGATGCTATTATCTACTCAATTTTATGACCATTCAGATGTTAGAATTTGCCTTCGAGCTCTTCATGGAAATTGTAGACCTCAAAATCTTCTTCTTTCAAATTGTCCTATCCTAAGATGATATTAACCTAATATCCCAAATGACAGTTATGCTAATTACCTCAAGATAGGTGCAATATGATTGAGGTTTCCTAAAAAAAATCTGTCTTGAAATAGGATAAAATATTTTGATGTTTGTCTTGGTGGTGGATCGCCACCCTTGTGGAGCACGTGTTTAGATATCATTTAGGATGTCAGACACGTGAACCACAAGGGTAGGGTCCCATCATTTATGGTATCAGAGTGACTAGGTTTAAGAGTATCCTAGGCATGAAATGGGTAGTTTAAGACATAAAATGAACATGCATTGTTTTAAAGTTAATAACTTGCATCGTTTTGAATTGTTTTACAAGATTTGAAATTTGCTTTATATGATTTGAATCGTTTTACATGATTTGAAATTGTTTTACATAAGATAAAGATTTTCAATGATTTTAAATTGGAGTGGAAAATGCCACCTCGAAAGAGACTTCGAGGAGCTATGACTCGATCTAGCTCTCACCAAAGGAGCATGGATGAATCCTATGTCCCACAAGATACTGGGATATAGCCTGCTCCTGATTCTGAGGCACCTAGTGTGCAACATGAAATGCCACCGCCTCCTCCTCCTATGCCTGCTATGGACCCGTGGTTCTTTCAAGCCTTTACTAAGGCTTTAACATATGCCGTGGGCCAAGGGTCACAAGTGTTGGTGCCCGATTTTGTAGATAGAAGTGGACAGTATGATAAGCTCCACAAGTATGAAGCTGTGGATTTTAGTGGGACTATAAATCCAGAAGAAGTTGAAACCTAGTTGAAGAGAACCGAGAGGGTTCTGATTTAGATGAAGTGCTATGATGAGAAGAAGCTAGATTATGCAGTTAGCTTGCTGCAAAGGGACGCACTTCATTGGTGGGAATCAGTGCCCCACAGTTAGGATATACCTCCGGTGTTGTCATGGAGAGACTTTTTGGAAGCTTTCAGGAGGAAGTACTTCTCGAGGCTCTATATCCAAAACAAGGCTAGGGAATTCCTAAACCTCACACAGAGGGACATAAGTGTGAGTGAGTATGAGATGAAGTTCACCTAGATGTCATGGTACCAACATTGTTGCGAATGAGGAGGATAAGTGTCGCAAGTTTGAGGGAGGTCTTCATTTGGCGATCAAGGAGAAAACAATTTCTGTGACTACTAACAACTAGTGGATGCTGCACTCTAGGCTGAAAAACTAGAGAATATAAAGAATGAAGTGAGCAGGAAGAGGAAGCACAGGGAGCAGTCTTCTAAGAAGGGAATGAGTGCTCCAATGCCTAAGAGGAGTACAAGGAGTTACCATACTCAGAGTGAAGTGGGAAGTAGTGGCCCTACCTAGACCAAACAGGTAAGGGTAGTTTCAAGGCAAGCCTCAACTATAGGAGGAAGTAGTATGGTGGGGAGGAGCAGGAACTTGAACCCCCAATGCGAGCATTGTGGAAAGCTTCACAAAGGAGAGTGCTTCAAGTTACTTGGAGCATGTTTTCAACATGGAGAGAAGGGACACATGATCAGGGACTGTCCCCAAGTAATAAGGTGAGAGGGTTTGAAATTCAAGCTCTAAGAAAAGCAAAAATAGGGGGAGTTGGGCCAGTCACTATGGTGGGCAGTTCTACAGTGGCGAGGAAGGCTATTCCTCCAAGAAGGTCAAGGGGTCAGGCTCAAGCCAGGGTATTTGCTATGACTAAAGAGGAAGCTATAGTCGCATTAGAAGTTATGGGTATGGCTCAGTTATTTAAGTCTGAAATATATTTGTTGATTGATTTTGGCTCCACACATTCATTTGTTTCTGCAAGCATGATTATGCATAATGTCAAATTGGTGACCATGAATAGCCCTATGATTATTAGTACTCCATTAAGGAGAAAGGTGATAATAAGTCAAGTATATAGGGATTTGTTTGTTGATGGTGCTAAATTTGTAGTAAATTTACTACCGTTGGAGTTGAAAGGCCTAGATGTGATACTGGGAAAGGATGTCATAGAGAAATATTATGCAAAGTTAGATGGTGGCCTTAAAGCGATAGAGTTTGATCTTGGTAATGATGAGAAGGTGATCTTCAGAGGGGACCAAAGGACACCATCTCCCAAGATTGTTTCAGCTTTGTTAGTAGACAGGATGATAAGGAAGGGGTGTAAAGCCTTCTTAGCACATGTTGTGGATACTGATGTGAGTGAAGGGAAGTTAGAGGATTTTCCAGTTGTGAGGGAATTTTTAGACATGTTTCCAGAAGATCTACCTAGTTTGCCACTGGTAAGGGAAATCGAGTTTGCCATCGAATTAATTCCCAGAACCTCACCTATTTCAATACCACCGTATAGAATGACTCCAACTGAACTGAAGGAGGTCAAGGAATAGTTGGAAGAACTATTAGAGAAAGGGTACATAAGGCTAAGCTTGTCACCATGGGGAGCGTCAATTCTGTTTGTTAAGAAGAAGGATGGAATATGGCGCTTGTGCATTGATTATTGGAGACTCAACAAGGTGACTATTAAGAACACGTATCCTTTGCCTTGAATTGATGATCTATTTGACCAACTGCAGGGAGAAAAGGTCTTCTCCAAGATTGATCTCAGGTCAGCCTATCATCATCTCAGAATTAGGGAATCTGATGTAAACAAGACAACCTTCAAAACACGATATGGGTATTAAGAATTTTTAGTTATGCCTTTTGGACTGACCAATGCTCTAGCTGCTTTTATGGATCTTATGAATACGGTCTTCAAGAAATATCTAGATCAGTTTGTCATAGTGTTTATTGATGACATTCTGGTGTATTCAAAGAGTGAAGGGGAATATGAGGAGCATCTCAGGATTGTATTACAGACACTGAGGGAGAGGGAGCTTTATGCCAAGTTCAGCAAGTGTGAGTTTTGGCTTTATGAGGTAGTATTCCTTGGACATTGGATTTTGAAGGATGGGGTACATGTTGATCGGAGGAAGGTTAAAGCCGTGGTGAATTGGCATGCACCCAAAACAGTGTTAGAGGTGAGGAGTTTTCTGGGTCTGGCAAGTTATTATAGTAGATTCGTTGAGGGATTCTCTATGATAGTAGCTCCGATGATAAAGTTACTAAGGAAGAATCAAAATTTTATCTAGAGTGAGGAATGTTAGAATAGCTTTAAGGAGCTCAAGCGTAGATTAACAAGTGCTCCAATTTTGATTTTGCCAACTAGAGATGAGGGTTGTACAATGTATAGTGATGCCTCGAGAAAGGTTCTAGGTTGTGTATTGATGCCTGGAGTTAATAGCATATGCCTTGCAGCAGCTAAAGCCTTATGAGTTAAATTATCCGACCCGTGATCTGGAATTGGCAGTAGTAATCTTTGCCTTAAAGATTTGGAGACATTATCTATATGGGGTTCAGACAAGGATCTTTACTAACCATAAAAGTCTTAAATATTTACTGAGCCAAAAAAAGTTGAATTTGAGACAAAGAAGGTGGATTGATTGCTTAAGGATTATGATATGTTGATTGAGTACCATCCAAGAAAGGCGAATGTGGTAGCTAATGACTTGAGCAGGAAATCCTTAATAGCCCATGTTCAGACAGTTTATGTGCCATTATTGGAAGAGATGGCTTAGCTTAGAATAAGTTTGAACTAGGAGGAACCTGATTGTATTGTTGTTACCTTCAAAGTGAGACCAATACTCAGAAAGAAGGTTAAGGAGTTACAAGTACAGGATGCAGAATTGAGGAAGCTTCGAGAATAAATTTAGAATGGCAAGAAGTCTAGAGTGGTAGTGAGGGATGATGGACTCATGACTGTATGGAATTGGCTTTGCATCCTAAATGTTAAGGAGGTGAAGCATGAGATACTAGATGAGGCACACAATGTGCCTTATATCATACACCCATGTAGCACCAGGATGTACAGAGATCTGAGAGAGCATTTCTTGTGGAAAGGTATAAAGAGGGATGTAGCAGAATATGCAAGTAAATGACTAGTGTGTCAGTAAGTCAAGGTTGAACACCAGGCACCTTGCAAGTTAAGGCCATTGTCCATTCCTGAGTGGAAGTAGCAAAGGGTGACTATGGATTTTCTGATGGGTTTGCTCAAGGCCAGTAGGAAGCATGATGCCATATGGGTCATTATTGATTGGTTGACAAAGTTAGCCCATTTTCTAGCGATTAAACAGACTGATTCTCTGCAAGTACTAGCAAAGAAGTATATTGATGAGATAGTAAGATTACATGGGATTCCAGATTCTATAGTTTCTGACAGGGATCCTCGATTCACTTCGAGATTCTGGGGAAGTTTACAAGAGGTTCTAGGGACCAAGTTAAAATTTAGCACAACTTTTCACCCCCAGACAGATGGTCAATCTAAAAGGACCATTCAGACACTTAAGGGAATGCTTAGGGCATGCGTGATGGATTTTAAAGGATTTTAGGATGAACATTTGCCATTGATCGAATTTGCTTACAATAATTCATACCATTCAAGCATTCAAATGGCTCCTTATAAGGCACTGTATGGGAGGAGATGTAGAACTCCTATATGCTGGGATGAAGAAGGAGA
>JANSVA010000006.1:28641312-28673472 GCA_025504915.1 Erythroxylum reticulatum | reverse complement strand
TTATAGTTCTTGTGGTGATCTTTTAGCCTAGTAGAAAACTAACTTATTTTTACCTTGAATTGGAGATGATTTTGCATGCATCGAGAGCTAATTTAGGTTCATGAATTGAGCTGAAATTTGAGTTAAACAAGTAAGTAAAAGATTGATCTTTATGGTATGTTACAATAGAAGGGTTATGATGATTGAATTGGGATGGATTGTATATGATGTTGATGATGAATTGTGCTGGAAAATGATACTTGAATTTGGATACTTTTATTTCTTATTCTTGATGTATAAAAACCTTAGACTATAGGTTATTTTACGGATGAATTAGATTGGGATTTGAAATATAATGAAGGTGAATTCATGCTAAAGAAAGGTGCTAGTGTAGTATTCTTGAAATCAGAAAAAACTAGGACTACATGTATATTAGTGAATGAAAGACCAAAGTTTGTGAGTTACCAATTGAAAGACTTTAAGTTGGAATTGGATATGAAATTGATGAGGGATTGAAGACTAACTAAGGTATAATTGATTTATAATTAATGGACTATGATGAAGGTGTGTTAAATTTGGTATGAAGATGTTAAAAGTTGGAAATTTTAAAAGAAAAGGATGGTGAACCTTTGGTCCACTCATCCCACAATCATAAGATCTATATAAGCTCCTTCCAACGATCATGGGCAATACCTTAAAGTGAGAAAAGTTTAGTTTTGTCTGATATTTGAACCAACTAAGGATAAGTTACTTTACTTAGATGCATTTGGACTTGATTGGGGCTTAAAGTGAACATAGATTGTTGTTATATTAATTGGTTAAAGGTTTGATAAGTTTAGGTTGTTAATTAATGTTATAATTTGAGGAATGGATTGTTTGATATCAATGTATATGAATTTGGGAAGTATGAGTTGTTAATGGTGTAAAGATGTTCTTATGAATGCAAATGTGATTCAAAGGATATAAGTAATGAATTAGGTATGAGTGAACGACAATTAGGAAATTGTGTGAATATATATAATGTTAGGAAATGATTGATGAATGTATGATTGATAAATTTAAAGTAATCAAACTTACTTAAGGCATAACCTAATTGCAAAAAAGTTATATACAAGCTATGATGAACGAATAAATAAGATTTGTGAATAAGGATACATACCCAGGATAGTCAATTGAGCATGCATTAAACATGACATATGAACATGTGTATGACTGAATAATCATATGATTGATCAACTTAGTAATTTGTGAACTACACGCGTGTATTGCATGATTGAAGAAATACAAGTAGATCCTCAACATCTAGACATTGTCAGATCGTCAAGGCAACAGCTTATCTGGAGCATACTATGAGTTAACATAAATGTGTAAGTCAATTGTATGTGCTTTTGTATGATCTGTATGTTGAAAATGAAATATGTGAACAATTGGATGTGAAATGCCAAAATAAATATGAAACGTGAGAGTGATTGAATGAGAATTGCTGGAATGAATATGAATTATGTGAATAATTGAATATGAATTGCCGGACTTAAATTCGATGAAATTGATATTTGTGACAGGCTCATATAAGAATGAAAGGAAATGAAATATTGCATATGAAACGATGTATCACGTTGAAATGTATGATCAGATAAAGGAGTTGTGATCGAAGTAAACAACATGAAAAAGAGCTTAAAGATAAAAAATGTGCACAAAGAGTCACAGGCTCAGTTATCAATGAGCCCGATATCCACAATGGGTACAGGACAATATATGAAATAAGCCCAGTGTCCACAACACATACGAGACAGTAAATAGATGCTCGATCACAACAAAGTAACAATGAATGGAGACACATGTGCATTTGCATATACATTCTTATGTGTATCATATGTTTGAATTGAAATGGATTATTAAATTGATTGAAATACAGTTGAAGAGTAAAAGAGGATGTGTTGTGATATGAAATGTTAGATTATCTAATATGCTTATGAAAATATAATTATCTAGATGTACTTAACAGAGAGTGACAAAATGTGATGTGATAATCAATATTGAATTTTATGAAATACTTATTAGATTGGGATGTAATTTGCCTATATCTTTCTGACTTGAGTGAAAACATCAATGATGGTTCACTCATTGAGTTTACAAACTTATCATAATTGTAGCAACTGATTTTCAGGTTCAAAGGAGATCTAGCTAGTCTAGTTAAAGTATCTTCTACATTTGGATATGGCTCAAAGTCAAGATTAGTTGTACCTATAATTGTCATTAGTTATTTTGTATCAAAGAATTGTATCTCTCAACTATTGTACAATGAACATGTGAATTGTAGAAGTGTAATATCATTTGGGACTTTATATGTTTGTGAATAAAAATGCAACAAAATTATTATTAGAATATTTTATGACATGTACGATGGATTAAAATGTGAAATGAATTGATTTAACCATCTTAACGTGCCATTCTCGTAGAGTATGTTCTCGAACATCCTTTGGTATGTTGGAAATATGATCTATAGGAGTGGTATGTTACATTTTTGTATTAGAGCCTAGTTTTAGCATTTTACATGGGCATTTGTCATACTATATGTCAAGTTACATGCATCTCAAACATGTCATACACTGTCATTTCCAAGTAATGTTCAATTAGGCAACTAATCCCTAGTTTTATTTGTACTTAATAAGTTACACAAATAAACATTCGTTAAAAGTTTGAACTGTTAGAAACAAAGAGATGAATGATGATTTGTCAAAGTGTGAGAAAATGAAAGTTTATTGATATCCTGATATAAGAGATACTACATGGTTCGATATGTTGGACATAGAAACAATGTATTTGTATTCGTGGTTATATTAAAGAATATGAGATTAGTATTATATTGTGGTCGTATACCTTTAAATTAAAGTGGAAGTAAAGAATTTGACAGAGAAAAGAATAGAGATGTAAGTAGAAGTGATGGGATTTAAAGTGTGCAAGCAAAGTTGAAAGAAAACCAAAATTTCTATTACCTTGAGAGGTTGAACTTAGCTAGATGAGCATTGGTATCCTTATTGGCCAAACTATGAAATTGTACTTTAGTCTTCATCATAATTAGCAGCGCGAGTTTGGTCGTGTAATTCCTTGATGATTAGCATTAAACCCTAGTCTCATGAAGCCTATAAGGGTCATTTGCTACTCTTCTGAGTTTATTTCCTCTACCATTGGTCTTTCTATTACATCTTGGCATTTAGTTCTTCAAATCTCTCTTTCTTGCTTTATGATGTCTAGAGCTGATGTGCCTTCTACTTTGCTTGCAAACCCTTTTTTTTGTTCAGATGTCTACACTCACACCAAAAAAGTATTACATTCTTAAATTAAAGGAATTTAAATTGTAAGATATGCTAAATCATTCCCAATTAACGATGTTAAAAGTTTGCTAAGAAGTTTTATATGAAAACATTTAATATCGCAAGTATATGGATTATAACTTGTAGTATAAAAGGTATTGTTCCCACAAATACTAATTAGACACTTAACAACTTAAATGAAAATTTATCTAAGGTACTAAAGATTGATTTGAATTAAAATAAATAATTGAAATTGAAACAACTAATAAAACGAACAAGTAAATAATTGAACTACCAATAAAATACGTTTGATTGAAGTTAGAGACTTAGGAATTATTCTATCCTTATTTTATTTTCCCTTTATCTTATTGATGCAATTATGATCGATCTTAGATATCCTAAGGTTCTGATTACCCTCTCCCAAGATCTAATCAAGTAATCCTAGTTGAATTTGATAATAATATAATTGTAGTCTCTCAATTCATAAAACTACTTATAACTATTCAATTAGTTTTGAAGAAATTAATTAATTCACAATTAAGATCACCCTTTAATTATTAATTAATCTGATAATTGTAGGTATATTAAGTTACCAACTCCTGTTTCACACCGTAACACATGTATAAGCATTTATAATTATCAGAAAGCATTTATAGATGTATTGAATTCAATAAGAATAAAGTTCAACAAAACAATTCAAGAATAATCCCTAATATGGATTTACAAACCCATTATCATGTTAAACATCATAAAAATCCAAATAAACATCCAATTCAATGAAAGAAATAAAGGGAAAAAAGACAAAACTAGTTGGAGTCTTGATATAGAAATCTGGAATTCTCTAAAGATCTCTTGATGTCTCCCTTTGATCTTCTTTTAATATGATGGGTGCTACCTTGTTTTGAGTTGTTCATGTTCTTAAATACTTATTGAGGCTCCTAGGGTTCTTTCTAGGGTTTCCCCACTAAATTTGGTTCCAAAAATAGCCTCGAAAATTTGAAAGTACTAAAAGAATTCGCGAGCTAGAAAAGTTTAAATTTATTGGAATTTTCTCTCAATAATGTCTATCGCGATCGTGTGGGTGTCACAATCATGACATGGCTTCATGCATCTAAGATCTTCTCTTTTCTTCATATTCCTATTTTCACACACTCATAAACACAATAAACTACTCTTGAAACATAAATTAAGATCAAATTCTTGCTCTAAACTAAGCAAACGCTTAGAACACATATAAACATTAACAAGAACACAATTCTAAGCCTATACACAAGATAATCATCTAAGAAAATAATTTAAAAACACTTAAACACCTAGAAAAAAACATTCTACAATCTACACCTATTAAGGCAAAAGAAGAAAATAATCAAAGGTTATAAACCAAAAATTCCATACCTATGTAAACTTAAGAAAGGTATAAAGAAAGATCAATCTGGTACTTTTTAGAGATTTTTAAATAATTACATATTAACATTCCTTTTATTGAAACTCTTTCATATATGGAAAAAATATGTTAAATTCTTAAACTATCTCCTTTCTAACAAGATGAGATTTGAAGAGTTGTGCGTGGTTACTTTAAATGAGTGCTCCACCATCTTGTAAAACAAAACAAAAAAATCAAAGATCTAAGAAGTTTTATTATTCCTTGTAATATTAGTAATATGTTAAAAGGGCATTATATAATTTAAGAGCTAGTATTAACTTGATATCATATGACATGTTTCATAAATTAGGATTAGATGAACCTAAATCATCTAAGATGAGTGTTTGATTAAGGGATAGGTCAATTAAATATCCTAAGGGCATTATAGATAATGTTTTAATTAAGACTGAAAAATTATCTTTCCTATTAATTTTGTGATTGTGCATATGAGTGGTGATGGAAAGATTTTATTATTCTTAGAACCACCTTTCCTAGCTAGTAATAAAGTTATTATAGATGTGCATGATGGGAAATTAATCCTAAAGGTAACATATGGGGAAGTAGTTTATAACAAATTTGAAAACATGAAATATCCCTTTGATAAAAAAATGATACTTGTTTCTATATATATGTGATTGATACTGAAAAATCTCATGTTATGAAAAAAAATCACATATGATCTATTAGATACTTAGATCAAAAGAAGAGAAGAAGAACAGTCTTATTCTAATAGATCATGTGATATGTTTAAAAGATAATGAGCCTATATTTAGGAATTAAGTGAGAAGTCCAACTAAAATACTAGAAAAAGCAAAATTATTGCAAGAAAACCTAATGACTTAAGTATTTTGTTTTAATCTAATAGCCCTAGAGATCTTTAACAATAATTTTAGTATGTTTTTTTAATGACATTGATGTGTATTGAATGACTTTAGGTTTATAGCACTTTTAAAGTCATGGATTTCAGTTTTTTTCTAATAAACTTTCTCTATATTGTCTTGATTATTTTACTTAGGATGAGAATAAAGTGATTTTTACAAGTTATATAGGCAACACAGTATCTGTTAACCCTATATGTCTCTAGAGATTAAACTCACATCTAAGGAGCCCTTAGTGATTGATTAAAGATTCAAAATTATTGATGGCATTAGACAAGGCTTGTGATCTTTTATTATCAAAGGAGTATTAGTTATCATATTTTCTTTCTTTTTTCCTTATTTTATAATTTTTCATTATTCTTATATATTTTATATGTTAAGGTACAACTCAAGTGTGCGAGAAATAGATTAATTACTTATAAAGTCTAATTTGTTACACTTATAAATTTTATTATAATTATCTTAATAGGAAATAAGTCTAAGAAAAAATTTAACTTTTAAAGAAAATTAATTGAGATAAATCATAATAAGTTTAGTTTTTATTGTAAATTGACTAGTTTAAGCAAATAACTATGAGTATTGATGATTAATTTAATTTTAATTTTGTTTTGTTAATTTTTAAAATATATACTTGATTTTTATTGTGATATTTTTTTAAAATTTGGATATATAATTGACTTACAAATGAATTTTTTAAAAACATTTTCATAATCGAAAGAAAAAAAGTGTGAATATGTCAGCGTAAAATAAATTCACTCCATTGGCTTCAAACTAAGTAAAGAGATTGAAGTAAAAAGTGGTATTAGTAGCTTTTTAAAATGGCGACCAATTGAGTAACTAAGAGTATTCACGATAAGGTGTTTATTTTCACATTAAAATGTTAGGTGAATATTCGAACAAGTCTTTAAATAGTCTTGTATTAGTTTAAAGTTAGTGTTTTGCTTTCTATCACCAAGACTTCGTTTGGTTGACGGAAAAATAAAGTGAATTTGGAATATAATTTCTCAGAAAATAAATATATGGAAAGTAAAGATATTCATATGTTTGGATGCTTATAAGAATTTTAATAGGAAAGTTGAGTGGATTCTTATTATAGTGTTTGGTATGCAACATTATTTTATAAAATGTAATTTAATTTTGACTTGTGTTTTCAATTATATCCCTACGAACCGAATAAAAATTAAAATCATTAAATAAGAAAAAATATGAACCTGAAGAGCAAAAATATTCAAAATCTAAATATCGGTCAATAATGGAAAGTTTAAAAAATAGGAGAACTTTTTTGCAAAATTTTCAAAAACTTTTAAAATCTCCCTCCCTCCCTCTTATCTCTTCTTCCTCCTTTTTTTCAAAGTTTTTTTAATTAGTTATTTTATTTCTTTCAACTTTTATAATTATTTTGAATTTTGAATTTTTTTTTTTAAAATAATAATAAATATTTTTATTACTAATAATAATTATAAATTAAATAAAACTTACAAAAAATTATTTTTATTTAAATTTATTTTAATATTTTATATAATATTTATTAATAAAATATTTTTTAAAAAATAAATAATTTAAAAATTATTATTTATAAACTAAAATTTATTTTTATATATTTTTAATTATTAAATCAAAATTTATTTGAATTTTGTATTTTAAAGTCATAGAGTTGAGAGAGAAGGAAGGTTTAGATCGACCAGTATAATTTTTAGATTAAATTCCTGAACAAAGTAATATAATACCAAGGAGGTATTGGGATTTAGAATCAGGGAAAGTGCTACTACTTTCCTTAAATTAGGAAAGTTTTTACTTTCCTAACTACCTAAAAAAACGAACCAAACGTAATAATTTAAATTTTAGAAAGAACATTACTTTCCCAGTCAACAATCTGTGTCAACCAAATGGAGCCTAAGGGTAATAAAAATATTTAAAAGTTAAATCATCTATCTCCTGTATGTTCATTTTATGCATTCTATTAAATTTTGTGGATTAGGTGAAAGTTTGAAGGATTATGGAGTTAAAATTAAATTGATTTATAACTTGATGCCTGCAACTAATAAATGATAGAGATTTTGAATAATCTGATGGATTTGTCAAATTCTTTCTCAGAGTTGCATCCTATTTAAAGATAGAGTGATGAAATTGATTTTCTTGAGGTTAAGCAAATGCTTAAAGTTGGAAATTTTTGATAAGTGCTAACTAGACTATGCTTAACATAATTTTGAAAGCATTTTTCTTATATTTGGATTTTTTATAAGATTTGATATGTAATATAGCTTATATGTTGAACCAAGCCTCGTTTTAGCTCCCAAATAAAGAATGGACAAATTTACGCAAATTTAGGCAAGTTTTGACATGTTTTATTTGAAATATGGTCCAGAATATGTATCTATATTCAATCTATATACATAGTTAAGCAATATAGGTCTAAAGTGAATATATGTTGGGATCCATATTGGTAGTGGATTTTATAAAAACTTTAGGATTTTTACAAGGTGAGTGATACAAGTCTAACATAGATCTATGTTAGAACTATGTTAGTCATAGTATATGAAATTTTTAGGGTTTTTTATATACAAAAAGATTAAGGGAGAATTTGACATAAGCAAGTTATAAGAAAACCAAACTAGAGTATCTTGAGATAGGAAAGTAGCAATTTTGGAGAGAAAGAAGGGATTTTTATTAGGATTTAAGTGAAGAAATTTAAGATATCAAGATCCATAAAAATGAATTCTTTTGTTTTGGATCCTTTCTTGTTTGTTCTTGGTTTTCTTTATATTAGTATTGAAATATATCCAGATGGGATACACCCTAGAACTATTTACTTAGTTGATTCTTTTATTTTAGATTGATTCTTTTATTTTAGATCAAGTTATCTTATAAATTATTTATGATTACTTCTTATTTTTTGATAGTGTTTCGATTGAATTTTAGATTCCACATATAAAAATTAAGAAATGATATTTATGAATACACAATGATATGAATAATAAAAGTTGCGTGGAATCTTATAGGTAAGATAATATAAATCTTTTAGGTTAGAGACAAATATAATAAATATGATTTCTTAATTTTTATATAGGATCCTATAAATCTTTTAGGTTAGAGTCAAATATAATAAATAATTCATAAAACAAGTTAATGTGATCTTAAGATTTTTATTAGAAAGATACTTCAATCATTCAACTTAAAAATGGGAGCTATATTTCTTGAGAAAGAATATGATCATAACTTTGAAATTTTTACCGAACCAAAAGCGTATGGCTAATAATTGAATAAAGATAAATTTAAGCATAGAAACATTCTATAAGGATTCTACTTTTAGATTTTAATTTTCTATTAACTGCTTCATCCTTGTTCTTTGCTTTTGTTAGTTATTTTAGATTAAGCATTTTAATTTAGTTAATCAGTTATTTTAAATCAATCATTCATTTTGTTACACTAGATAATAAAAAATAATTATTACTAGTACTTGTAGTTCACGTAAGAATAATAATCAAATTCAATATAACGTATTATAAGAATGATATGTGCACTTTTGTAATTGTGATAGGTCGATATTTCACATATTAGATAGGATTTATTTACTTGGTATTTGGTACCTTTATGTTGTGTTTTACATAAATTTTGTTATGCTTTTTTATATTTAGTTTACTCTTATAGGTGACAAAATTTAAAGGATAAATGCAAGATTTAGTGTTCTATAGTTGTCTAATTTTGTAGAAGAATTTGGGAGCTAAATTTAACTTAAAGAGGGCAAAAAGTGGGGAAGCTGAAAGAGAAAAGCATAACAAACACTAAAACGTGAAGCATAACAAGCATCTTTCTTTCGTGAAGTTCTTATACGCTGAGATATAATACCAGGTCGATAGTGGATATGAAGTACAACCAACATCATAGTCATATTTATTTTACAGATAGAAATAGGCAAAATTGATACTAACTATGAAGCATACTAAGCATTAGTTACACAGTAGACAACCAAGAGCAAATGAAGTCAATCAAGATCGAATTTGGTCTTAGATTTATAACAAACTTCGATTCTCATACTTGATTGATATGATTATGGAATTCTTCAAGTTTAAGTTACTCAAAGCACTATTTTTGTAATCCTCGCTATAAATAGTTGCATTATAATTAATATAGCGGA
This sequence comes from Erythroxylum reticulatum, assembly GCA_025504915.1. Classification (NCBI taxonomy): domain Eukaryota; kingdom Viridiplantae; phylum Streptophyta; class Magnoliopsida; order Malpighiales; family Erythroxylaceae; genus Erythroxylum; species Erythroxylum reticulatum. The sequence continues at coordinate 28,663,743 of JANSVA010000006.1, read as the reverse complement.
CTCCTATTAGATTTTGTTGGACTTCTCTTAGATATATACCCAACCTTAACATATTTTTTGAGGATTCTCTTAGAATATTTTTTAAAATTAAAGAATTTCATTGTTTAATTCTATAAGGATTATCTTACAATGGAAACATTGTTTCTAAACAAAGCATTAATACTCTATTTCACATAACAACTCTATCAGTGGTTCTTATTTTTACATGTGCCATCTAATCCTCATTGAAGAGCTAGCATCCAAATGAGCTTTGTGAGCCTATAAAATTTCTTTAATCCACTAAAAAGTATTATGAGCAACCACATTCTTCTCCAATGCTTGGCCCGTGAACATTTTATGATTCTTTTCTCTCCAAATTGAATAAACACAATAGTTAAAGAAGTTCTAAATAAGTAGCTATTCTAAGGATTCTTTTAAACTTGTTAAGAGATTCTCCAAATTCTCTTAATTTTTAGTAGATTTTCTCTTACTTTCTTATTACTTCTTTTATATAATTTTTGGTTTTGTTCCATCAAGGAAGAAGGTTTGGAACAAGGATTGAAAAAGTTAGTGACAACTTTTTTCTTATACTCTTTTCTTTTATGAAGGGATTTATTTATTTATTTTATTATATTTAGTAGCTAGAAACCTTAGTTAGATTTAAGGATATAATTTAATTATTTACACATGGATTGATTATTTATTGGTTAAATTTATTCTCTTTAATCTTAATTATTGAATTTGTAATTGGATAATGTAGATTTAATCGTAGAATTGTGTGATGGACTGATAGTTGAAGTATGATTTGTGCACTAGAAGAATAAACACTTTAATACTAGAGATTTATGATAACTTATACTTTATTGATAAATAAATATCTTACCTATATTTAATGAGTTTGATTAGGTTAAATTGCACATCGGCAGATGGTAGATACTTTAGGTTAATTATTATTTCAACCTAAACAATCAATCGTATAGATATCCATATAAGTGAACTTTGAATCCCTAACATTTTTCTTAATTTCTTTCATTATTTTAATTGCAATAAACTAAGGCTAGAAGGATTTAATAATTTTTTATATTAGATCGACAATCTGGAATATCTCCAAGTTTATCAAGTTAATCTTTAGGATATCTCAGAAAGTATGCAATCAAGTGTCATATGGGAATGAATTAAGGTTTTGCTCATATAGCTATAATAGTGAAGTAGGTATTTATACTTTATGTATTTTTATTTTTTCCTAGTTGGTTTATGTCATTATGATTTAATTATGATTTAAGTTATGAACCTAAGGAAAAGTATGAGGACTAGTCTGATTATTTGTGCGACATCACTAGAGAAATATAATTTAAAGAACCCCTAAATAGAAATACCTTAATATTTCTAGTTCGTTTTTGATATTTGAGATTATTTTTATTATAATTTAAAGATTTGTTGACTTATATGCTTAATGAGTTTGATTAGATTAAATTGTATGTGGACGGATGTTAGTTGCCTAGTTATACGTGTGTGTGTTTGTGTGTGTGTCGACGAAGGGTATACATACTTTAAATTAATTATTATTTTAACCTAAATAATTAATGGGGTATGATAATTGGGTATCTATATAAGTGAATCTCAAGTCCTTAACATTTGTTTATTTGTTTAGGTGCTTTGAATTAATAGAATGTTAGTTTAATTATCTTCAATCAACTCTCCTTATTTTATTTAGTTTTCGAATTTAACTAAGATTAATAGGATTTAGAACTAGTTTTATACGGAAACAAGACTCTGGATATCTCTTATTTAGACGACTGACTTTAATACGCTTGTAGATATAAAGAATAGATCAAATGGATCTTTAGGATTAATATTTAGAAAGCATGCAATCAAGGATCAGGTATGCACGGATGCTAAGGCTTTTGCTCATATAGTAATAAACTAGTGGAGTAGGTATTTATACTTTTATTTTATTTATATTCTCTTTTTCTTGGTAACTTAGGTTATTATGTTCCAATTGCGATTTAAAGTGATGAGCCTACGGAATCGTACGAGGACTAGGCAAATAATTAGTAAGATATAGTTAGAAAAAAATATTTTAAAGAGAAATGAACGATGTGGAAATAAGGATAAGAAGGAATTTATTTTTGTTTAAATAAATCAAATTCAGATAGATTAGTTAGAATTTGTGTACTCATCTTTGAAGTTTATTTGCACTTATAAGTATCATGGCATAATGAATAAACATGTGTGACTAATTTTCATCCTGCTGACTAAATATGTCAATCGTGGGTACGCATCTTTATCTTAGGGGTTTTCACAATAATCGTACAAATTGGAGTCCTAGGTGTGTATGAGAAAAAGACGAAGAAAAGAAGTCTGTATTAATACTAAGAAGGAGCATCTCTAATACAAACTTAAGCAAAATTTAGAGAAAGAGCATTTCTACTTGAAAACTCTTAATTCTACCAAAATTTCATCGAGCAGAGGTGAACATATATCGAAACTCTGATAAAGCTCTATGGATGTAATATCAGCTACTACTTAAGTGAGTAATTCCCTGAACGCCACTGTTATAGTGTGGTGGTAATAGAAACATGTATGTAGCAATAATGAAGTAATAATGAAATGGAGATCAAGCAGGGACCCATGGGGGGCCAAGAAGAGAGAATTGAATCATTCCATCATGATGACCCCATAACCTGATCAGGCTAATAAGTAGTGCCTGTGATCCTCTGGGCCAGGACCCTACGATGGAAGATGAATTGGAAGAGAGGACAAGTAGATAGGCATTTGGGAAGAGCAGCAGTAGATTCCAAAATTTTTACACAGTAACTGTGATAGCACGTAAAAGTGTAACAACATCATTCTACCATTCACACTCATATAAATACAACATACCATAACGCAAAATAGGACAATACCAGCACATGAGTACTTTACATGGCGCCTTGTAAGAAAGAGGCATATTGGAAATAATTCACAACAAAAAGGCAAGGGTAGAGTAGGAATTATATAGCATGGTCATGGGAGTCTGAGCAACTAATACTATATAGGTGTCCGTACGGGAACCCACGTATCTGTGGGGAAAAAAAAAGAAAAGAAAAAAGAGGGAATGTTGACAAAGAAAAGGGTAAGGGAGCAGAGGGACGAGAGGGGCAGTTCGGATTGAGAATAAGTGTGAAAGGCACGAGACGGACATGAGAAGGCCTAAAAATAAATGAGAAGGGTAAAGAAGAGAGTGATGAGGCTTATGATAGGCCTCATGATCGTCACGTCGTTTTTCATTTGCTACTCCCAATATCTTCCTCCCAGAATTCCACGCTTCTCCCTCTCAACTTTTTTTAACTTTTGTCCTCTGCTACCACTACTACTACTTCTCTCAAAATTGGCCTAGTCAACCTCATGTCTTTGCTCTCTCTTCGCTTTTCTTGTTCCTTACTAAACCAACACATACACCCTGTAATCTATTCCTTTCTCTATCTACATTGCAGTAGAATGATCCATCCCCATCTCAATCTCAAATCAAATGCTACTACTGTTTCATCTCTCAGCTACCAACACCTTTATTATTAAGCATCAGTTTTATGCTATATATGACCATCATCTATTACCCTATGTTATAAAGGTAGGGACTTGCCATTTTCAACCACCTCCATACTATTCCCTTGCATGCTCTCCATTCCTGTTCCTTCTATCACCTCATCTCACATTTCCCTCCAAGGTAAAAGGAGATATAGATTGAAAAAGAGACTACAAGATCTTTCAAACAACCTCCCTTTACTTCTCTTTCTTGTTTTATTATTCGTTTCTGCTACATGCTCTAACACCGTATGCTGGTCCTCTTTTCATATCATCACTTTTACATTCAGACCTCAAACCCAAACAAAATCCTTTTCCTGACATAGTCAGAAGTGGAGAGCTACATCATTACTCGTATCAAAATGTGGATGATGGGCTATAGCGACGGTGGCGAGTTCAACATGTCTGATAACTTCAATGGCAGGAAGCTTAGGCCTCTCATGCCAAGGCCAATGCCTTCTACCAACAACACTCCATCTTCTAGCCCTTCTCGGGTCGGCCGTCTTCATGGCACTGATTTCTTATCACTAAATCAACATCTGGGTATGCATATTTCTTATTTATCTCCCTGTTAAGGATTGAGTTCCTATGAACCTATCTCAGGATTGCATTTTGCTTTTGATGTCACTCATGTTGCAGCAACAGTGTCTGATCAAGGGAAAAAAGACTATAACACACAACCAGTGGTCGTGAGCTCGAGATGGAATCCAACACCAGAGCAGCTCAGAACCCTTGAAGAATTATACAGACGAGGGATAAGAACTCCATCAGCTGATGAGATTCAACACATCACTGCGCAACTTCGAAGATACGGAAAAATTGAAGGTAAGAATGTTTTCTACTGGTTCCAAAATCACAAAGCGCGAGAGAGGCAAAAACGCCGCCGTCAGATGGAATCTGGTCCTGATGATCAGCAACAACGCAATGACAATATTGAAATCATGGAAAGGAAAGAATTAGGTAAGCAACAAAACCCTTTTTCTAGTACCGTAGCTTACTTATTCCAAATCTTTGCCTCGAAAAAGAGAATGGTGTTTTGTAATGTGTGGCTTTTTACTATTATTCCATTTTGTTGTTAGTTAGACATGTTTGATGTATTGCTTTTTAGCGCTACATTTGTTTGTTTTAGGAATGTAAAGTTGCATTCTTTTTGTTTTTCTTTTTGTCTACAGGGGCAAGTAGGACAGGCTATGAAGGTGAACAGACCAAGAACTGGGCACCCTCTACAGACTGCAGTACATTAGCAGAGGTCCATTCTTTGTCTTTCTCAATAGACCAAGGGCCCCCCTTTTCGACCTCAGATTCCCATATATGTTTTTTTTTATGTAATCCCCAAAACTATCGGTAAAAAAAACCAATTAACCTTTGATAACGAGCTTATGATTACCAAGGTCAAATCTTTTTTAAGGTTATGAAGCAAAAATAAAAAAGTTAATACATGCAGGGAAGAGAGGAGAAGCTACGAAAGCTTTATTTGTTGGGAAATGAAAAGGGTTTAAAAGCTGCTTTCCTTCCTTTCTGTCGGGTCTGTTGTTTGTAAAACTTGCTGGATCTCTTTGGGTCCTGCGCTCAGTATTTGTGCTATATGGGCACCCTATGTATTCCCATGAAAATGAAATAGAGGCACCTTCTATAGTGAAAAGGCAAGAATAACCCTGTTAATACACAGCTCAAAAAAATAGAGAAGAGCTTGTAAATGCCAGCTAGTTGCTTGATTACGCTAGTCATTTCACAAAAGGAAGAGTGGCCTAACGTGTAAGAAAATTAGGAGCATTCAATTCATATTTTGATTACTTTGCATGGGTGATTAATAAATTCCAGGAATCAGCTTCAATACAAAGGGCAACAAAAGCAGGAGTAGTTGCAGAATATAGAGCAGAGGGGCGGATCCAGTTAGATGGAGAATCCCAGCAAAGGAAGAGCTTTATTGAAAGGAATGCCACGTGGCAGATGATGCAGTTTCCTTGTCCATATCTTACCACCCACCACCACATAAACACTACCACTAGTATAACAGCAACCACTCCTAATCCTTCTCCTACTCCTACTATTACTACAACGGCGACCCCAGCAGCAAGAACACAAACGCCAACAATAAGAACAATGGACCAAAACCTCATTAAGGCTAATGACTTTAACATCTTTATAGCACCTTACGGAGAATATGGGCATGGCCATATGCAGTTCAATAACAGTACTGCAATCAATGAAGAAAATGGTTTTTGTGATGAGTCTCAAACCCTTCAACTCTTTCCTCTTCACAGCTGCGTTGATGATGTTAGTGACATCAGTAACGAGAAAGAGACTGAGATGCCACTTTCTGCAGCCATGAATGCCAACTTGGCTCCTCACCAGTTTTTTGAGTTCCTTCCATTGAAGAATTAATTGACATTTTCCTTTATTATATGAACTCATTGCTCTGTATGTAGGGTGATGGGTTGGCTCCGGATTTTGTATCTTGTTGGAAGTTGGGATCTTTTATCTGGTGTAGTTGGTGTTAAATTACACGGAATTGGTGCAGTGGTCCACTGTGGATATGAAAGAATGGGATTTTCCTTAAAATGCACATGGACCATGTTGGTTGGATCAATGAAACTACATTTAAGAGAATTTCAAAAAGGTTAATGTTGACAGATTTAGGCAACTGAATATGCGTGTGGTTAGTTTGTGAATAAGAGAAAGTAAGTTGTGTTCTCCAACGAAGAGATCTAAAATAGAACTGGATGTGAAAGTTTGATGTTGAAACTAGGGATCTAAAACGGGAATTTTCTTTGGAATTGACTTTGATGTTGAAGTGACAATGGATTTAGTCTAGAGAGTACTTTTGTTCTTGGGTGGCAAATTTAGCATATTATATGGCTTCATCTGGTATTATTGCACTCAAACCAACTTCAAATTCTAAGATGAGGAGGAAAGATCAGCCGGAAAGTTAATGCTATAAATGATAATACAATACTAAAAAAAGAAACATAAAGAAAAAGAGCCAATATGTTGTGTGAGTTCTAATTCAATATTCTTAATTACAGCATATTCAAACTTGGATTTTATATTAATTCAAAAATAGATGTCTTTTTTTTTCTAGATGATTAAGTTTGTTTTGTCGGCAAAATATTATGAATCCAATAATAAGATAATTATATTTTTATATTTTGTAAATTAGAGTTCTTTAAGTTCATTTTTAAATATTGTTTATTTTTTTTCTAAATAAAGTTTTGTTAGCGATTGGAGGCATTAGACATGTCTTTCCCTGTACAGTTTAGGTCTAGACTTTAGAGCTTGAACGTAATTTAGTTGTTGTGTGTAATATATACTAGCAGTTTTGTCTAAGAATTACTCAAGTTTTATATTTACGCTGGTCCTGAAATCTGAGATAGCAATAATAATGTAGGGTTGGGGCGCAAGGACAAGTGAGAGAGATAAAAGTAAATTTATGTTCGTTTTTAATAAAGACTAGAGGGAAAGACAAAAGTAGAAGAAAAAGATGGGGGGTGATGGAATTAAATGCTTAACATAGTGAAGGCGGTGACATGGGCTCGTATCGTATCTGAAAGATGATGGTCTCTTGCTCGGCAATAAGCATTGTATCTCACACCTCCTTTTTTGGTCTGCAACTTGGCTGAACCATATCTACGATCTGTGTACTAGCAGCAGCAGCTAGCAGACACCAGTATCTCTCTTCCATAGTCATGTGTTGCTTTCTTTCTCTCTTTCATGCATGCTAACTTTTGCTTGAAATTAGGGCTCACAGTTCAAACTGTTCCAAGTAACATATGCAAAAAGTAAAAGTCAAATGCAAGCTTAAAAGCTTCTCTATGTACACTCCTTCTTCTCTCCTCTCTATCTCCATCAATATTCCTTCTTTTAATTTTTCTTTTTTCTTAATATATACTCCTACTTCAGAGTCCGGATATTTATGAGTCTAATTCTCGTATATATACACACTATACCTACAATACAAAATTATAGTTGTCACCCTGCCAAATAAATACACAAGAAGTAACATAAACAACATCCTTAAACAGGGGAAGCCACCAAAAGAAACAATCAAAAACTTGTATACTCATATATCTGGCTGTTTTTGCTTCTTAATGTTTTCTCTCCCTTTTCTATACAAAGTTTTGTCCATTTAACTAGGCATCACAAACTATAGATCCTCAACATTGTGGAATATTTAAAACAAGTTACGCGAAGTTAATTTGGACCCATATATTCAAGAATTTCCTGTCAGTTTGCTTGTAAATTAATTAGAAGACATAGAGGAGTTATTGAGGAATTTCATTTGCAGTTACTTACAAATTGATTCTTAAGGTAATTCTAAATTAGCATTCATACAAGAAGAATGAGAGTTAAACTTCTACTGATTATTGATTTGGTATATACTGTGAAGGTGATATTGTAACATTTTAAGAGCTTGATGTATTTTTTTTAGAAATTTTTTAACTTATGAGTGCTTTATAGAAAGACCAAAATTATATTAAAACTCCTAGTCCTTTTCCTGAATAATTATTTATACCATATTCTTTTGTTAACAAAAAGAGAGCGAAAATTATAGACATACATGTAAGCCAAAAAAAAAAAATTATATACATACATCCTAATCAAGCCATAGTTTGTGAGTATTTATGATATGAACCAAGGGGAAGAAAAACTATTTCTGAGCCGTTACATCTGATTGTTTCTGAGTCATCAATCCCATCTATTTTATGTCTCAATATTTCTGGTTTTAACTTTAATATTAAAATAGAGTTGACTTGATATGAGACAGAAAAGCGTAGGTAAAAACCAGATATTGGTAAATTTACATTTACCATCACGCATTTACAAAATATCTATTCCATATATACGTATATGTGAAGAATAGTCGTACCAGAAAATTTAAGAGATAAAGTATAAAACATTTTGAGAATTTGGCAGTAAAATGTAAGGAATACATATCTGAGATATCAATTCGGCAAATAACTTTACCCAATAAGTGTTATATTGAACAATATCTTCCAATGTGTTTGTGTCTTGTAATTCACAATAATAAACATTTCCTTATTATTATTATTATTATTATCTTTATCTTGTAATGATTTTTTTGACCTTGTTTATCTTTATCGTTTTTTTTAAACGGAGATCATGTTTAAATAACTTCTCTATTAGTTAGAGGTAATATTGCAAGACCTTTTCAAATATCACATATCAATAAAATTTTTATTATATTGTTGTAATTTGTCTAATTAAAACCATCCAATGACTAATGACTTAATTTAAAACTTTTTTAAAAACATTTTTGTATGTATGTATATCTTACTCAATGTGCTTAACAAATTTATCTGTCCCTTAAGTACTAAATTGCTTGTCTAAAAGATGCCTTATCAAGCTAACTTTACATGATTGTAACCAGATACCTTCTGACAAATATGGGAATAAAGAATAGATGTTTATGTTACTGAAATGTGACGAGCTTATGCTGATGTAGTATTTAAGGCCTAATATTGTGACTTAAAAGTATCATTAGCATTATTCTTTAACTACTAAAGGCTCGTATTAAGACCATGAGAGATTTACATTTCTATCGTTCTACATGTAACATGAATGTCCTGTTACCCCTTTTTACAAAGTACTTACTGTCATGTAGTGCAGTCAAATACCCACTAGACATTCTAATAACCCAAAACACAACATCACACATAGCCAGAGTCCTTCATGACGCATCACGAACGTACTTGAAGGGAATGGCTGGGTAAGTTTGACTTGAACTTCAACTATTCTATAATCTGCAAATTCTGCCTTAGTGCCCCGTCCGTGACTAGAGGATAACTTACCTGCCAAGTGATTCCATTCATGAATTCGTAATAGAGGGGCGATATACACACACACACATATATATAACAAGGTAGAGCTTCTAGTGCCATAAAAGATAAGGTTTAATTGGATTAACATCCCCACGATTTTATTTTTAAAGAAGTTTTATGTAATCTATAAAGAGACTAAAGAAATTTTTATGACTTAATAATCAGCTAAATATGTTATTTCTTAATATCTTTTAATGATTAAAATATGAATTTGTGTTCACTACTGTCAAAACAAAATTAAGCAATAATTGAAGTTTACATTGAGATATTATTCTTCTATTGCAATTATTAAATGGTAAGAATCTATTAGACTAATTTCAGATTATAAGGAATTTTTTAATGACAATATTAGAAAAGACTCGCTCAATAATATTCTTTTCTTCTGTTTTGAGTAAAGTACAAAATTTTATCGCATAAATACATATATATATGTTCTAGATCTTAGAATCTTTATAGATTACTTTTGGACTTGTGCCAAGTAATAGAAAAAAGAGGTCATCAACCCATAAACGACATATTTCTATCGCCTTTTTCTTTTCTTTTTTTTTTTTTTTTTGTGTGTCCAAGTTAGATGTTTCTTTTTTATTGCTTTCGGTGCAGGTTTGAATCTTCTATTAAAGCCTTCTTACTCATCCAACAGATCATATATATATAATAGACTTTAGTGTATACGAAGTTCAAAATTTTTTGTTTCGTTAAAATTCAAAAGCTATTCACCTATCCTGTTGAGATTGTAAAGTTTGTCTAGCTACTTGTAACTTCCTCTTTTGCCTTTAAAAAATTTCATTTTATTTACCCAAAAAGAAAAACAAGAAGCAGCAACTAATCTGAAAACGTTTTGCTAAGGACGGTCCGCTAGCTGTTTGTGTTGAAAATTTTGTTTTTATCCTTCAAGGATTAGTCTCTATCATCACTGTAATGTGGCTTGAAGAGATCATAAAGAAGCATACAGTGAATTGGAGCAAGTAAAAAGAAATAAATAATGAATTGGAAGAGCTATTTTGTTGGTATTGTTCATCATCAATATTGCTGGCAGATGGACAGAAGAGATTGGTGCTTGGAAACAATGGAATGAGAGGGGAATGTGCAAAGAGATCGGAGTGATGAATTTGACTGAACCAAAAGACCAGACTCTCTGCCACCAGAAATTGACAACACCTAGGACTGCTAGACAATTGTACACACCAGAGGGGACCAGAAGTTTCCTTCATATAGTTAAACTCATCATGTGATCTCTTTCGTCCCACCAAACCCTTTTCCCTTACATTTTGAGCTCTCTCTCTCTCTCCCTTGCCGTCTCCCTCTCCCTCTCCTTCGCTATCTACTCTCCATAATTATAATGAGGTCATTATACCATATCTCTCATTCTCTTTTTCTGTCATCAACATATCTTAGCTAGTTATTCTTGTCTTATGTACTACTATACAGTAAAGCTAGAGCACAATGAAAATTCCACTTTGATAACAAATACCAACTTATATATGCAATAATAGAAATACCAAAATAAATAGAATTTAATCTTCCATCTCTATCCAGATTTTTCTAACATAGGTATCTTGTATAGAGAGTTCTTTTACTTCTTATCTTCCGAAATAGTTTTTTCCTTTTTTTTTTTTTCCTGAGCATTGTCAGAGACAAGCCCGTTACTGGGCAGAGTAAAACAGAAATGGTTTCTAGATGTGACCTCCTTACAGGTGAAATAGATGGCAGCTAGCACTAGTTAACCATAATTCCAAGGATTTTAGCAGATGAAAGAGGCTCTCAAAGAGTTGTTGCACATTAAAAAGAAGAAAGAAAAAAAAGAGAGAGAGGTATAAAATCATTAGATATTTATGTTTATGTTTTTCTTTTTTTAGTTGGATTATTTTGGATGGAGATTTCTATTTTTCGAGTCCAAACATGCATCACTTTTTAACAATCGACCGGAGAACTAACAGTGCAAAACTGGACTACTAATGTGCCACACATTTCTTACTCTAAAAGATGCATCTTCTGGTGTTATCTGAAAAACCATCATAAATGGAAAAAAAAAAAGGAAATTCAAGAGAAGGTTTTCTTTTCTTTTGTGTGTGCCTTGATCTCTATATAAAGGGATATTATATCAGTGAGAATTTGCATAAAAAAATGGACAAGATTTCAATTACATTGTTAATCATCTTTAATTTACCACAACAAAGTAGACAATAGGTTAACAAAAAAAGAGAGTAGCCAATTAGTCCAAAAATGTCGCCTGTAATTATTTGTGATGTTTTCATTTTGTCATATAAAGTGTTGCCAATTTTCTGAAGTTGAAAATTATGGACAACATTCCCAGTAATCAAAGACAAAACGTATTAACTATGAAATAGTTTCATAGGTAAGGCACTAGAAAAACATAGCTAAATAATGAATATTATTAAAACATTAGCAACAAAATTTGGCGCCAAATTGATTGACATCAAAAACAAAACATAGCAAAAAATTATTGACTACTTTTTCCTTCATAGCTATATAGTTTTTGCTACATTTTTTATAATATAGAGATATGTTATTTGCTACATTTTGTATACCATAAATAAAAAGTTTTAACTATGTTTTCTAGTTTCGTAAGGAAAGACTTTTAACTACAAATATGTAAAAACTTAGCTAAACATTATTTGCAACTTTTTTTATAAACCATGATATTTAGTAATTTGCAACATTTTGTATATAATATATATTGTGAATTATTTGGTTATTATTATAAAATTTATTCCTATAGAAATATTATTAATTCAAAATATCGAGCATTCCATATAGAAAGTAACATTATATAATATCATCAAATTGTACCAAAAAAAAAAAGAAATATTACACTAAAGGATGATCATTTATTCATATACAAGTTTTAGCAATACTTGTAGACAACATAATAAAGAGATACACTTCATAAATTGGAATATGTCTGACATATTGACAATGATGCTCAAATTACAAAAACATTTGAGCATAACCCAAATAACTACCTAGTGTTGTCCAATTCCATAAACTTGTAATAAATAGCAAGGTTGGTTAAAATCAAATAGAAGTATTGTGAACTAATTATTTGGTTCTAATTAAAGCAAACACCATATAACTTCATCATTAACAACATAATCATTCATTAGTTGCATTTTTATCCATTTTATAATCTGAGAAAAAGTATTAAAATTAAATTATAGTATATACAAGAAGTGATAGAATAAGGCTATGAGATAGAATTAATACCCTTTACTTTCCTCTTCATTTCCATCATAATTCGAGACAAGTAATATTTTAAATAACATACCATGATTTGCTAATTTAGCTCAAGTTTCTTCTCCTATGATTACTTCAACTTGTAACGCAACTTTAAGCTTGTTGTTATCCTCTTGAACTTGTTTAATGATTGTCTTGTATGTAGAGGTTGAAACATTTGTCTTAGAGTCTAAAAACCTAAAAAAGTATAAAAGATTATCAGTTGCTACTAAATAATAACAAAAGACAAAAAAATGTAGAAGTGAATACATATTACCTTTTTATCAAGAACATCCATTGAAATTAAATAGTTCCACAAAGTTTTGTCTTATAGGGTAAATGAACTACAAAATGGACCATAACATCAAAGAATGATGGTGGAAAAACTCATTCAAACTTACAAAGAATCAAAGCTATATCTCTTTCCATTTTTTCAAGTATTCTAGTTTATGTATCTTACAATATAATTGATTTTTAAAAAGTACCTAATTGTGTCAAATTTAAGGACACATCCTTCGACAAAAACCCATGTATTCCAATAGGAAGTAATTGTTGTAAAAGTACATGAAAGTAATGGCTCTTTAAGCCCAAAAACTTCCCCCTTATTAGCATTGATGACACAACGAGCTATATTAGAGGTGGTATCATGAGGAAACTTATCTGATTTAAGAAATTGACAGTTTGTTTCTCATTTTTTTACGAAGTGTAACATGCAGGTGGAGTCATAAATGACCCATCATCTCTCATTTTCAAATGAAAATCTTTTCTTATATTCATGTCTTCCAAGTCCAATATATCCTTACTTATGTCTTTTGATTTGTAATCAATACCCATCAAAGTACCTAAAATATTATTACAAATGTCTTTTCAGCATGCATGAAATTAAGATTATGCCTCAATACCAAATCCTTCCAATATAGAAAATTGAAAATTATGCTTTTTTACTCCAATTAAGATCGAGAGCATAAGGTGAGAAACTCTATTAAATGAAAAGCAAATAGAGTATGGTGTTCTTTAAATTGTTGGCCATGGATATAACTCATTTTGGATACTCTTTAAGGCTTAAAGAGCAAGCAAACAAGCCTACATTTAAAATAATTCAAGTCCTAATTTATTATTTTATCCTTATCTTAGACCTCGACTTATCCTTAGATATTATATAACATTTATAATAGGATTTATAAATGCTAAATCCTATTATTAGAATTATTGGCTTTTAGACAACTGTATTGTTATATGCTAGTAATATAGTTATTTTCCATTGTAAAAAATTCCAAAATAAATACAATTCATGATCATCTAACATGCATTATTCCCTTCTAAATATGAAATTAAGATATGTTACTATTTAGTGGGTTTATGTTATCCTAATTCATAAAACAAATAAACGTACTCTTTAAGGCTACTTTTGTTTCTCGATGCCATTTTAGGAAGTTTTGTATGAAAATGAGTTTTACCAAGTAGACACTTTAAAGGTATCTGTTATTAGTCTCCATGAAATATTTTCTTTAGTTTGTATGTATTATTGTATTAATAGAACTACAGGATGACCATTGATTACTATTTATCCTCCTCTCTCATCTATACATAGTAGAGATATTTCCATATGTCAAACCTGATTCAATGAATATTGTTTACTACAGAGTTTCATATGTTGAAAAATAACTCAAAAATTCTTACAAGACCTTATCAAATTCTAGGCATGTTATGCATCACACAAACAATGAAAGTAAGAAGAATGAAGGAAACAAGATTATGTGAAGTTAAGGAATACATCACATAAACAATGAAAGTAAGAAGAATGAATGAAAAAAGATTATGTGAAGTTAGGGAATAACACAATACAATAACGGAAAACCTTATAAAACTAGTGGTGTTTAGTGATCAATAATCAAAATGGGAATAAGATAAAAGGGGACTAGTAGAAGGACACATCCTCAGAAACATATGTGTAAAAATAGTACCCTATGTTAAACCCGGGTTTTATTTTCAGACCCAAGTGGTGAAAGAAATAAGAGAAGGCACTACCTGAGAACCACAATGGTGAGAAAAGAAGAACGAATACAAGCGGAACAAAGGAGGGGTATTTATAACATGAAGAGCTAAGATTAATTAGAGTAAAAGATGAGAGCAAACCATTGTGTTATTAGCTACAAGAAACAGAAATCGTTTAAACTATTTTATCTTCTTTTTTTCACTACGAACAAATTTTTATAGACAAAATGTTTTACTTATAAAATGTATTTCGTAGCCAAATGTAGCTAAGAGCTATAAATTTGAATTAGATTTATGTTTTAGGTTCAAATTCTATTCATAATTGAAAATTGTCAATAAGTGTTATTCGCCACGAATATTAAATATAGCTTATTCACAAATTAGCTTTTACTACGAAACCAAATTCGTAGCCAAATCAAATGTAGCTATAGTCTTAAATAACCCACAAAAAATTTATTTATGGGGATACTACTTCAATAGGCTACGATTTAGAAAATTCGTAGCCAAATTGTTACTATTAACTGTGAATTTCAAATTGTAGCAAAAAAAGTAGCTAATAGTCATAGTTATTGTAGTGTTTATATATTAATCAATGTCCTATATTTAAGTTTGTTAATATCCTATTTTTAAAATGTAGATATAATAAAAAGAAGAATGCAATTTAGTGAATATATTTGCAATATGATATTGTGAATATATGAAAACAAGAGTCAATAAATAATACACAATAAGAATATAAGTAGTATGAAAGAAATAAATGAAAACAAAAGAAGACTTTTTATAAGGTTAAACTGATTTGATATATTTATGACTTAGAGAGGATGGATAAGAAAAATGATAAATTTTTTAATAAGATCCTAGTTTGTTTATATTTTTTCAATATATCAAACACAATTCGATAACATAAGAGAACTTGATATCAATATTCAATTGAATAATTCTCCTTATAAAGATTCTAGATTTTCTATATAAAGACTATATTTACATAAGTATAATTATGTGTAAACTTTACTTGATAAAATCCTACACAATTTATCCCTCAACCTAACTTAAATATGATTCTAACAAGTCTTAAGATGCTTCTAAAGTTTCAAATCCATCAAAACTACATTTAACCCATTTTCTTTTTGAAATTGATAAATGATTATTTAATCAAAATTATATATTCATATTTAATGTATTTTACTTGTTACTTAATAGTTTTATAGTATTTTTAGTACTTAATTCACTTCAAGTGTGTTTATAGGTGATAATTGCTTTCTTCGAATAAAAGGCGAAGAATTTGGATGAAATCGTGGTATGAAACAATGATTTAAGCAAGTTAGGACCTAAATGATCGTGTACAGTGACCGTGTAAGTCTTTGTAAACATGTGGAGATTTGAAGAATATTGTTTCTAATAGTGTGAAGTTACACACCCATGTATATGGATATACACGACCCTATATGTTGCCTAAGTAAGTCTCTGTGCCCATGTAAAATCACGAATTATGGTGTTTTTAGAGATACATGGTTACCTATATGACCGTGTATGACCATGTATGTCCTAGAAATCCTATTTTTTACTGTAAAAGGATGTTATCGGAGGCAAAACAAAAGTGAGACGAGTTTTGGAGCATTTTTAAGTCGTAAAAAACACAAAGAAGAGGCAGTTTTGATCAAAAGATGAGAAAAATATGAAGATTACATCACAAGATCCGATAGGTAGCATCATTCAATACAAACTGCAAGAAGATTCATTAGAGAAAAAAAGGATATTTAGAATATAATTTCTTTGAATTCTATTTGTTCTTTTGAATATGTTTCAATTCTTTTGTTTTCTATGAGTAGGAACTAATTTGTTTAGTGCCTAGGTGTGATGAAACCTAAGTTATGATGACAATATTATTTAATCCTTTATTCAATGCTAGTTTATTGATTAATTTATTGTGATTTAATTATCCGTTATATTCTTGATCTAATATATCTGAAATATTAGTTCATCATTTGATTTCATATGATTGAGATTGAGAAATCCTTTTGTGTAAATAGATCAACCATAATTAGAAGGAGTTACATGTAATCCTAGAGATAGGTCGACATATATCCTCTAGATTGAGGTCAAACTTAATAGCAAATTTCATGAATCAATAATGCAATCATAGGATAACTAGAAAGAGATTTCAGTTGATCAATTGAGGGGTTAGTTGTTAATAGTCTTGAGAAAGATATTAAAATAAGATAGGGATTTTCACGGTCTAGTAATCAATAATTTAGTTGCATGAGAAAGGGTTAATATTTAAGAATTCTTATAGGGATTCATCATCTAGGTACTATTTATTTGATATCAACTTTTTGTAGTATTTTCCTCTATCTTAGTTCATTATTGTTTCAATCTTAGTTTAGTTATCTAGTTTAATTTCTAATTAAATCCACATTTTGATTCGAAGTTTAGATAATAGGAAAAAGGTTAATTATAATACTTACATTTCTCATGGGATGGCCTATATTTGTTTGTGTTAGCTACAACTACATCAAGTACTTACGATTTCAAATTGATAAATTCTTACAAGCATAATAAACACGTCAATCAAGTTTTTTGCACCATTTTTAGGTACTAGCAATATTAGGAGAGCCTAGCTTTTCTTAATCTAGCCATTTTAAAGTAATATTAGGAAAGCCTAGCTTTTATTAATCTAGTCATTTTTTTACTTTATTTTATTTTTGTTTCTAATTTATTTAATTTTATTGACTCTTTGATTTTCTTACTCTCACAGATATCAACTCTTTGGTTAGTTTATGACCAAAAGTTATCTAACGATCTTAGTGAATGAAAATCCAAAAATTAAGAGAACAACTAGTAAGAATATCCTAACATCACAACTTAGATAGTTCGAGTTAGATCGATAAATAGAGGACTTAGGAGGTCAAATTGATACTAAAGCATTGAGAACCATGGCAAGCCAACTAAGAACTATGTTCAATTAGGCTAGACTAGACTTGATAAGAGTGGAGTCCAACATTGTTAGACCGATTATGAATGCCAACAATTTTGAGATCAAGTCAAGTATCATTCAGGTGGTGCAAATGCCTGTCCAAATTGATGGACTATAGGATGAAGATCTAAATACACATATCTCAAATTTTTTGGAGAATTGTGATACGTTTAAGATCAATGGAGTTCATGATGATGCAATAAGACTATGTTTATTCTTAATTTCATTAGGGGGAAAGGCAAAGCAATGGTTGAACTCTCTGCAAAGATCATCACCTACTACATCGGATCAAGTAGTAGAGAAATTTTTATTAAAGTACTTCCCACTAACAATGATGGAAAAGTTAAGGAATGATATCTCCTCCCACCAGCGAAGACTGCAAAGTTAAAGAATGATATCTCCTCCTAGTGGGAAAGGTTTAAGGAGATGTTGATAAAATGCCCACATCATGTTCTACTACTTTGGATGTAGATTCAGACTATCTATAATGGGCTAAATTAGAATACAAGGTAAATAATAAATGTAGTGACTAAGGGAAGTTTAAATAATAAGACACTAGAAGTAACCTACAACCTTATTTAAGATATAGCGATGAATAACTATCAGTAGTGATCTTCTTGAGTAAGACTTAATCAACTAATGGGAGTATATGAATTGGACGTAATGGAATAGTTGAAAAACTAAGTGGAATCTCTAAGAAAAAAATTGATAGATTGACTATGAATCCACAATGCCAAGTGATATGTGTAAATTACATCATACTTTAGGGCATAGTTTGATATGTGAATAGCTATTAATTCAATCATTTAGTATGTGTTTAAGTTAGAATTGTGTTAGTTTGTTAATTATTTGCATTTTATGGGTTAGTATAAGTCTTTAAGCTTAAATATTATGTTTTTGAGATACCTTGATGTGTTAGCTAGAATTTTAGGGTCAACATCAAATAACAGAGAAGTTTCAAACATTCAGGATGAAACAACGACCTACGATTGTAGCAAAATAGGCCATGATCGTGACAGAAGCACCAGAGTTGGCCAATGATCGTGGCCTATATGCCACAATCATGGCAGAGGCCATAATCAAGGCCTGTGGGGCCATGGTCGTGGCCTGCATCGGTAGATGCACAGATGCTTACAAATTTTACATTTCAAGGATTTTTTGGACCTTTCGGACCCAACCCTAAGGTTGCCCAAGACATAAAAACTATTTAAAGAATTAAAAAAAGAGAAGAAAAGGGAGTTTTTCATCAGGTTTTTTTGAGAGAAAACCTATAGAAGATTGTTAAAAGATTAAGAAAGAGAAGAAGGAATAGAGAAGTGGAGAAGAAGCTGACATCGACATATTTCCTAGATTTGGAATTTCCCGACGTCAATGCCTCCTGTCTCCATCTAATATCTTATTTCTTTTATTTTCCACTTTTATTATTGTATAGAATTGGGAATAGCAGTTTGATGATAGGATTTGTGAATGTTGAGATATTCTACAGTCACCTTTGGGTTTTTTATCTTTGATTTAATAAAATCTTATTGTTTTATGTTTATTGGATTTATTGTGATTGATTTTTGTGATTGCATAATTTGGTAATAGATTAAGAGAGTGAATTGAATAAAAATAAATAAAATTTGCTAACGAGAGTTAGGTGATTTAATAAGAATGAGAAATTAATCAAATCGGTAATTGTGTGAAGAGAGATCTCACATAGGTTCCCGATAGTTTATTAGACAACTTGAAATCTAATTAGGGGTTTGGATAGAAATTGCAAGTTTTCATAATCTGATTAGGGTTTATATTTTAGGGTTAATGACTATAACTCAAGAGAGAGTAATCAATCCTAGGATCATTTAAGACCAATAATCCAATAATTCATAATTGATTAGGTTAGCGTTAAAGATAGGTAAAATTTCCTTTTCTCTTAATTGATAGTTCCTTTAGGTTGATTCTTGAGTATGGGTTGCAAATGCTACTTTTTTAATATTTTCGTAATTGATTCTTGAAATTGAGTTGCGTGATTGAATTAAATTCTTACTTTAGTTTTGTTACATTATGAATTACTGTGAATTATTTTGGCCTTAGATTTTAGGATTAGATTATCCCTCCTTGTGGGATCGACACCGTAGGTATTACGCAAATGACCTACACACTTGTGGATAATAGAGGTTATTAATTAGAACTTGCACACATCGGAAAACCACGATCAAGCTTTTGGGCCATTGCTAGGGAGATGATTAGTTTAGTTCTTTAGTATGAGGCTTTTTCACTATCTTTTGTTTTTTTTTTAAAGGATAAATAAGTTTAGGGCGTAAAGTGGCGATATAGCAAGACATCCTAGAATGAGAAATGAGACATCTGAAGAGCTAAATGCTAAGAAGAAATGGAAAGAACAATGACGAAAGATAGATATTATAGGAACCAAGGTACTTTTACGAATTATAATAAGGAATAGTAAGGTTGGAGAAGTAACGATCCTTATTAGAGTATGTACACTCTAGGGTGGCAGAACCATTCTAATTTCTATTAGTCCAACAATGTAAGGACTCATTTAGAATGTCAAGACCTGTTAGGACTTCAACAAGATGAATCCAGTCTATGGGATTCTAAATTGGGCAAGATCCTGGATAAGCTCACAAACATGGAAGAGGGCCAAAAGAGACTAGAGGAGAAAATTGATCAAGAAACAGAAAATTATGCCTTGTCTATTCACAACCTAGAGATTCGATTGAGACAACATTCTCATAAATTTTGTAGCAGAAGTATGGAAGACTCTCTATGTAATATGGAAATACATCAAAGAGAGCAATATGAGGCTATCGCACTTAAAAAGTGGGGAGAGCTAGAAGGATCAGTGGAAAATCAAAATTAAACCCCACTTTATTGAAGACCAAGAGATGAAGAAAGGGATTGAAGAAAAGAATGCCAACCCTCCCTATTATTCCCTAGATCTTGGTATACTATAGTTGAACATCAAAAAAATTGGGGTAGATTTCCATAAAGAGAACCTCATCATTTGGATTAATGATGACCAAGTGCCATTCAACATGAAAGATGTATTAAAGAATTCAAATGAGGGTGACTCATTAGGAAAATTTGATGTGCTCAAATCTTTGAAGGGACGAGAGGATGGAGAACATATGACAACGGATATCATGTTTGAAGAAGCTATGAAAGTATCTATTTAAGAAGCAAAAGAAGAAAAGGAGATGAGGTCTAATGAGGAAGACCCAAGAAGAGAACAAATCACCCTTTTACCAGGCAAACTGCTAGATTCCATGGAAGATTCAGGGAGTTTTTTTATTCCCTATTTTATTGATAGTTCACTTGAAAAAGGGACATTACTGAGCTTAACTAGTTTTCATAATTTTATCAATATTGTCCTTCTGATCATTTTGCAATTTATAGCTTACTTATAGGCTACAAAATTGATGTTGAACGAAAAGGGCAAAAGTAGGCTGTTTATAATTGATCCTGACTAAGCTTCCAAGGATGTAAGGTTAAGCTAATGTCCCTAAATTAGCACATTTATTCATTATATTTAAATTGTTGTGTAGTTAGGTTTGTTCTAAATTCTAAAATAAGTTTTAAATGATTTGGACTGGTTTGGATTGCTAATTCTTTTACTTTCTTGAATCACTTATAAAATAGGGAAACACTTTCAATGTCAAGCGGATTTGTTCTCAACACTATCACCATCACCACCTCCATCACCATAAATGGTTTCATGTTCTAACCCTTTCTTTTCATTTTTGTTAGTATTTTCTTCTTATGTTTTATGTATATTGTGTTTATTTCCCCTGGTGTTTTTGTGTACCCTTCTTACATTGAGGACAATGTGTTGTTTAAGTGTGGGGATGGTTATGTGTTTTTATCTTGAGTGTGAATTTTGCATATTAAATTATAGATTGTTTAGGTTACATGATGTGAATTTTGTGAATGCGTCAATAGCTAGGACTTAACAGGATAAATTTAGCCTTAAACATAGCCTTTTAGGTTACGAAGATTTATTAGCATGTGAAATTAATGACCTAAGTTACTTAGGGATAAATATGCTAGTTAATTAGGATATGATGTTAGTCCATTCACCATAGGAATTTGCCACACTCTTTTATAATTTTAGACTAAACATATATGTGGCATTATTAGTACAATTTCATGAGAATGATTAGGTAAAGCAATAAGGTAGGTAAAATTTTGTGTTAACAAATTGTATAATTTTAACTAAAATAACTATTCCACTGGCCTTCGGGTTATGAATAGAGCTAGTAGCCAGTTAAGAATGTGATGTAGCTGAGTAACCAGATCGACATGCATAAAAAATGTGTGCCTTTGTGTAACATCCCATTACCTATAGGAAGGTTAAAATAGTAAATATGAGGGATTAAAGAGAGGCTTAGAAATGCTTCTTCATGCTCATGCATAATATTCATACACATATACATGAATAGTGAATTTATCTACACATGAAAATAAGTGTACATGCATTCATGAATAATGCCGGGTATAATTGGAGTGATTTGTGAATTTTTGAAAATTATGAATGTTTCTACATTGGAAACTTTACGAGTTATTAGAATTGTATTGTTTTTTATTTTTGGTAAATTTAGGAATAAATTCAAAAATTTTGGGATTTTCTTGGATAATAGAAAAAAAGAAATCAAAAGAATATTGGGGATAATTGGATTGTAGATACGATAGTTGTATTGTAAAAAGGAGAGCTAAATGGAGTTAGTTTCAAAAGAAACTAAGTTTAGTTTATTCATTTAGAAAGTGACAAGTGTCACTAACTTAGTAAGTGGGTTTTGTATTTTGTTGAAATAAGTTATAATTATCTGAGATTCGATAAAGGTTTAG
>JANSVA010000006.1:28612802-28641212 GCA_025504915.1 Erythroxylum reticulatum | reverse complement strand
TAAATCAAGTCATAAGTATTTCCCAATAAAGTTAGTGCTGTATCTGATACATTAAGTAGAAATTTGAAATTGAGGTTATCAGATCTAGTGCAAAAAGGAGTATAGAATGTGGAGTTGAATTTTGGGCAAATCAAAGTGCTATTTGCTATGGAATTGAAGATCAGTATCACATGGAAGGATTAATCAGGCCCAAATTGAGGATTCAAAAATTGTGAATCTTATTGAGAGATTGAAAATAAAACTAAATTTTGGGTTCGAATAGGAAGAATGATACATTGTGATTGAAATAAGAAGTATGTGTATCGATGAAGATGATAGAGCAAGGAGATTGTTAGAAAAGTATAAATGGTAACATAAGTTATACATCCTAGTAGGAATACGCTGGAACATCATTTAGCGACTAAAAATGTAGAATCAAGTAACTGAATGTTTAAATTGTCGACGTTCTTAACTGTCAGAGATATGCTTAAGGCTTATAATTTAGAGTTCATAGGAACATGAGATCAATGTATAGTTCTATTTGACCTTAAGCATCACAATCATTATCATAGTAATTTCATTAGAATGTTGCATGAGAAGTTAGATGATAGAAAGAGTCATTCGCTTTTGTATTATGATGATTAAGGCCTAAAATGGATGAAGGCCATAATTGATTGGAGAGATTGTTGATAAGTGAAATTGACCAGTATTAGAAATTAAGTGAACCAAGAAAGATGAATGAATTAGTAGGATCAATGTCAAGGGCATGGAATACAGTAAAATAGACATAAGAGTTAAGTGCACTGACACTATAGGAATATGAACTATAAAATGTCTCTGAGAGTATCACCGTGCCAAGGTGTGCTCAGGTTATGAAAAAGGATTACCTAAGCCTGACATGAATATGTCTGTATGAAATAGTTATTAAAAGTGATACTGATGAAAGATGTCTTAGATTCATAATGTGATATATGTGAGGATGTTAAGAATATTGATATGATGTGATATTGGTGTTATCGACACAAGAAGTGGAAAATTGTGAGTAATCTGAAGTATATTGAGGAAACAGATAAGATAGGGTGATATCTGAATAAGTCATTGAAGGATGGATTGAATCTGTTAACTAGGGTAATTTAGAAGAAATTATTTGAATGATGAAGTTAAATGGAACACGAAGGAGCATAAGAGGAGGTGACATACCCCTGGCCATAAATCAGTTTGGTAAGAATTTCAAGGACAAAATTCTTTTAAAAGGGGGAGAAATGTTGGCCCCCAACTTTTTTTCATAATGAATAAGTATGATTTACATTAATTATAAGGTCTTTATGGAATCTTGTGGAGTTAATTATTATGTTAATGTTAGAAAGATTATATGATATAGGTTGATTGAATTAAAGTGTAAAGTTTATAAGAATGTTCAAGGGTAATTTTGGCAAGACACTTAAGATTAAAAGAACATAAGCCTATAAGGAAGGGTAAAATGGACTTTTTGGACTCATTAAGGGTAAAAATGGAAGAAAGAAATGTATTCTTGCATTTAAGTAAAGAAAAAAACGTGAATTGGGAGAGAAGAAGAGAAAATAAGAAAGAAAGAGAAGAGAATTTCAGCGGTTGAGGTAAAGGAAGAGAATTGAGCTAGGGTTTCTTCATTTCTTAGCTTTAAGAGAGATTTTGAAGTGCTTGAAGAAGAGAAAAAGGGAGAGAAAGAGAAGAGCTTCCATTTGAGCCAAAGATCTCTTTATTTGGTGAAGAATCAAGGTAATATCATTTTAAATCTTTTGGATTTTTGGAAGGATTTTAGTTCATGGAGTTTAGAAAATGCATGGGTTTAAGAATTGTAAAACCAATTTTAGTGATTATGCTTTGAGGGATTTTCATCTGAAAACCCTATTGAGTGGGATTTTTGTTATTGTATAAAGGGGATCAAAAGAGGCAAGAGCAACAGGAGAAGAGATATATTGAGTAAGTCTGTAAGCAAGGAAATCAAGGTAGGTTACATTTTTATAATTGAATAATAAGCCATTAATGTTTCTTTCAAGAAAAGGGGAATAAATGTTTTCAACTACTTTTAGATGTGCATTTAATGTTCTTTAAGTGCTTTGAGAAAGTGACACATGTTGTGTATGAATTATGAAATGAAAAACAGAAATGATTTTTGAAAGGATATCAAGTTTATGAAATCATGTTTCAAAAATGTGCCTTTTTGGGCAACAAGTTTTTAAGATGTGAAATGTATGATTATGTGAGTTTGTGGTAGTCCTCTAAGTATGTCAAGTGCACTTTGACCAAAAGCTTCTCCCGCCTGCCCGCTAGTGGCATGGAGCTGCTTTATGGACTCCCCTAAGTTCACAGCAACGCAAAACCATCATATGGGATTGCGTTAGTACGTTCTGTTTGCAGCTACATATGACCCATATGGGAAATGTGTAGTATGTTTTGTTTATGGACCACCTAAACCATTTTGATGTGCTTATGTGATTATGTTGTGTTAACAAGTTTGATGCATTCATGTTTTGTAGTTGGAGAATTTGACTACATGATGAGAAAAATGTGTTTTTATGAACTCCAGGAGAATTTTCTATGACAAGTGAAATGTTTTCAAAGGTTTTGCTTATTTTTTGTTATAAACTGTTATCCATGAGCTTTCAAGCTCACCCCCTTTTTGCCCCATCTTCAGGTGATAGCTAAGAGATCAAGTGATCAAGAGCCTCAGGGAATTTCTCCAAATTTGCTTAATTTGTATTTTGAGTTTATTTTGGGAAAGCACAATGTTTTAATCGCATTTCAATAATCTTTTGTAATTTGAGATTTTGAGATGATGATGTAATGTGGCTTGAAATGCCATTAAAGATTTGTAAAACTTTATTCTTTGGATGCTATTGAAATATGAATGGTGTATGGATGATGTGAGTTGAAATTAGATATACGTGAAGAAGTTAGCAACTTGAGTTGATGATTTTGAACATGAATGGTTGATATATATATATATATACACACACACATATAAGTGAGATGTTATAGATAAAAAAAATAGGCATTATGAATGATGAGAATCAGTTGTAAGTGATGAGTCAAATAATTTAAGGTTTCAGAGTTTAATGAATTCAATTTGATAGCTGAATGGTTATGCTCAAGACATTCCAAGTTTGCACAGTGCAAATTTCAAGTCTTCCATAGGGGTAAATTTGATGTTCTGAGTTTAGGAGAAAAAGTGGATTAATCTAGCTTGAATTGGGCAAAGTTATCTTTTGGAAAGTTTTATTTTGTCTTTCTAGATTTCCAACGGTATATAGTATGAAATTGTTGGACATCGGAGTCAAAAGTTATGCCAATTATCCCAAATAGGTATTAGACTGAAACTTCTTCTGATCACTGTTATCTAGTCCAATTTTGACCTGTATATGACAGAATCTTTCTTCAAGGTCTTCATAAAAGTTATAGATCTTGCAGTCTTATTTCAAACCATCTAAGAATAACCTTGATATGATATATGCGATTTGTAAAATCTGTTCATAAACTTCTTCTGGGTACTGTTCATCTTGTATCATCTTGTCCAATTTTGACCCTGTAGATGATAGAATCTTTCTTCAAGATATTAATAAAAGTTGTAGATCTTGAAGTTTTATTTCAAATCATCTAAGAATTACCTTGATCCAATATCTTTAGAGAAAGTTATGTCATTTGTAAAACATATTCTGTGTACTATTCATAAACTTCTTCTGGGTACTGTTCATCTTGTATCGTCTGGTCAAATTTTAACCCTCTAAATGATATAATCTATCTTCAAAGTCTGCATGAAAGTTGTAGATCTTGAAGTCCTCTTTTGAACCATATAAGAAAGACCTTAATATGGTATATCTAGAGAAAGTTATGACAATTTTTCCAATTCATTTGACCCTTCATCTAGTTCGTCTGACCCTTCGTCTGGTTTCATCTGACCCTATCATCTAGTCAAATTTTGACCCTCTAGATGACAAATTCAGGATCTTCATTAAAGTTGTAGATCTTAAAGTTCTCTTTTGAACCATATAAGAACAAACTTTATCTGGTATCTCTAGAGGGCATTATGACAATTGTTCCAATTCGCCTAACCCTTCGTCTAGTTTCGTCTAACCCTTCGTCTAGTTTCGTTTGACCCTTCGTCTAGTTTTGTCTAATTGTATTGTTTAGTCAAATTTGGACCCTTTAGATAATAGAATCTATCTTCAAGGTCTCATTAAACTTGTATATCTTGAAGTCATCTTTTAAACTGCCTAAAGAACA
The DNA here is from genome assembly GCA_025504915.1 of Erythroxylum reticulatum. NCBI lineage: Eukaryota > Viridiplantae > Streptophyta > Magnoliopsida > Malpighiales > Erythroxylaceae > Erythroxylum > Erythroxylum reticulatum. The sequence continues at coordinate 28,636,970 of JANSVA010000006.1, read as the reverse complement.
CCTTAATCTGATATCTCTAGAGAATGTTATGCCAATTTTCTTGAAACAGGTTAAACATGATTGAGGACAAAATCCTTGTTTGATTCTTTCGGTAATAACTTTATTACCCGACCTCCAAATGAAGCGATTCTTAGACCATTAGATTCCTAACACATTTTCCTACCCCTCAATGAACTTTTAGAGCTTTTAAGTTTGTTTTGAAAAGGATTGATTGAATCAAAGTAAGGTATGGGTTGGAAGAGTATGAATCGAATTTTAATTCTGTTAGTGAGACTTTAATTTCTGGATGGAAGTTGAGAACAAAATATTTGCTTCAATATTAGAATAATTTAGAAATGGGGCTCGAAACTTATGATATCAGAGAATGAAGATAAACCAAGGATGACTAATGAGGGTTAATTGGAATAACCATGCATGGTAACAAGCACAAGCACACATTTTTATGACATCAGAGTCGGGCTCCAGAATCGCGGTCTAACACAAGGCCTTAAAACAAGGCATATGCCCCTCATTTTTTCTCATTTCTAACCAAGTTCTCTCTTAAATTCCTCCAAAATTTCAATTTTTTTAATCATTTAGAGAGATAAACTACCCCCTTATGCTTATAAATCATACATAGAATACTTTAGTATATGATTTTTCATAACCAACTTTTTATCTTTATTAATATATTTTATATAACAATCCTTTTTCCTTATGTTGATGCATCTTGGACTATTTAATGTTATAAATTATTTTTTATGCTTATTTGATGATTAAATATATTAGTCATTATTTTTAGCGTGTTATAAAAATGAATTAGGAGAAATAGGATTTATATGTGCTTTATGTAGTTGAAAATACTTAGTGACTCATATAGGTTACTCTAGTGCCTTAATTTTATGGATTGATTGGTTTAAGCTGTATAGTGGACTAAGAGGTATAAGGATTGAAATTTTAGTATTATAGAATGTAGGAAATGGTTATAATATGCATTTATAATGAAAACACAACATGGAACTATTATAGGTCAATTTTATTATGCTTAATAGCTCATTTTTATGTTTTCACATATTTACACTATACTCTATATTTATCCATTTGAGTAATATTATATATAGTTTTATGATCTTATGTTTTTTTAGGTATCAAACTATAGTAAGGACTTAGGGACCACTTAGACTACCTAAGAGATTGCACATCAGTCACCATGTAAGAAGGCTATAGTGGACACCTCTACCTCTTTCGTTGCGCACCATTAACCTAAGGACATATGTTCTAAAGAGACAACTGAGGCCAATACCTATAGCCCCAGTGTTGCCACCATGTTAGCAAAGCCACAGGCTCCTACAAATGACTAGCATCAGTTAGATCATCCACTAATTCAGTTTATTACCGAGGCACTATAGAAGCGATACCAAGTCTTTCGTATTAGATAGTTCAAGATGCCCCGCTTTATAAATTAGGATGTGCTTAAGTAGGTCAATCTTGCTGATATGGTGTATGAGATCATTTTATTCAATGAGTGGTTCTACTAAGAGATCATTTTAGAGTTCGTATGTAGCCTTGAGGTAGACAACACTATGACATCATAGTTATACACAATAGTACTCTATTTTAGACCAGGATTTATGGACCATACTTGGATCTATAACTAGTTTGATCTATGTAAGATCCTACATTGAGGAGTGTGTGGGATCATTTGCACCAATTATGATCCATATCGATTAGGAATTTTCCATGTGAAGCTATTAGAGGTTGATTACTACCATATAACCCTGTCATCCTAAAAAGTCCAGGGCATCTAGATTTTGATTCCCTTAGATGAGATTCATACACAAACTCTTGGTCCATTCATTATATGTAAGCAAGGAGAGCATATGAGTCTTACAAGGTGAGAAAATTTAGAATGAAGGAAATAGAAAGATTTACAAGGTATATAAGTTGGGTTAAGGGTGCAATGTGATCGAGATGTATATAGTGACGTTAAGTGAGTAACCCCCACTAATTTAGTTCAGTTCCTTATTATTTGAATTTAAGGATATTATATGATATCATATGTTTTAACTTTTTGAGTTGGCTGAAGATCAAACAATTTATAAAAAATATGTTTGTTAGAAGGTGATACAAGGATGTTGTTCAATGGAATACAAACATAGAAGTTGACAACATTCGAAAGGATGATGATATCACTATTAGTAGAAAACATAAGTTGGAGCTGGTTTTTTTACAAGGCCCATTTAATTATTTTATTGATTAGGCATTAAATGTTGAGTAATAATGTTTTCTTCTTCAGAAGTAAGTAAAAAGAGCGAACAATATGTTAAAAGAAACAACTAAAAATTTTTATATTAGGAATGTAATTGAGTCTAGGGTGTTGGTGACATTTGTAGGTATAGTAATTCCATTTAAGAAGATTTTTTTAAAAAAAGTGTGGTTATCTCTAATCCATATGGTAGGATATAAAAAATGTTAAAATCTTAAGCAAAGAAGGTAACAAAAAAAATAAAACAAACAGGTTAGTTACTTAATAATTTAAAGTGATAATAATAAATTGAAAAATTAAATGTGTTTTTTTGCATGATATTACTAAATGATTGATGATATATATAATTATCTTTTTAATGTTGTTAGTTAGGATTGACAATAATTAAGGAGCAAAATTTGAAAACTTGTTTTAGTTTCAATAAGAGAAGGTTAGAAATATAAACTACCATTTCATTCCATTACTGCATTTAATAAAATATGTGGTAACATTTGGTAATGATTTTATGTGAACTAACAATATAAGCTATCATATTTTCCCAAATTGTGAATATGTTTTAAGTTCAACCTCAACCACTTATATTTACTTTGTTGTTGTCCGTGAACAATTCTAAAAGCAAATGATGTGTATAAATGATTGTATATGATATGTAATTCATTATTTTTTAAAAAGTAGTCATGGTATTATATTGAGGGAGTTATGGTAATTTTTAACGAACCTTTGTATTGTTTCATACATCTATATTAAACTGTAATCAAATCTTAGAAATTTTAGTTTTTTGTATGTCCATTTTAAAAAAGCAAAGAAATGAATAATTTCTTACATTTGTAGTGAATGTTTGGTGATTTAGGTAATATGAATTGAACAATTACAATATGACATATAATAAAATAAATTAGAACTTGATTTGATTTTTTTACTTTTAATTTCCTCTTATGAACTTTTTAGCTAAAAAATTCCATGAGTCTAAAACTATTATGATAATGCGTGGCCCATGTTATCATGCATGTGCTTAATAACATGATCATGTTTATAGTTGTGGTTGACAATAGGAGATGAAAAAGAGCGTCATTGTATTTAAATTGAACCTCGTTATAATTGAAGCAACATCACAACAAAATTGTGTTAATTTTACGAAGGAACAATTGGACCAATATTAAATGTTGCCTATAATAAAACTAATGTTGCATGCTATTTTGGTTAATAATATGATTTAAGGTCTTATTTTGCTGGTTATCAGGATTTCACTAGTCCCATAAGAAAATATAAAACACCTTATTAAATATTTATAGCCCTATATAGAGATTTATTGATAATTGTGGGGAATAGAATTAAATTAGAGAATATCCATATATATAGATGGTCAGTGCAAACTTTCATGAAAGAGAATAAGAGAAGTAAAGTGTGTACAAGTCTTAGCTTTAGTGGAATACCAAAGAATAACATTGAGCTAATTGCTTATATAAACTTTAACAATTCATCAAAGCACTAATCTAATCAATTCTTTGTAAGGATTGCCGATTATTCAAAGAATATTTAAAAAGTGCTAGTCACTATTATTTGATGTTTAACAAAATTATAATTATTTAATAGCTAACTATCATTAGTTTTTTAAAGCAAATTATTACAATTGTTAATTTATGGGTAGTAAATTGTTAAATGTCATACACCAAAATTGTAATTCATAAAGATTTAATTTATATGTGCTATATGCAATACTCATGATATTTGAAAACATAAAAGTCCAAGTAGATCACTGTTAAGTTTGACAAGTCTAAATAAATAAATAACAAATGAGAAGAAAAGTTTGGAGCATTTGATGTCTAGACATTTTAAGCTAATGTTAGACATGATTATTTAAATGAGAGATATTGTTAATACTATATGTATTTTCTTAACTATGATTATTTTGATTTTATTTAAAATTAAGCATATGGAGCTTGATTATAGATGTGTTCCTTAGACTTTTAAAAGCAAGGGAGTGTTGATCATTGTCTTTTAACTACCTTTATGAATATGGGCGTCGTAAGTCTACAACTTCCCATATGGTCCATCATTTTTATTGATCCCCATAATATACATGATATTTCCATCATTTGGGAACACATGTATTGGTTTCATAGGTTATGGAAATAATATAATACCTTATAATCTGACATCCTTTATTAATTATATATGATTTAGTTGATCTAAGTTCCTATATTAAATTTAATTTTCCTATCAATTTTTACACGATAAACCTTTTTCTTATTAACCATCTATATAAGGAGTGAGTTCAACTTAAATTCATTGACAAGGTTGTATTATAATTTACACAATTGAGGAAGAAAATATAGAAACCATGAATTCTTTAATGGATATATATCAAATTATTTTTTGGTACAATACTATAACATGTTCTTATATCTACTTTTACCACCTAACCAACACAAATATCAGATTATGCACAAATGTGTAAGATTTTATTGTTGTACATAAAACATTGGGAAACTTAAGCTCTAATTCATGTTTCAAAGAAACATTAACATGACACTTCATATCACATGTAATTTTATATTGATATAATAAGTAATATAATAATTTTGTGTAGTTTTCCTTGCCAATTTCATTTTTATGCTAAAATATTTAAGCTTCACCATATGATTGTAGATCCTTGGTGTTTATTTAAGCATGAAAATATGTCCATCAAGAGGCCATATTCAAAGAATAAAAGAAGATAGTTTGCCTATAAGGAGATAAAATTTTAAAGTTTTTTTAATTAATGATAATTAGGATAGTTCATTATCAGATATGGATGATCAAGCAATGCCTATAAAGAATGAAGTTATGGACTTAATAGTTTAATGATAAAACATTTAAGTTCATATGCAGACATATAGGGAGGATGACATTTTCTATTATAAATACATCACTTCTTGCGCACGACTAAATGTTTTGTGAAACTAAAATGTTGCATACTAGAATGAAGGTGAGACAATTGATTGTCATTTACATACTACTCATCATTTTCATTAGTAAAGTATTAGCCACAACTCTTTAAATTTTATTGAATATTAATATTAATAATATTGAACATTAACCTTATTAGGCCATTACTTTACACATTAAATTTCTTTTCTATACATAAATAATGGTCAAGTATATTTCAAATAGGATATACACATATAATGCTAGAAGTGTTGAGACTTAATATTGAATGTATGAATTTTGTGGTATCATATGTACTGAGGAATGATATTTTTAAAAAATAAATAGTAAGATTTTCATATTAAATTCAAGGTGTTACTAACATGGTATGACCAATGGTATTTTTGGATATAACAGTGGTATTAATAATATCTATAATAAAGTGTGGTATTATTTGTATGGAGGCGCATATAGCTAACTTTGAAGTTTCTTATTTAGTTACATAATTTCTTATATTAAAATATATTATACAACTTTTCTTATCTAATTAGGTTTAGTACCATAATATGATTAATGTTTTTAATAATTAACCAACTTAAGAAATGTAATATGCATTTAATATAAGGATGCTTATGCATTACATGCTCAAGAATGATTATATGCTTATGTCATTTCCTATGTTTCCTATTACATAACTAACTATACAACCATGCAATGGGCTCTAGAATACAGTTTCAAATAAGGACATATGCGTAAACATGTTTATTTTTATGAATTTTCAATTTGCTACTTTCTTTTCATCCAAAATATAAATTGGAAGGTGCTTAACTGGTTCCTCCATTTCTTAAATTGAAGTAAAATGAAATTTCTTTTAATGTATTTCAATTTTTTAGAAGATATATATATTTAAAATGTTTATTGAGTTTAATTTTATTTTTATTATTTAATTTTATGAATCTCTCATGCTATACCTTTCAAATGTCTTCCACTATATAGTTCCCAATAGAGATTTACTGAATTTCCACTATATGTTCTAGTAAATGAAATGCCTTCCAATTTGTAATTTAAACTATTAACCCAAATAAAGTATAGGAAATGTTTCTTTTTTCTAGGTATGTAAAGTAGTCATCATAATAAGAAAAAATATTTTAAAAAACTACCCATTATTTTTTAAGAGTTATGTGTTTCTTCTTCATGCAAAACTTGTATCTTGTAGGTATTATATTCTTTTACTTTTCTTAACTCTAAATAATATTTTTAACTTATTAATTATATTTTTAAAAATATAAACATGTAATTTTGTAGATTAAGCAACTTTGTCTTTGGGCACTATTGAATAAGGAATTTTCATGATGATAAATCATCAATGTTTGATATTAGAAGAACATAATTAATACAAATTTGGCATAATTAGAAATGTAATATGGAAAGAAGAAGATCAAACGATATGGAGCTAATAATACATGTATAGATGCTAAAGAAAATAATATAAGGCAAAGGATTATTTCGATAGAAGTGAAATCTTTTTGAGAAAAAATACATCCTTACATCCTAATACAAATTAAAAAAGGTGGAAGAGAAAAAGGAAGTATGTAGTACTCTTTTACATCTATTATCTATTAACCTTAAATATATGTCTATTGGGTGCAAGAGATAAACATATTGATTAACTTTCTCATTGGATAATTAAAAGGGAAAATAGTTATTTTGTTAAGTAACTTTTATTACAAAGTTAGAAGTAACTTTCTGTAATCCTCAATTTGGAATACAAGATCTACACTGAACTATACCTATTTCTGTGTTATTCCACTAAAGGTCAAAATGACATCACTGAACATTGTATTATAACTCAAATGATGCAACTAATAAGGATTTGTCTAATTGTTGACATGTTCAATTAATGAATTGCAAATTATTAATGAAGATTGATTGTTTCTTTAATGCAAGACTAATATCACTATACTGGATGATAAGAGGGAACCTTTGATTATGAAGGAACTAAAAAAATTATAAGAAAATATGATCCTTATCTTTCATGGAATTCTAAATATTACAATGAATTAAATACATTGTTGTTAGAAGATTCAACATATAAAGCTTTACACAATCTAGTACACTTGGATTACCACATCTCTTGTGTCATAATTTTAGGATTATAATTTATTTCCTTATTTTGAATGTCTGTTACAACCATATATATATGCCTTAACCTCTCTTTTCAACTGTATACTGGAGTATTTTCATACTCATATTGATACTAGGAGATTAACAATTCCACCTTCGGTTAAATAAATTTTATCATGGTTATTGATTTTTTTAATTTGGAAAATTGTAATAAATTTTTAATGCTTCTATCATTATCTTGTTTCTATATTATTCCATTTAAGGTTTTAAATAGGATTGACTAGTGATTTTCTTGCATACTTAGGTCGATTAATTGATGCACCTAATATGCTTAAATTTATTGCATGTAATCCTTACGACCAACTGCCCATTATAAAAACAAATCCATATTGGAGTTTTTATCATAGGACTATAAGAGGTTAATGCTAACATTCTTAATATATCTCTATTCTTATAATAATAATATTAAAAATCAAGGCCATTCAAAGGTTTTCCACTTGTAACTTTATAATTGCTTAAGGAAACTACTATTTGCCATATGTTTAAGTGTCTCTATATTAATTAACTTTCTATATCGCAAGTTTCCCAATCTCATTTAAATGTAAATAAACTTTACATAACTTTCTAATACCTAGTTAGCGTAACATGTTAATAATATAAATGAAAATATTATAACCTTTTGATAATTTTAATTTTACATTACTCAATTTAATGATGTTCCTATATACAATTACAACAAAAAAAGAAACCATAAAAAAGGAAAATATAAAATCCAACATAATTTTTTTGGATTATTGTGTTCAAGATTAGTCTCTTGTTTTTCATCATTCTTATATGGAGACTATAAAGGCTGTAGCAGGGTTTAGTATTTAATATAGACAGGATAACCACTCCTAAACTCATCCGTCTAATCTGACTTCTCATCTTAATCCTTCTGAAGTTCTTAAATATTTTTTAGTTTTTTCTTGTGTTTTTCTAATTTCTAAGGATATTCCTCTGATCCTTCTATATGTCCTTTAAAAATTTTGCAAGGATGGCGTCAAACCTTCTCATTTGCTAACATCTATTCTCATTTGGTACATCCATCAACCTCATCTTCGATTATTTCCTCATCACTATCAAACTCAACATCTTTGAAATTAATTAAAAGGTATCCACCCTCAACCATATTTACTAACCTCATGTAGCATATAACTTTAATGTCAAGGTCAAACATTGTACATGTAATGGTCATCTTCTCGAAGTCTATTAAGTACCCTTATGTTCTTTGCTAGATATATGATGAAAAACCCACCATATTACACCTTTTTTTATACCATCATAACTAAAAAACTTAAAAAATAGGATATCAATTGTAATGCTCAACAAAGCACCATATATAGACAAACCACTTTAAGTGGCCACCCCTACTCTCCCTACTCTTAGAAATTTTGGACGCAACTGTGAGATGAAAAAATGTAAGACTATTGAGTTAATATTCAAACCCTTAGTTTTTGTAGAATTGTACTCATAAATTCTATATGAGATTTTATGCTAAAAATTCCTCAACTGTATATATATCTTCAAGCAAGTCAATTATAAAATATTTACATGCAAATGTTTCCAAATAGTTCTAAAAGTAAAACCTATAGTTCATACCAAATTGCTTTATTGACATTGCAAAATCTGCACCACCATTAAAAACCTAATAACATTTAGCTTATGTTACCCAATGTTTTTACTAAACTTGAATGATTTTCAAAATTCAACTGTCAATTCAGTATAAGAATCTTAAAAGGTGTCAAAAAGCTTGAGAAACCCACATTCTCAATTATATCAATCAATTACATATTCAAATCACTTTATACAAGACTATTGTAACACCCCACTCTCGCAGGACTCGAACCTGACATCGTGAGTAATATCCGAGTCCGTGCCCCGCTAGGGTGTCGTGCTAGCTTGCTGAAACAGTCAAAACTTAGTACATAAATTTTTTTGAATACAATCAAATGTACAGAAATCAGTAAACAATTTGAGCCCGCTTTATTTCACAAACATTTTCAGTCATAACAATACAATCAACAAAATTTCAATAGCCATTTGGGGCCCATTACTAGTATAAAACATTTTTAGTCATAATGACTTTACATTACAATATAAATCCATTTATATACATATGGTACAAAAATTGCGGAATACATTATTTTACAGAAATCTCGGAATACAAATTTATACAAATAGGAAAAAATTAATATAGACGCGAATTGATCCCAACCCTTATCTTTTCCTTGCATGCAGTATGTATACTCCTGTTTGCCTAACGGGGTATTCTTTTGAGTATGAAAAATATTTGCAAATTTTGGGTGAGTTTTGCAAACTCAATGAGTGACCATCATCGATGGCTTACCCAATCACGTAACACATAAATCACATCATTTCTCATTTCACACTTCACATTTAATACAATTTAATCACTCATATTATGCATATGTAGTGTATATGAGACCCACTTTCTATTTGTTACTTTGTTATGACTAAATGCCTAAACTATCCTATATCCATTAGATATTGGGCTCATTACTAACTGTCTCATATACGATAAGGATAGGGCTCATTTTACATAGTGAGCCTTAGGCTCTTAATCACTTTCTGAGCTCGAGACTCATTTCACATTTTGAGCTTTAAGCTCTGATCGGTAGCTACTCAGGTCACAATTTCCATTATATTTCATGCATTTATGAAATGGAATGTATCAATCACATTTACATGTTCCGATTCAATCACATTCCCATATTATCAGACCTTAGTTCAACATTTAACATTAGAGTTGAGAATCACATTTTCACTTACATGCAAATGCTCATTCAAAACACATTTATCATCAAATTATGTACACTTAGTTCATCTCATTCATATACAAACAACACTTCAATATCTTAACCAAGCATCACAATCATCGGACCTCTTGTTTGGAAACCAACACAATCAATCACATTCATATAGACATTCAATAGTCAATCAATACCAAAATTCAATCAAAACAAACAATGAAATGAGACCATCTAGGTCTACTCACAGTACGCTCTAGATTAGCATTCAAAATTCTGGAAACGACTGAATGCCGACGTTTAACCTGCACATCCCATTTATGTAATACATACATACACACATTAATAATTGCACAATTGCAAGCATTTATTTATGCATACTTGTGCATATGGACTATGTTCAATACATGTTCAATGACAATTCCAGGTACTTTATCAAACTTCACATCTGATGCTTATTCTCATTTTATAACTCAATTTCTTGTCATTTCATTTTAGCATTATTTGCTCTAATAAAAATCAAATTCTCACTCACTTTTACTAAATACACTTTACTCACACTTTACTCCTCTTCTTGAATCACAACTTCAATCATATGAACCCCTTCATCTCCACCAAGAAATTCCATCTGAAATCTTTCAGGAGAGATTGATTGATGAATTTGGGACAGAATTGGTGAGGAGTTCATGAAAATGATAACTGGAATATTTTCATTAAACATGCTTTGGTGCAAACATAATAAAAAATAGTTGTATAGAGTTTTGACCGATTTAGTGATTTAGCATGCCACCCTCGCAGGGCACGGACTCGGATATCATCCATAGATGTCAGGTACGTGTCTTGCAGGAGTGGGGTGCTAAAACTATACATTTAACTATGCCTATTAGGTTTAGAAATCCTATTTTTAAGAAATTTCATACCTTTTCAACTAATGTCTACTGTTGAAATGAACCATCGTGTGCTCTAACTCCTTTACTAGTGGACCTTTCCTATTTGAACCTTCCTTTCTTATCCTAATGCCTTGAGTCTTACTAAGATGGTTTGCTATTATTTTTACATAAATTTTGTACCAATAATTCAAATGTTTCCATACTAATTTGACCCAATTTTGAAAATCCCTATACTTGTTAAAGCCTAATTTTACATGATAAATTTCAAGATTTAAATTGAATCCAAAATACAATCATATAAACAAGATTGTTATAAATTGTAGTTGTATGAAAATCGTGTTGGTTAATTAAAATGACATATAATGTTTTTAAAATTAGGATGTTATTTTTATGGTTATTGAATTTATTAAGAACTTATATAATTTGTCTTTAGGTATGGTATTTTCATATTAAAGTTTAGGTGTTAGTTAATTTTAAATTTAGGATGGTATTTTATGTACATTACTATGATATTAGCTATATTAAGTCTTAGCAAAGTGTGCATTGGTACATAGTATTTTTGTACTAAATTTATTATGCTTCCTTTTAAAGTTGAAGTCAATGTCTAGCTTATTGAAGAAATTCACAAGCATACCTTATCACTTAGTCATGTTTCTACACTTTGATTCTTAAACTCGAGCTATTATACTCATATTGATTATATTTTCCTTCAATATAAAGTGCATGGAGGAGAGATTTTTTTTATGAATGTTGACCTAATTTGTTACTTGGATGGAGTTTAGAATTGTATAATCTTGTGCTAGGAAAGCTAAAAAAAGGCCACTTATAGATTTTATAAAATTTTCATCTCTTTCTTACAAAAATTTCATCTTTATTAAAAAATGTGCTCCTATTAGCATGTGTGACTTCTCTAAAACTTTTTATTATATTGGAGTTCACAATTCATAACAAGAGTCAATGTTAAACTATATATGAAACACCTTAATCAATTTAAGATAAAGTCATGTAAAATGAAATATAAGTATGCTTATCTTGCATGTTTCACTAGCCTAATACTTATAATCTGTAACATATATAAAAGTAAAATCTAAGCCAAAAAATCGAGATTAGTAGTTTAGGAGTTTAGGCACATTTTTATTTAAATTTTGGTTATAGAAGGTTAAAAGAGATGAAATTACTTAACATCACCCAATCATATAGGTTTTCAAATCTCGATTGACTCCTTCTATTCTAATTTATATGTGTTGACAACAATATATAAATATAAACCTATAATAATTAATAATTTAAGGTGCACTGAAAATATAACCATGAACTTACTATGATTGATGATCCAAGATGCCAATACCTATACTAAAATTTCTAAGGTACATCATAATTAAATCTAATAGTCATTTCTTTATTGATCAACATAAGTGCGCACTAAAAATGTAGTCAAACTATATAATTCCACCTAATAGCAGTGTATAATAGAAAACCAATTTTACATTAAATACAAATAAACATAATGTTTGTGCTATTTATCTTTTTTTGCCTTTGGCAATTCTTTTAAGAGATAAAATATATGGACCACCCAACTTTTTTAAAAAATTCTAAACTAAAATAGACAAACAACTAATATAAGACACGTGTCTATAGCCTTAAACCAATATTTTGTTACATTACGTATAATGAAATGGGATTTATATTGTTATATATAAAACAAACAATATTTTGTAACCTACTAATGCTTAACACATGTTCTTCTTAATGTCGTCCACAATATGATTAGAGTTAAATATCGTAATCTCTATTGCTTTAACTCAAATGTAATAACACCACCAATGCTCATTTTAAAGTACAAGGGAAAAAACTATAAGCATAAAAAAGTTAACATAATACATTATCTAGTTATGTGTCCATCAATTTCAATTTCCAAATCCTTGTCAATATTTCTTGCACTTAGAAATAATATGTAAGAAATCCGTTAGTTCCTAATAGTACCCAAAGGGGGTGAATTAGGTGTTGATGAATTTTAAAGAAAATATTTCCAACTTAGTGTATTAATGAAAACAATTTATATAATATGAAATATATGAAATATAATAAAAATTTAAATAGCAAACTTAAGCAATAATGTAACAAAAGTGAAGGGCGAGAAATTCAAAATGATTTATAATGGTTTGACTAATAACTCTTGCCTACATCCACTCCTAAAACTTGAAATTCCACCATACCCTTTTACAATCTTCCTTTATGATAAAATGGAACCTCAATGCCATTTAGAATATTCCCAAATATAATAAATAAAAACCTCAATGGAAGCTTAAACTCAAAATAGCCATTTTATCACTTTAATAATATAAAAAAGGCTCACTCATAGTTAATGATTAGATAATAGCTTCTCACTCTCTATTCTTATTTTTCTCTTTGACTTCTTTCTTATTTGATTATGATATTGCCATTTTACCTTTCCACTTTTGGAAGCATATTTTTCCCTTGCCTAGATCTTTCCTCTACTGATTCCCTATCGAATGAGTGGTGCTTAAGGCTCTTGCCTCGTTGGAAGCCTCCCATTTGGACTTCCAAATGGTATTGGAAGTAGCATAATACTCCTTCTCTATAGAGGACTTCCCAGCTCTCTCTAGAGAGCTCCTTGCTGCCAAAAATGGTGACAAGAAGGAAGGTAAGAAGGTGGTTGCTAAAACAAACTCTGTAAATCCTCTTGTTGCTAGAGTTTCAAGAAAAAAAGGTACCTATCTAACATAATAAAGGCACTCTCAAACATTACCAAAATTTGGTAAAAGATAGTATAGTGTCCCTTCTTATAGAACTACTATAGGCTTGAGCTAAATCCTAGCCCTCTGCCTTGATTGGCTTTTTCTAGTATAAAAGACTTGCTTTCCTAGTTGTAAATGTATGGGATAAGGCTAGATGGGGTAAAAAAGTGTTGGATAAGGTGATGCATAAAGAAGATGGCACTATACTCTTTAAGTTCATTGATGAAACAAATTTAGTAGAGATAGTTGAGCAAAGGCCTTTGCACATAGGTGATCAACCCTTGTTTGTTCAGTAAACCAAGTATAAAGCTAGATAAGAGTGAGATTGAGGTATTTCCAATACGGATACATTTTCATAACTTACCTATAGAGCTTTGGACGATAAGGGGTTGAGCTTTATAGTAAGCTCCTTAGGAAATTCATTATGTATGGATACGCAAACAAGCACCATGCAGACAATCGATTATGTTAAATTTTGTGTTGAAATTAAAAAAAATGCTCCTCTACTAGATAGCTTATCGGTTTTAAGATTGGGAGACTTAGGAGAGCTAGAAAATGCTAAGATTCATAATACTTATCCATGGAGGCCTAGCAACTCCACTAAAAAATGGGTCTTGATAAGTGTAAATTACATTATATTTTAGGTTATAGTTTGATATGTGTTTAGCTATTAATTAAATAATTTAGTATGTGTTTAGGTTAGAATTTTGTTATTTTGTTAATTATTTTTGTTTTAAGTGTTTTATAGGTTAGTAAAAATCATTGAGCTTAAATAATATATTTTTGAGGTACCTTGATGTGTTTGTTAGTGTTTCATGGTCAACATCGAAGAATGGAGAAGTTTTGGAGACATTCAGGCCTAAACAACAAGCCATGATTGTGACAAAAGCACTAGAGTTGGCCCATAACCATGACAGAAGGCTTAGAAGTAGGCCACGATCATGGCTTGTATCAGGCAAATGCACAACTACTTCTAAAATTAGAGTTTTGAGGGATTTTTTAGACCTTTTGAACCCCAGAAAAACCCTAGTTTAACCCTAAACACAAAAGAACATAAATAGAACAATAAGAACAAAAAGAAGGAGATTTTGCATTAGCTACTTTTGAGAGAACCCTTAAAGAGGATTGTTGAGAGGTTGAGAAAGAAAAGAAGGAAGAGAGAACTGGAGAAGAAACTGACATCAACATACTTCCTGGATCAGGACTTTCTTAATGTCACTACCTCCCATCCCCATTCAACAAGGTATTTCTTGTTATTTTCCATTTTATAATTGTATATAATTGGGAATCGCAGTTTGATGATAGGATTTGTGAATATTGAGATGTTCTAAACTCACCTTTGTTTTCTTAATCTTTGATTTAACGAAATCTAACTGTTTTTATGTTTATTAGATTTATTGTAATCGATTTGTGTGATAACATAATTCAGTAATAAACTAAGAGGGTGAATCGAATGAAAAATTATTAAATTAGGCTAACGAGAGTTAGGTGCTTTAATAAAAATGAGAAATTAATCAAATTGGTAATTGTGTGAACAGAGATCTCGCATAGGTTCCTATATTTTATTAGACAACTTCATATCTAATTAGGGTTTTGGAGAGGTTGTTAATTGAGAAATTACAATTTTTCATAATCTGATTTGGTTGTGATTTAGGGTTAATGGATATAACTTAAGCGAGAGTAATCAACCTTAGGATCATCTAGAACTAATAATCTAATAAATCGTAATCGATTATGTTAGAGTCAAAGATAGATAAAATTCCCCTTTCTCTCAATTGATAGTTCCTTTAGGTTAATTCTTAATAGTATTGCAATAGCTAAATTGTTAATATTTTCTTAATTGATTCTTGGATTGAATTATGTGATTGAATTGAATTCTCGTTTTAGTTTTGCTATCTTTTGAATTTCTACGAATTATGTTGTCCTTATATTTAAGACTAGATTGTCCCTTTTTATGGGATTGACACCTTAGATATTACGTTAACAACCTGTGTACTTGCAGATTTTAGAGGTTAATCATTAGAATTTACATACATCGAAAAACCATGATCAAGTTTTTGGTGCCATTGTCGGGGATTCCATTAGTTTAATTCTTTAGTCTAATGCTTTTTCATTATCTTTTTTTTCAAAAAGAAAAAAAATAAAGAAAGATGGTTAGGGCGTAAAGTAGAGACACATCAAGACATCTTAGAGTGAGAATGAGGCATCCAAAGATCTAGATGCCAAGAAGAAATGGAAAGAACAATGATGGAAGATAGATATTATAAGGAGCAAGGAACTTTTGCGAACTACAATGAGCCACAGTATGGTTGAGGAAGTAATGATCCTTACTAGAACATGTATAGTCTAAGGTGGCAAAACCACCCAAATTCTTATTGGTCCAATAATATAAGGACTCACTTAGGACATTAAGACCTATTAGGAATTCAGCAAGATCAGTCTAGATTATAAGATTCTAAATTGGACAAGATCCTGTGTAACACGCCACTACCATAGATCATATGCACAAACATCTAGAGGACATCTGAGAACATACACTATAAGAATGGCTTATTAGAGTAATCATATTTACTTATTATGGCATCACAGAAATACAAGTATTTCAAAGGATCAACTTTCCCCATTTCATTAACAAAACATAACTTACATCGTGGCATTGCATTGAATACCTGATCAGTTTATACATCATATTTTAACAATCACATTATGAATACAAACATTTCATGTATCATTTCAGAATAATATGATAATTCATATCATCATCATATATATAAACATTGCATATCTCTACATCAATACAATTCAGTAATTCTTTATAATCATTCACATGATGCATGTAATGATATTTATATATATGCAAATACACATAAGACTCCACTTTCACTTTTATTTTGTTATGACTGAGTGCCTATTTACTGTCGCATGTCCCTTGTAGATATTAGGCTTATTTCAGATACTATTTGGCACCCCTTTGTAAATACCAATCTCATTATTAACTAAGCCTGTAGCTCTTTGTCTACATTTATGAGCTTTAAGCTTTTTCAGGCTGGTCACTCCGATCATAACTCCTTTATTTAATCATACATATTTATGTGATGGAATGCATCATTTCATAAAATATGTTATGAATAACTTTCATTCAAAGTGCAAAGCCACTTATCATATTCATCAGATCTAAGCTTGGCATTCAACATTTAGTTGAGAACATATTTGTTTATATATTCACATACATTTCAAAAGCAATTCGAATATAATCTTGAATATCAAACTCTTCAAACTATCAATGTCCATAATTTTCACAATCATATCAATAATAGTTCAACATCTAAAGGTTAATTAAAAACAATTCAATCAAAGTGAGAAAACATCTTGGTTAACTCAAAGTATGCTCCAGATAAGCTATTTCCTCGATGATCTGGCAATGTATGGATGCGGATGCTTAATTTGTGCTTCTATATCATATAATACACACATATTTACACATTACTAACTTGTTTTAATCAAATGAGCACTCAATCATACACATGTATATGTGTTATGTTCAATACATGCTCAATTGATTATCCTAGGTATGTATCCTTATTCACAAGTCTTGATCATTCATTCATTATAACTTGTATATATCTAGTTTGCAAATACGTTATGCCTTAAGTAAGTTTGATTACTTTAAATTCATCAATCATACATTCATCAATCCTTTCCTAGCATTAAATATTCATACAATTTCCCAATTCTCTTTTAATCTTACCTATATCCTTTGAAGATACATTGATATCAAACAATCCATTCCTTAAATTATAACATCAGTTAATAACCTAAACTTATCAAACACTTAATTAATTAATCAAGCAACTATCTAGGTTCATTTTAAGCTCCAACATGTCTAATTACACCTAAGTAAAGTAACTTATCCTTATATGATTTAAATACCACACAAAACTAAACTTTTCTCACTTCCATGTGTTGCCCATGATCATGGGAGGGACATAATGTAACCCCCATGATTGTGGGTTGAGTGAACCAAAGGTTCACCATCTTTTTTCTTCAATTTTTTCCAGCTTTTAACATCTTCATACCAAATTTAACACATCTTCATCATAGTCCATTACTTATACCTCAGTTATACCTTAATTATATATCAATTCCATATCAAATTCCAATGAAAATCATTCATTTGGAAGCTTACAATTTATGGTCTTTCATGCATCAAAATCAAAACAGAAACTATCATTCATTTAATCATACATGTAGTTCTTTCCCATTTCAAGATCACTATATTAACACACTTCTTTAACATAAATTCACCTTCTTGATACCTCAAATCCTAATCCAATTCTTCCATGAAACAACCTATAAACTACTTCCCTTATACATTAAAAAAAGGCATAGAAGTATCCAAGCTCAAGTATTAGTATCTAGCATAATTCATTATCAACATCATATACAATTCATCCCAATTCAATCATCATAACTCTTCTATTATAACATGCCATAAAGATCAATCTTTTACTTACTTATCTACCTCAAATTTCCACCTTAAAGTTTAAGCTAATTCAGCTCTCCATGCTTGCAAAATCATCACAAATTTAAGGTGGGAATTGGATGGTTTTTAGTTAGGAACAATGACTATAATAAGAACAACTATGTTCTGATTCTTTACCTAACTTTATGAGGGTAAAAGCATGGATTTTGGTGTAGCCATTTAAGAAGATTTAAACCAAAAATGTAGAGCTATGAGATGAAAGCAGGTTTCGGTGGAGAGAGTGAAGAAAGAAGATGAAACATATCAAAAACTTTTGTAGCATTTGTTTAATTAAACTAGGTGCAAGGTGTCATTATCTTAGATTAACATGTGTCCTTAAGCATGCTAACCACTTATCCTCTTCATAAGCCACCAAATGTCACCTAGTTATTAGTCCATTTGTCACTCATGCATTGCTACTACTTGTCAATTAATTAACTATGCCAAATGTCACTCATTTATTTATGTCAAATGCATTTATTCATATGCTTAGCCATCCTAATTTTCCATATGTCAATTTGTCTTGCTACTTGGTATTTTTTCCTCGACCAAATGTACATTTTAATTCATCAGTTTCCAATTGCAACAATAAATTCTAAGTTTACTAATTATAGTCCATCAAACCAAAATTCAAGACATAAACAATACATAATTCACATCATGATCATTTAAAATTTTTCATACCCCAGAATATGTCAATTAAGTGTATATATTATCTTTGAAATGTTTACTAATTCATAATTTATGTGTGTATGCTAATGATATGCATATGAATAAAATGCAATTCATGAATTCTCAATGATATGGTCATATGCAACAATCTAGGGCTCTAACCCTCAATATAGAAAATAGGCTATTACATCCTGGATAAGCTCATGGACATGGAAGAGGGCCAGAAGAGACTAGAATAGAAAATTGAGCAAGTAACAGAAAATCATGCCTTGTCTAGTCACAATCTAGAGATTCGAGTGAGACAACTTTCCTGTTAATTTTGTAAAAAAAGTGTGGAAGACTCTCTAAACAATATAGAAATACATAAAAGAGAGCCATATGAGGCTATTGCACCTAAGAACGAGGGAGAGCCAGAAGGATCATTGATAAACCAAACTGAACCCCACCTTATTGAAGACCAAAACATGAAGAAAGAGGATGACAAAAAGAATGCTAACCCTCCCTATTATTCACCAATTCTTAATATACTATGTGTAAACATCAAAAAATATTTAGTAGATGTCTCTGAAAAAAAAACCTTATCCTTCATATTAATAATGAACAAGTGACATTCAACATGAATGATGAATTAAAGAATCCAAAAGAGAGTAGCTCATTCAAAATAATTGATGTGTTTGAATCTTCTAAAGAGAAAAAGGAGAAGAAAAATGAAAATAAACATCGAGTTTAAAAAAACTATGAAAGTCTCTGTTTATGAAGATTAAGGAAGAAAGAGAGCAACTCACCTGCTTATAGGACAAACTGTTAGATTCGATGAAAGATTTAGGGAGTTTTGTTATTCTCTATTTTATTGACAGTTTGTTAGTAAAATGGACATTACTAAAATTAATTGGATTTTTCAACTTTATCAATATTGTCTTTTTAATCATTTTACAATTTGTAGCTTACTTACAGGCTACAAAACTGATGTTGAACAAAAAGGGTAGAAGCAAGCCTCTCATAATTGATCTCGACTGAGTTTCCAATGATATAAGGTCAAGCTAATAACTATAAATTAGCATGTTTAGTAGTTAGGTTTAAATTGTTGCGTAGTTAGATTTGTTATAAATTTCAAAAATAAGTTCTTAATGATTTGGAGTGCAAACTCTCTTACTCTTTTAAAGCAACTATAAGATACGACAACAATCTTGGTCATCAAGTGCATTTGGTATATTGTGAGTTCATGTTCTAACCCTTCTCTTTTCATTTTTGTTAGTATTTTTTTCTTATGTTTTTCGTATATTGTGTTTATTTCCCCTGGTGTGTTTGTGTAACCTTCTTACGTTGAGGACAATGTGTTGTTTAAGTGTGGGGAGGGTTGTGTGTTTTTATCTTGAGTGTGAATTTTGCATATTGTATGATAGTTTTTTTAGGTTGCATGATGTGAATTTTGCGAATGCATCAATGGCTAGGATTTAATAGGATAGATTTAACCTTAAACATAACCTTTTAGGTTGCAAAGATTTATTAGCTTATGAAATTAGGGACCTAAATTACTTAGGGCTAAATATTCTGGTTAATTAGGATACGATGTTAGTCCATTCACCCTAGGAATTTGTCATACTGATTTATAATTTTAGGGAAATCAAATAAGTTGCATTATTAGTACATTTTCATAAGAATGATTAGTTAAAGCAATGAGGTAGGCAACATTTTATGTTAAAAAAAGAAAAAAAAAGTTGTACAAATTTTAACTAAAATAACTATTCCGCTGGCTTTCGGGTTGTGAATGAAGCTAGTAGCCAATTGAGAGTGTGATATAGCTAAGTAACTAGATCGACACGTATCACAAATGTATGCCTTCATGTAAAATAGCTATAATGACATTCTAATAAATTTACTTAATAAAAACATGACTTAGTTTAGTATCGGATCGACATTCATCACAAATTTTTACCTCCGTGTAAAAAGACTAGATTCATATCCTTAAAGAAAAAGAAATAAAAAACTACCAAACTTGTTAGTAACTTGATTTTTTCATGAAATCCTAATCAGAATATCTACACATTTGTTTTAGCCGAATGATTATCAATGTGTGTGTGCAAGTGATAGAGGTGAATAGACTTAACATTAAAATTTTTATTAGTTTGTACATTTAGTCAAGGTGCTTAGATGCAGATTTCACTTGTTAATAAGTTATAACAACTTGAAGGATTATAGTTAAATTTGTTTCGCTAAGTTGAAGCCATTGTCTTATTATTGCATATGTGTGTTTTGTGTTTTCTTGATTTGTTTGATTGCTTTTGTTTGCTTGAGGACAAGCAAACATTTATGTGTGAGGATATTGACAAGTGTAAATTTCATTATGTTTTAGGGCATAGTTTGATATGTGTTTAGCTATTAATTCAATCATTTAGTATGTATTTAGGTTAGAATTGTGTTAGTTTGTTAATTATTTTTGTTTTAGTATTTTATGGGTTAGTACAAGTCTTTGAGCTTAAATATTATGTTTTTGAGGCACTTTGGTGTGTTTGTTAGTGCTTTAGGGTCAACATCAAAGAACAAAGAAGTTTTGGAGACATTCTAGCTGAAACAATGGCCCATAATTGTGGCACAATAGGCTACAATCATGATAACAGAGCAATGATAGGCCACAATCATGATAACACAATAGGCCATGATCGTGACAACACAATCACTTCCAAACTTAGTGTTTTGAGGGATTTTTTAGACTTTTTGGACCCTTAAAAAATCCTAGTTCAAAAAGAACTTAAATAGAATATCAAGAATAGAAAGAAGGAGCTTTTACATCAACCATTTTTTAGAAAAACCATAGAGAGGATCCTTGAGAGATTGAAAAAGAGAAGAAGGAAGAGAGAAGTGGAGAACAAGCCGACATCAATGTACTTCCCAAATTAGGAGTTGTTCGACATTGCTTCCTCCTGCCTCTATTCAAAATCATATTTCCTATTATTTTCCATTTTTATTATTGTATAGAATTAGGAATAACAGTTTGATGATAGAAGTTGTGAATGTTAAGATGTTCTAAACTTACCCTTGGGTTTTTATATTTGATTTAATGAAATCCGATTGTTTTTATTTTCATTGAATTTATTGTGATTGTTTTCTGTGAGTGCATAATTCGGTAACAAACTGAGAGGGTGAATCAAATGAAAATTTATTAAATTTGGCTAACGAGAGTTAGGTGATTTAATAAGAACAAGAAATTAATTAAATTGGTAATTGTGTGAGAGAGATATCGCATAGGTTGCAGATAGTTTATCAGATAACTTCAGATCTAATTAGGGTTTTGGATAGGTTGTTAATTAAGAAATTGCAATTTTCCATAATCTAATTAGGTTTTATAATTTAGGGTTAATGGATATAACTCGAGAGGGAGTAATCACCCCTAGGATCATATAGATCCAATAATCTGATAAATCATAATCGATTAGGTTAGCATTAAAGATAGGTACAATTCCCCTTTAGTTTAATTCTTGAGTGTGTTGCAATAGCTAAATTGTTAATATTTTCGTAATTAATTCTTAGATTGAATTGCGTGATTGAATTGAATTATTGTTTTAGTTTTTCTATCTTTTGAGTTTTTGCGAATTATGTTGCTCTTAGATTTAGTACTAGATTATCTCTCCTTGTGGGATCGACACCTTAAGTACTACCCAAATGACCTTTGCACTTGCGGATTATCGAGGTTAATCATTAGAACTTACACATATTGAAAAACCACAATCAGGTCCCTAATAGCAAAATTTAGAAAAAAAGGTTAATATAAAGAATTAATGGACACTGAATCAGTTACCACTTCAATAGAGCAAGATAGTGTGGCCAATGATGATGCTAGACAAGCACAAAAACTTAGATTATTATTTTACCATGCTCACCTAGGTTGATGCAATTTGATGTCATAAATCAAATTGTAGATGTAATTGATGAAACTGGGTATAGAACTGATCTAAGTCCTCAACCTAATGTCACCATCCTAGATTAGAGTCGAAGCCTAGAAACAAATCATATTTGTTAGGCCCCAAATTTTTTTTATTTTATTAAGCACAATTTAAATTATTTTGAGGCCTTAATAGATTAATTAATTTGGAGCAATTAGCATGCCAATGTTAGGAGAATTTATTGCTTGAATTGATGCAATTAAAGTATAAATGTAGTAAGAATGCATGAGGGGCAATTTTGGTAGATCACTTAAGTTTAAAGGTTATAAGGCATAAGTAGAAGGGCATAAGGGTCATCTTATGATCATTGAGAGTGTAAGTTAGAATAAGAAAGTTGTGGGCTTGTTTGAGAAGAGCGAAGCATCGTGGGTGTGGGAAGAAAAGAAGAAGAGGAGAAAATCAAGCTAGGGTTTGGAGAGCTTGAAGAGCTGAAGCTAGACAAGTAAGTGTAAGCATTCTTCTACTCTTGAATTGTTAGATTAACCATGTTTAATGATAGTTATAAGTTGAATGTGTGTAGGGAGTTGTTAATGAATGGGGTATGGACATGTTTTAATCTTTTAGGGTTAATGATCAAAGATAGATTTTGATGTATTTGTTAATGATATTATGTTGAAATGAGCTTGGAAATGACGTAGAAGAGATGTTTTAGTGTTAAGAGGGGTTATATTTGAAAGATGGTAAGTATATAGTTGAAGAATGTCGAGAAATTTCTTCGGTTTGGGTTTCTAGAAAAGATCGTCGCGGCGAACTCCAGTATCTTCGCTGCGGCGAACTTTTGATTTCGCCGCGGCGAGCTCCATTTTCCTGTACAGACTTACTTCGGTATTTTGGGAATAACTTTTTATGTAGATATTCAAATGAAGTTATTTTTAATTTGGTGTAAACTAGAGAAATAGAGACACAAGTTTGTGAAGAAATTAAGTTTAAATTAAGTCTCTAAGGATATACATTTTTGGAAGGAAGTTGAGCATAGAATATTATCTTAGTGTAAGAGCAATCTGAAAACGCTTCTAGCGTAACTTTCGGATTATTGAACCAAATTGAATGATTTTGGTGTCATTGGAAACTTGAGATAATGGGGAATATGTATCTTGTAGGAAGTGGTTTACCCGATCATAAAGGTCATGGAAAAGTTGACCCGAATATATGGATTTTGAAAGGATTATAGTTCAATTTTAGCTTTTTGATTTTTGAAGCCTTATGAATTTCCTTTGAATGTTTTTTGAATGAGAACTTGGTTTGTTATAGGAAACCAAGCAAGCCAGATCCAAGAGCAAGAGGAAAGACAACATTGAACT
>JANSVA010000006.1:28554097-28583298 GCA_025504915.1 Erythroxylum reticulatum | reverse complement strand
TATATATATGTTTTAAATTAAATGTAACATAAAGAATTAGAAATATGTTTTCTAATTTACACAAACTAATTAAGTTAGTTAAATTATTTTGTTTTACAAGTAAACTAATTTGTTTAGTTAAAATAAACTTAAAAATAAGTTTCTAAAACCAACAAAATAAGAAATGAGTTTTCTAATTGTATTATTTTTGTTGAATTAAAATTAGACATATGTTTTTTAATTAAAATCAAAACTAATTTGTTTAGTTAAAATTAGAAAAGAATTTCATTAGAAATTATTTTCTAATTAAACCAAGATAAACTGATTAGTTCAATTATAATTTAAATTAGAAATAAGTTCATAATTCAATTTGAATTATTCATATTTGAATATGATTATATTAGAAATAAGTTTCTAATTGATTAGATATTAATAGCATAATTTGATTAGTTAAATAAATTACTAATAGAATTAAATTATTTCCATAATATGAGCATGAGCTTGCTATGTGTAAGATAAAATAATTTGTTATTTTGTGAACTCTTCTGATTCCTGAAAATTTGTTTTTCAGGAAGATGTCTATTATTAAGCAAACGCCTAAGCTTATTCAATGTAAAGCATAGAAGAGATGTATTGGCAATATGTATGTAAAATTAGTTAACATGCATTTAATGCCTAGAGATGGTCTAACACAACATGTTATTTCAATTAATAACATGATGCAAGAATTATGGTTTAAAGTTTGTTGAGCTTATATAGATGTTGAAGTAAAGTACATGACTTTGTTTGAAACATTACCCCAACCTCAAGGTGAACTGTCACGAATTCTCTGGAATAATATGCCTAACGAGAAGACTTATAGTTTGTTAGGGATGACATTTATTAAAGAAATGCGTAGAATGGACTTAATTAGGACTTTGTATCCTGTAAGTCTTCTAATGGAAATAGTAAGAGTTATTGTACATCGAGCTTCACGAACTGTGTCATGCAAACTTATGAACTCATTTTCGCGTAGGGTCATTACTTATAGCTTGTTCGTAGGTTATAGCACATTTAATACAATATGTTTATTTATAAGAACAAAGTCTTGTTTTTTATGTAATATGTTTAATCATATAGGAATTCATCTAGAGTAAAGTAATTAGGATTTGATTATTTTATGAATGATGATTGAACACATTAGTGGACTTTTGATTTCATAAGCAATTGTGATCAAATTATTTACTCTATGAACGATTAATATGACATTAATGTGCATATATATTTCTTTCTTATTATAGAAACTTAGTGTTTCAAACAAAAAGAAAACTGGCTACTACTTTAAAGAATATTGTTGCTGAACTCAATAGGGGTGAGAAACTCAATGATGACAATTATGAAATCTAGAATATGAAAATCCAATATGTGCTAGAGGAGCAAGAGGCTCTTGAACAATTAAACCTAACCATGGAAGTTCTTGAGGAGGGCAATATGGCCCAACATAAGATGGACCGTGAAGCATATGAATTATGAAAAAAGAAGAACTCTTTAGCTCACATCATGTTGCTGAGTAGCATGGATAATAATATCATGCAAGAGTTATGTAAATTCGAAACTGCAAAGGACGTGTGCTTTGCATTGGCTTCTCGTTTTGGAGGTGCTTCAATGTCTAAAGTGAAGTCACTTACAATTAAGTTTGATACTTATGAGAAGCGACCAGATGATACAATGCAAAAATATCTAAGGCAAATGTCCAACATGGTAAGTGAGTTACGTGATGTTAGTTCTGAGCTTTCTGATGAACAACAAGTACAAGCTATGATTCGTTCACTACCTCAGAGTTGGGAGCATATGAAGATGCATATAACTCATAATAAGAACATCAAGACAATGGAAGATGCTACGAGGTATCTCATTTTGGAGAAGGAGCATCTTAAAGCCTCAAAGATGTCTTCTGAGGCATATGCAATTAATTCTAGATCACATGGAACTATGAACAAGAAATGCAAGCATCATAGTAGACCCAAGTGGAAGAATAATAAGAGATTCAACCACTCTCCTGAGGAATCCAAGAAGGAAAAATGGAACCAACATGGAAAGGGAAAACTTCCCTTCAAGAAGAAGAACATGAAACATGTGAAGTGCTATAATTATGGTAATAAGGGCCTTTTTGCTTGAGATTGTACCGAGCCCAAGAAGGTATAGCTTTATAGTACAAACATTTATTCTGTGAATGTTTCTTATGTTGTTTTTCTAACTGAATCACATCCTTTGTAGATTGCAGACTCAGGAGTGACCAACTATATAGCGAAGGATAAAGATGCCTTCGTTGAGTTTCGTAAACTCCTACGTAATAGTCGATGGCTTTATGTAGGTGACAATTCCAAAGTTACTATACAAGGAATTGGTACATGTAAATTGGACATGCGTGAAGGATAACCCCTCATCCTACATGAAGTATTATTTGCTCCACAGATTCATAGGAATCTTTTATTTGTGTCGATGTTGGCTAAACATGGTTTTAATATAAATTTCCACAGCGGTGGAATGGATTTGTATCTTGGATCTATTAATTATGGTCATGGTTTTTTATATGATGGTTTTATTGTACTAGATGTGTTAAAGGAAATTAATAATATTAGGTTTTCATTATTTACATCTAGTAATTCCAATAATGTTGCAACTTAGTGGCATACTAGACTATGTCATATTGGTCAAAATCGAATCAATCGATTAGCTAAAGAAGGACTTTTAGGTAATTTAAGTCAAGTAGATCTACCTATATGTGAGCATTGTTTAGCTGATAAAATAGCAAGAAAGTCATTTGAAAAAGGAACACGAGCTTTATATCCATTGCAATTAATTCATTCTGAAATCTATGGTCCAATGAATGTAAGGGCTAGACGTGGGGTAGTTTATTTCATCACCTTCATAGATGACTATACTCGATATGGTCATGTTTATTTGATTTCTCATAAATAGGAAGCATTCGATTGTTTCGTAAAATACATAAACTTGGTTGAGAATCAGTTAGATAAGAAAATAAAAGTATTACAAACTGATCGTGGACAAGAATACTTTTCAGAAAAGTTCAAGGCTTTATGTGATAAGAAAGGAATAGAAAGGCAATTAACAATTCCTAGAACCCCACAACAAAATGGCGTCACTGAAAGACAAAATAAGAAGTTATTAGAAATGATTAAGTTTATGATGGCCCAAGCAAATTTACCAATCACTTTTTGGGATGATGTGATGCTAGTAGCCACCTATGTACTTCATCGTGTGCCTACAAAATCAGTCATTAGCACACCATATGAGTTATGGACTGGTAGGAGACCTGATGTGTCAAGTCTTAGACTTTGGGGGTGTGCAGCCTATGTTCATGATCTCTCTCACAAACATGGAAAATTAGGCCTAAGAGGGAGAAAAAGTATTTTTATTAGATATTTAGAACACTCGAAAGGATACATGTTCATTGGTAAACAAGGTATTGGAGGTGTAATTGAATTTAAATCACGAGATGTTACATTCTTAGAGAATGATTTTCCCAAGCAAGGCAAAATAGGTAAAGACTTATTGTTATATGAGTCGCTTGATCAGAATGATTCTATTATGAAGAATCAAGATGAGGAACTTTAACCAAGTGAGAGAAATTCCACATAAAGGTTCTTTATGATGACTGATCCCAATGGGAGCAATCAGATCAATCATAAATTTGTTTATGATGAACCTCTTTTAAGACGAAGTAATTGAGGAATAATTCCCCGACGTCATTTTGAGATTGAAGGAAAAATTAATATGATTGTTCCGCAAGAGAAAGAAGAGCCAAGGAATGTAAATGAGCCAAAGAATAATGGATGAAAACAATGGAAGAAGAAATGGCTTCTTTAAGCTCAAATCAAGTATGGGACTTGGTTGACCTCCCTGAAGGGCATAAAGCAATTGCGAACAAGTGGGTTCTCAAAATAAAGTGAAAAGCTGATAGCAATATTGAAAGATATAAGGCACGCCTTTTAGCCAAAGGGTATACACAACATGAGGGAATTGATTACGAGGAAACTTTTTCACCTGTTGTGAATTTTGCTTCAATCCGTCTTATTCTGGATATAGTAGCCATTATGGATCTTGAATTATATCAAATGGATGTCAAAACTGCTTTGGTCAATGAAGAATTAGATGAAAAAATCAATATGGAACAACTTGAATGTTTCATCAAGGCAGGTCAAGAAAATAAGGTATGGCGATTATTAAAATCAATTTATGGCTTAAAGCAGTCTTCAATACTATGGTACATTCATTTTCATAATGCAATCATTTCATATGATTTTCAAATGATCAATGAAGACCGTTGTGTACATGTTAAGAGATCCAAAGATAAATTCACAATTTTATCTTTATACGTGGATGAGATATTGGTTGCTTATAATGACTGTGTGTTTCTTACGCAAATCAAAGATTGGTTATCATCTGAATTTGAAATGAAAGACATGGGTGAAGTGGCATACATTTTTGGAGTCAAGATTTCAAGAGATCGTTAGAAGAGATCGTTATTGCTTTCACAAGTGATGTACATTCAAAGAATTCTTTAATGATTCTGTATGCAAGATTCCAAACCAATTGATAATCCTATTACTAAAAACGAAGGCCTTAGTAAGAGAAATTGCCCATCAACGCCACAAGAACGGGAACAAATGAAGAATGTTCCCTACTCTAGTGTAGTTGGAAGCCTTATATATATAATGTGTACAAGACCAGATATTTATTACATTGTTAGAATGGTGAGCAGATATCAATCAAATCCAAGACAAGCACATTAGAAAGCAATAAAGAGAATATTGACGTATCTAAAGGAAATTGTGGACTATGCATTATGTTATTAAGGAAATGATCTATGTATACAAGGGTATACAAATACAGAATGGGGAGGAGATTTAGATGAAAGAAAATCTACTTTAGGATATGTATTCTTACTAAACCATGGAGCAATATCGTGGAAAACTAAGAAATAATCTTGCGTTGCATTATCCACAATGGAAGTTGAATTTATATCATTCTCAACTGCAGTACAAGAGGCTGTGTGGCTTTATCAATTCTTAGTGCATTTGGGAGTCACTAAAAGCGAAATTAATCTAGTGACCATCAATTGTGATAGTCAAGCAACAATCGCTTATACTAAAGACCCCAAATTTCATTGTAAGACAAAGCACATAGATACCAAGTATAATTATATGAAAAATATAGTTGCACGAGGAAAAATGAACGTGAAATATATATCTATGCAAGATATGATAACAGACCCAATGACAAAGCCAATTTTCAGATATGTATACATTGGGTATGTAAAGTCACTAGGACTCTGTAGATGTTGAAATGTACTAATAAACATTTCTCTGTATATGTTCACTCATTATCAATGTCATATTTTTGGATATAACGTATGATGAAAATTATACATTGTGTATCATTTGATTCATGAATATATGTGTTTTTTGCATAAATATATTTTGGGATGAATCACAAGTATATGAGACAGATTATAGATTGGCCCTCTCATATGGGAAATCATCTCTAGTGTTTATGCTCGCTAGAGATGAGGCATGCTTAAAGTTTATTATCTAGGTAATAATTAAGAGCAAGAAACTTAAACTATAAATGCCGCAAGGAAATTGGTTCAAAGTGATTTATTAATCACTATATCTATTTTACGTTGCCAGATGTGAGTTCTAAACAATTCTTTTAGTAGATAAGTGAACTCAAGTTAAACATTAAGTATGTTTGAACTATTATCTGTACGATATTTCTTGAATGAAAGATGTTCAAGTTAAACAAAGTGAGTAAACACCGTAGCACACAACTCGTATAATGTGTGCACAACTGACCACAAAAGGGATTAATGTAAGTCTCTAAATCTCATTTTACATTGTGTGAGACCCTTGAGGTTGAGAAGAACCTCATCATATACCCTTATGACTCTTGTTTCATTCTTGAAAATTGAATTTAAGGTTTACTACTCTAGGTTATTGCCAAAAGATCATATAAGATGCAATCTTATAGAATAATTCTAAGAAAGCAAATTAAATATAATTCAAAAGAGAATTGAAAACAGAGGAAGGTCATTTATTTTTTTGAGATCAATGACTCGTATGAAAAGTATTCATAAATGACCATCATCTCTTTAGTAGAGAACTTGAATATAGTCGTGACACAAGAAACTAAATGAGATCAAAGAAAAATGCAAATGCGAGATATGACCTTGGGTATAGCATACAATATCTACTCAATGACACATAAGTCTCAGGATCAATTCATTAAATCGAGATGTCATATACTCCTAACAGATATATGGCAATGTACTCTCGTCATATGCTGGTCACACCGGTTATTGAACAAGTATGAGCACTGCAACATTTTTTGTTTTTTAATTAGATTAAAACCCATCATGTGTGAGTAGGAGATAATGAATCAAATACACCCATAAGGGGTATTAAGGTCATTATACTTTACATAACTACCAAAGGTAGTTAAGGTTTAGCATTTAAAAACAAAAGACCATAAAGATAAGATATGATCTTATAAACGAAAATTTCTATAGAAGGAGAAAGACAGTAAAAGTTCTTTAGTTGATGGAATTACAATAATAAACCAAGTATGTGTTTTTGTTTAATATATGCATATGCAAATGATCCTGTTTAACATGTTCTTTGTGATTGTATTTTATCTCGATTATTTCTAACAGAATTTAAACTTGTTCTGTTCTTTGTAATTAAGAATGTAATAGGCATATATGCTGCAAATGTTTTTTAGATTGGAACATAATATTAAGAAAAAATGATATGATTTAAGTTGCTATCCTTGTTTAGTATAAGTGAATTGAATTCTAGTAATAAATAGATTTATCAATTTTGGTATAGTTTTTATACGTACAGAGCGAATTATATTATTTTAAAAGTATATTCTAAAATAATAAATCTCAATTTTCATAATATTTTTTAATTAAGCAGTTAATGTTTTAATAAGAACTAAAAACCTTAATTAATTGCACAAAAATTATATAAATTATAAATTAAAGAGAACGGGAAAGGAGGGGATATAAGAATTAAGAAAAGTTGAGAAGGTAATAAGAAAAATGTGATAACAATAAAATATAGATAAAGATGAGTTGTTAATACAAAATTTTATGCATTATGTAATTCAAAAGAATTAAATTTCTAATAAATGTAAAAGAAAACCTATTTTAGGTATATTGATATCATACTAATGTCATTTTAAAACTCATATAATTAAATTAAATTCTTAAAAAAGATCAATAGGAGTTGGGCAATAAGTTGAATTAAAATGCATTGTTTTGGGTTATACCAAATAAGATGTGAATGAACACATCTTTGAATAGGTTATTTCGTAGGCATGTTAATCACAGAATACATGAATTTAAGGACGAAGCTTATGCTAAGTATGGTATAATCCCATGAATGAGTATAGTTGCTGACGCCCAGCTGTATTATACGGGTGAGATTTAAGTAAGCCTTGGGGGGTTAATATCATATGTTGAAAGTTGGGATGGGCCTGACATGACATTTGATTGGATAACCGAACAATCTGGTCCAAGAATTTTGGGAACATAGCATAGAGTTAGGAATAACTCAACAATGTGGAGACATTTCCGGTAAGTTTCCATGATTACATTTCAAAATTCAAAGTTCAAACCCAAGAATAAGATTTACACTTAAACTTATTACAATGTTCTAAATCCCAAAAGAAAGATGACCTGATGATGGACTTACCTTTAACCTTTTTTCCCAAAGTGTAATTAGCGTGTTTGTGTCCGTTAGCGTTGATTAAAGTCTCTCCCTGCCTCTCTCTAACTGTGTTCAAGTATCTTCGCAGTGCCTCTCTTCCAGATCTGCACTGTACATTAGACGACAACTATTTCATTAGATTCTCTTAGATGTTTCACTCATTTTGAATGGCTTTTTTATATTAATTACTTTCTTATTCACGTGGATGCTCAGCAGCGCCAAATTGTAGAGCGTAATCAATTCTTGACATTTTCTGATCTTGAACTACGTACTGCTTTGGTTTCAATTAAGCAATGTTCGTGAACGACACGTCCTTAAGTAAAAGCGTGGAAGACTGAGTAATAGACTGGACCGGGAAGCTTTTCAGTGAGACATATTAATTACCTGGAAATGACAGCCATGAGGCCCTCGTGAAGGAGCGTGCATCTTACTCTCTTCACCATTCCTTCAAAAGACATACTTGTTTGTATACGTACTGCTGTTAGTTGAGTTGAGCCATGAGACAATTAGGACGAATCAACTTATAAAAAGTTGGTAGCAATAACTTTTTTCTTATGAATCAAAATACATAATTACGAGCGAAGCTGAATTTAATTTGTATGGATAATGAATTTGTTACAAACTATTTAACAAAAAAATTCCATGGTGGATAGTGTTGTAACTTGTTATTGGAAATGAAAAAGAGCATCGACAGAGGAAATGAAAGAAAAGTAATGGAGGAGCGAAAGTCCACTGTGGCATCCGCATGTGAGGTTTCTCTTTGTTTTGTCAGACAACACTTCCCCCACTCTGACATGCCCTTGAGACATGTGCAATTGTCCTTTCGTCGCTTTCCCAAATGAATCTTCACTTATGAAAATTGTTGCATTGCATTCCTTGAAAAAAGAAGCTTGTTTTCTTCGGTGTTTCTCTTTTTCTGATAATATATTCTTGCAAACTCACAATTACCCTGGACTCAATTACTCTGCTCTGTCCCACCACCACCCATTTTCTAGAAATTACAAGTAAATTTTTAAAATTTACCCACCTCAACTTTGCTCTATAAAAATCCATGCCCTTGTGATTGAAAGTGACCACTGATGGGGAGGGGTGGCTGCCTCTTTACTCTGTACTAGTATCCGGGGTCAAGCAAGCTTCTCTTCTACTGCACCCATGGCAACAATGCACAGATCTTGTGTCACGCTTCTGCTCTTTGCTCTCCTATTCTCCCATGTTTCAGGTACCATATCTTCTTCTCTCTACCATGCATGTCCCAGCCTAGACTTCTCTAAGTAGCTCGTTGTGACCCTTCTGGGATTAGTTCCTCTTTATGTTTTTTGCGTTGAAGCTGTATGTAAGGTAGCTTAGATACACTCGTTCAAACTATCCTACTTCACTAGTAGTTCATATAGTTCTGATACAAAGTTGTCATAAAAGGATGTTATTTGTGTTAGCTAATCATGGTAACTGTTATGACCAGACCTAATTAATCTCTTCTTCTTCGCACTGTCTGTCATTAGTCGAGGTCTCGTCGAGAACAATAACTCTATACAACAAATGCACACACCCAGTGTGGCCAGGAATCCAGCCAAGTGCAGGAAAGCGCATCTTAGCTCGTGGAGGCTTCAAGCTCCTACCCAACAAAGCTTACTCTCTCAAGCTTCCACCTTTATGGTCTGGCCGATTCTGGGGTCGCCACGGCTGCTCCTTTGACGCCTCCGGCCGCGGCCGTTGTGCTACCGGCGACTGCGGCGGTTCCCTTTTCTGCAATGGCCTAGGCGGTGCTCCACCAGCCACCTTGGCAGAGATCACACTAGGCAATGACCAAGACTTCTACGATGTCAGCCTCGTAGATGGCTACAACCTGGCAATTTCAATCACACCCTTTAAAGGATCGGGCAAATGTAGCTACGCAGGTTGTGTTAGTGACCTGAACAGGATGTGTCCAGTGGGATTACAAGTGAGATCGAGAGATAACAGGAGGGTTGTGGCCTGCAAGAGTGCTTGTTTTGCATTTAACTCGCCGAGGTATTGTTGTACAGGGAGCTTTGGAAGTCCCGAGTCGTGTAAGCCCACAGCTTATTCAAGGATATTCAAGACGGCTTGTCCTAGGGCTTATTCTTATGCTTATGATGACCCTACTAGCATTGCCACTTGCACTGGCGGTAGCTATTTGGTCACCTTCTGCCCACATCATCGTTGATTGTTGTTTATAGTGCTCTAGAAGACTTGTTATTTCGGGTGATTTCGGGTGATTATTAAGTACTTAAAATGGATCTTATGCTTATATATAATATAGTGTTACGTTACGTTACTAGATTCTTGTTCTATTGTGGACTGCTTTAATATAAAGCCATTGCTTGCTTGTTTTTAACTTTATTTTCGCAACTCCTGCATTTGAATTTGATGGATGTAAATTGAATATTAAGCAACCTACTGGTAATGAACGATAAATGGGTTATCACTTATTAGCAGTTTAAGTCTTGTCCGGCAGGCTGCAGGGAAATTTAATTAATTACAAGAAAAGGAAAAACTAATTCATTTAATGGTATAACCAACAAGAAACAGCGGAATCTAACTGCAGAGGATCAGAGGGAGAGTTGTTGGTAAAGATCTGGGAAATTGAAATTGATTCCCTTGAACTGGGCTGCTTGCTTCAAACCGAACTTAAGCCGTGTGCGTATGTATGTTCTATAACAGACTCTTCGAGTGAAAGGAACATGTAAACATGTTCTATGACAGACTCCTCAAGTGAAGCAGAAAGTAAACATGCGGGGATGTTCCTCCAGAAGGAACCCAGTCCCTACCAAAACCTTACCATTCCATCTCCTTCTCTCATGTCTCTCCACTGCATCCGCTCCTGAATCTCCAATACAATTGGACCATTCCTCCACCCCCATTACTCACACCTCTTTCTGGTCCAAAAACATCCACAACCTCTGCTCCAAAGCCCGCAACGTCGACGCTGCGCTTCGCCTTATCCACAACCTCCGCCTTCACGGCTACTACCCAAACTCCCTTAACCTCAGCAGCATCATCCACGGCCTTTGCGATGCCCACCGCTTTTTTGAAGCCCACCACCGGTTTCTTCTCTTCATTGCTTCTGGGTGCATCCCCGATGAGCGAACCTGCAATGTTTTGATTGCTCGTTTGCTTCATTCTAAAACCCCACTCGTCACTTTGCGTGTTATTTACCACTTGTTTGATGTTAAGCCCACATTTGTGCCTTCCTTGATCAATTACAATTGTTTGATCGATCAGTTTTGCCGTATTTCGCACCCCAGTGTAGCTCACAGGTTGTTGTATGATATGAGAAAGAGAGGGCATCGTCCAAATGTTGTTAGTTATACTACTTTAATTGGTGGATATTGTGGGCTTGATAAATTCGTTGATGCCTATAAACTGCTCGACGAAATGCGCGAATATGGTTTGGCCCCCAATTCGCTTAGTTATAGCGTTTTGATTGGTGGGGTGTTTAGAAACCGGGCTGTTAAGCATGGGAAGGAGTTAATGTGCAAGCTTTGGCAAGCTATGAAGGTTGAAGAGGACCAGATAGTTAATAATGCCGCTTTTGGAAGTCTCATCGATACTTTATGTAGAGAAGGATTTTTCAATGAGGTTTTCGAGATTGCAGAAGTTATGCCACAAGGGAATAGCGTAAATGAGGAGTTCGTTTATGGGAGTATGATCAATTCGCTTTGCCAAGCTGGTAGACACCATGGCGCTTCCAGGATTGTCTATATAATGAAGAAGAGAGACTTTGTTCCAAGTTTTGTTTCATACAATTCTATCTTACATGGGCTTTGCAAGGCAGGAGGTTGCTTGAGAGCTTATCAATTGTTACAGGAAGGAAGAGAATATGGTTACTGCCCGTCTGAGGATACGTATAAGGTTTTAGTTGAAGCCCTTTGTCAAGAAATGGACCTCTACAAGGCTAGGGAGGTTCTGCAGCTAATGTTGAACAAGGAACAGGTAGACAAGACAAGAATATTCAATATTTACTTGAGAGCTCTTCGTCTAATGGATAATCCAACCGAGCTTTTAAATGTGCTTGTTTCTATGCTTCAAGCCAACTGCCAGCCTGATGTGATCTCGCTCAACACAGTAATTCATGGGTTTTGCAAGATGGGAAGAGTTGATGAAGCCTTGAAGATATTAAAAGAGATGATGATGGGAAAATTTTGTGCACCTGATCCCGTGACATTTACTACCATTATAAGTGGTTTGTTAAATGTTGGGAGGAGCAAGGAAGCTCTTAATATGCTGTATCAAGTAATGTATGAACAAGGTATTATCCCTGGAGTTGTAACATACAATGCCGTTCTTTGCGGTCTATTTAAACTTGGATTAGCAGAGGAGACACAAGCTGTTTTTAACAGAATGGTAAGTAATGGTGTGGCTGCTAATAGTACCACTTATACAATAATAATTGATGGACTATTTGAATCTGACAAAGTGGACGAGGCTAAGAAATTCTGGGATGATGTTATTTGGCCCTCAAAAGTTCATGATAATTTTGTTTATGCAGCAATTCTCAAAGGGCTTTGCAACTCAGGCAATCTGAGTGACGCCTGTCATTTCCTCTATGAATTGGTGGACTGTGGGATTGCTCCGAATATTATAAGCTATAATGTTGTGATTAATAGTGCTTGCAAGTTGGGGATGAAAAGAGAAGCTTACAAAGTTCTAACAGAAATGCGTAGGAATGGGTTGGTTCCTGATGCAGTCACTTGGCGGACTCTTGATAAATTGCATGGAAATGCAAATAAATGAGAAGCAGAAATTTTAGCTTTTCAGTTCTAAGAAAGTTCATCTCATGTGAATGGAAAAGAAAGATTTTGTGCATGAAACACTTTTTGTCAAGGAGCATTTGTCAGAGGAAACAACAGAATAATCTATGGCAGCTAAAACGAGTGGGCTTCTGCCACCCTTTTTCTTGCGAAGTTATAACAACAATCTGTAGATGGGGCGATGGCAAACCTGACTTAAGCTTCATGTGGCATGCGAAGAATGA
This sequence comes from Erythroxylum reticulatum, assembly GCA_025504915.1. Classification (NCBI taxonomy): domain Eukaryota; kingdom Viridiplantae; phylum Streptophyta; class Magnoliopsida; order Malpighiales; family Erythroxylaceae; genus Erythroxylum; species Erythroxylum reticulatum. The sequence goes on along the minus strand of JANSVA010000006.1, from coordinate 28,570,551 downwards.
TGTCGCATAGAAAATTTTATTTGAAGAAGGGACACTCTCAAGAGAGAGAGAATTAGAGATTGGGTTTATGCCCTCTGCAATATTCTTTGGGCAGAAAAAAAAAAAAAAGAATGTTCACTAACTCCTTGTCATATTAGCATGGCAAGTGATAATTTTGCTAGATGGAGGCTGCAGGACAGTAATTTTATTCTTCGGACTTTGGGACTCAGATTCGCATACTGGTTATCAAATACTTTATCAACTTGGAGTTGATTTGAACATTGTACATAAGAGCAGGATATTCATGAAGCATCTCTTTTAACTTACTTCAACTTGTACTTTCTGCTTGCCGAGTTTTAGTTACTGTGCATAAGAGCAGGATCGGCACTGTTGAACTTATTGAGCTTCAGTTATTGATAGTTATTCTTTTGATTTCAAAAAGATCATTGATCTTTTCCCCTGGTTTATTTGTTCGATTCAACCAATTGAGAAAACTGCACATCTTCTCTGATAATTACGAAGATAACATTCCGGTTTGTATCATATTGCATTGTGCAATACCTGTGAGCATATTGGCCCTGAACTATTAAAGACTCTAACGAAGTCAACAGATTTTAAGTGCCGTTGTCTCGTAATTTGGAGAATGATGAATATACTGCAGAACGTGACTTTACAACTCCTTACAACACGGAGCCCATCCGCATTTAGAACAACAAAATCAAATTTGTGTTTTACAATTAAGAATTTAGGATGGCAGCGAAGAATATGACCGCTTCGTGCATCGTGCACGAATCTGGCTGTAATGAACATTTGCATGACACTGTGGTCCACATCAAAGCCTAACTAGCTCCAAGAAGAATCTCATCAGGTCCACATCAACAGTTCTCATTGGTGGACCCAATCACGGGGTTGCAAATGGCGGTGTCATTTGCCGTCATTTACCATAGAAGTATTTTATAATAAAAATATATTAAAATTAAAATCATAATTTGAATATATAAAAAGACAAATAATAATATCATAAATAAGTAAAAATTTCATAAAATACTACTAAAACTCATTGTAATTTTAAGTCTTCTTCCATTTACGAGTATCTTAAAATGAATTCTTACTATCTTTTTTTTGGTTAGCAATTATTTAAATTAAAAAATCAGTCTGGTCAATTTTCTAATTCAACTTCATGATATTTTTCTTCATTTAATGTTCAAGTTCCTATGCTCTATCCCACCACAGTCAAGAGATTAAACCTATGAAATCGATAAAACCTCAAGCAACTCTCATAAACATTGTTTTTTTCAATAAGAGCAATAATTTAAAGATAAATACAATGTTATTATTAAGATAATACGCTTGCTTTTTATTTTAAAATTTTAATAATTAGGGCATATATATATTTTAGTTATATGAACAAGGTTAGCCACTAGTATGGTATTTCCAGAGATCGACGAAATTGGTTAGTGAGCGCAGTGTCGCCAATGATGAAGGCGACAAAGAGGTGTGGTTGTGGAAGTGAAGTTTGACTATGAGTAAAAAATTTCTGACGTGGGCTCTCATGAAAATGCTAATCCCAGTGACCATATCATTGCTCTTCTCTCTGTCGTGGGCTCTCATGAAAATGCTAATCCCAGTGACCATATCATTGCTCCTCACTTCTCAATTCTATCTTGGGCATTAAAGAATTATGATTTTATGTGTGTTTTTGCTTTCTGCAACAATATTTTTGATTTTGAGATGATGTTTACGTTGTTAGTTGGCTGGTTTACATGAGTATTGTGTGTTTCTGGTGGATATTGAAGGATGAGTTGCTTCTCCTATGCTTTTTAAGGTCTCTATAGCTTAAAGCAGGGTTTTTCTTTTTTTAATTTCATTTAAAAATTTTTATCTTTTTATTTTTCGTGATGCTCTTCATTGTGAAATTTCTAGGGAATGTGTTGTCTTCCTCTTTGGTGTTTAACCACAACTCATAATTAGGTGATGCAATTTTATTTTTCAATGGTTATGGCTCGGTTTGTTTCTCAGAAAGAGAGTTATCTCTTCTATTATCCAACCATTCAATGGACATGTAGTGAAACAAATATGAAAAATTTTTGTTTGATTTTTCGAAAGTTAACATTATTTAAATTATATAACATGATTGTTGCATAAGAAATAGTAAAACATGAATTATAATTCGTATTACTGTAAATCTTGATTATTTTCTTGTCGTTTCTCTCGAACTATTTCTGAAATTGGTATCTCTCAACTACCATAACTGTATTCATGTTTGACCTCTAATAATATCTATATAACGTATTAACAGAACTCTACAACTGTTGTAGAAAAGGTTAAATAAGAAATATTAGTTCCTTTGGAACCTAAACTTATAATAGGTTTTAGATATTTTAATAATTTTAATTAAACCTTTATTAGATTTACAATTAATTTTAATTAAATACTAATTGGACCCAAATAAGATCCAATATCTCATATTGGTGTTTATTTATAATTGTCTTATATTTAATCATAAAGCTTCTCAAACTTTACAATTAAGTCAAACTTGATTAAAATATATTTTCTCTCTCAATATTTTGGCAATGGATATAAATTATAACTCTAAATTATATTTAGAATAGATAAATTAAACTCTTTTAATTAACCTTTAATGTAGGATTGACATTTAGCAATGCATTATAATTACTTAAATAATTAGGAATGTCAAAGTAATTTTGACTAACCTATCTCTTTTTTGTATAATTTAATCCTCTCATCATATAATGTTTTGATTAGACATTAAGTGTACAATTAATGTCTACTCTAATTGAGTCTAATCATGTTAGTTTTCCGACATTAATAAATTAATTATATTAATGGCATTTGAAAACTATTTTAAAAAGTGTAATTCTACCTTGGCTAAAGATTTTTTAAATTAATACTAATCGAGAATGATACAACATTCTCTCTAATGACTTCAGGGTAATGAATCCTATAGTGATTACTCAGTTGTCTCTATATAGTTCATATTATATCTTTGATTAGGATAGATCATAAGTAGTATAAAAATATAGCAATCCTTATAAGAGACATTTTGGAGATCTTAAGTCAAAGGATCACTTATCCAATTATTATAATAAAAATTTCCGTAAACATGCAATTAATATTATGAATATAATTCTCATATAGGATAAATTCAGTGAACTTTTTCTCTAGTAATCACTCACACTTTTGTTTAAATATCTCCATACTTTATCCTACAAGATTAGTTACTTCTTTCACATGCTACTATTAGGAAAGTAGTTTAATGAGAGAATTCTATAAGATTTTCTATAGTAAATACTTGCTTAAATCTTATAATTTTCTTTTTAATTATCATTATAATTAAGAGTAACTACGTAAATACATATTTGAATCTTTGACGAGACTTTAGCTCATTTTGTATCCCTAATGACTCTAATGTTTTACAAAACATCATTATTTTGAATAATGCAAAACACTATATCAAGATCATTAAAGTTCTCGGTCCAAATAATCATTTTACTAAATGTAAAATATATTATGACTTAATTAGCAATTAATGTTATATTGGAACCTGTCTAATCTAAAAAATTTGTTATAAGTATACCTTAATCAAGATTTACTTCTAATTTTAACATTTGTATAACTTTGAACTCAAATATCAACACATACATAGAAAAATAAATATCTTTTGTACTTCATAAGTATTAAATATCTCAAATACTAAACACTTTTAGTATATTATTTATGCATTTAAACTTAGAATAGGTAAACAACTTCATATCTATGTAAGACATGGATTTAATTTCAAAAACTCAATTATTAGTCTTTCATATCTAATAAGAGTTATTCTTGGACTATCATATATTCGACATTTGAAATTATGATTTTTTTTCTCTATGAGTAGTATCTCTATACACAGTTCCACTAAAGAGTAAAACTATACTCTCACTAACCTTTTCATAGACATGATAAATTTACAATAATCTTCAAATCAAACTCTTTGAATTCATCATGAGAGTGCAATTTTTAATGTTCCATATCCTTTCAACTATAGATCAAATGTATCAACAAAGACATTAGTTCCAATTGAATTTATTTATTTAAGATTTAAAATTTTCAAATTTCATCTTACTCCCACTACTTATCTTAAAAGTCATTCTCTTATAAGGGTTCATTGAAGCAAACATTTTGTGTAATGGTTTCGTAAAATTATATTCAACTTTTTAAATATCTCATAACTTTCTAGTATTTGATTTAGTTCTAAACTTATTGGATAATATATACTTTAACTAAGTGTCACATCTTAAAATCATTAACATCAACTCCTTAAAGTCTTACTATTTCATATCTAATATGAAATCTTACTAATTGACTTACTTAAAACTTTCAAAGGAAAGTAGATGTACTAGGCTTATCTATAAAAGAAATAGATATTTCATCATATAATATCCTATATTGCACTCCTTCCTTCACAAAATTATGCTATTATGGACTTGAGTTGTGGAGGTATTTACTAAAGAATCTTATTCCTAAATACTTGATTTCCTTTTTTTTCCTTTTGTGTTTTTCTCCAAAAATTGTCTTCTTCTTCTTTATCCTAACGTCACCCTCTCCTCTCCTCCTAAACTCCTTTTCTGATTTTTCAGCTGCTTTTCTCCATTTTTTCCAATGTCTTCAAATTTGTTATCATAAACAATCACAACATAATTCCAACTAGAAACTAGTTTAGGATAACTAATAAAAGGGATGAAATTTAGTTGGAAAATTCCTTTCTTACCTATATGAAGTTCTATACATTTCAATAGATTTTTAGGTTGTTAATCTCTATAATTTCCTCTCTAATCTAATACAAAACAAATAAATTGAGTAAATGCATGAGAAAAGTTTCACATGCAAGAGAAAGATGATGTTTTTATAAACTTACCACCTAGAAATATGGGAAGAAGGAGAAGGAAGCAATTTTTCATTGGTTTTCTTACAACCACTTATTGTCTTTTATATCTTTACAGCTCTTTTTATTTTCAATAGGTTGGGCTAGGTTTTTGCTAAAGGTTGGGTTTGTGGGCTTTACAATTCTCTCCTATTAAAAGCTTTCAATCTCAAAGTTAAATTATGTACTTGAGGATCCAAACAAATTAGGATACTGATATTAAACTGCATCTTTTACTTCCCAAGCAACCTTTCTTAGAGAACGATGATGACTCCATAAAACTCATACTATCAAAATCTTCCTTCTCCTTAATTTCTTAATATGTTTATCTAATATCTCCACTAGCTTCTCTTTATAAGTTATATCCTTTGTAACCTCAATCTCAGGTGTCTATATATTATGGATAGGACCCGGTCAGTAATATCTTAACATCGACATATAGAACGTATTATGAATCTACGGTAACTCCAGAGGTAAGGCTAATTTATAAGCTAATGACCTAAATGGTTTACAATCTTATATGACCCAATGTATCTCGAAATTAACTTCCCTCTTCTACCAAACCTCAAAATCCCCCTCTAAGATGATACCTGTAGAAATACTGTGTATTTAATATTATACTCCATCTTTCGATGATAATGATCAACATAACTCTTTTTGTCGATCCTGAGTTACCTTTAAGCACTGCCTTATCGCCCTTATTTTCTGTACCATCTCTTGAAACAATTCTAGTGGCTCTGACAAGTTGGTACCTTTTCAAATCTAATTGGTTGTTTCCATACCTCTTTAGGCTCCGCGTATTAGCAAGATTCATACTGGGTGTTATTGTTTTTGTTATTTGGTTTTTTTTATACTAGTATTTAATTAACCACAAATACAGGAAGTGACTGTAGCTAACACAACCAAGTATGGATCGAACCCACAAAGATAGTAAATACTAGCAATTACTCGTCTCCTATTATATAGCCTACGAATTAGATACTTGATTTTTTAATTAAAAATAAAACTTAAACAAATAAAATAAAATAGGAAATAATAATGTAAATAGAAGACTAAGGAAATTACTTGGAAAAATCAATATTAAAGATTAGTGTCTAGGTAATGAATCCCCCTAAAAACCATTAAATAATTAACCTTTTATCATGCAATTATTTTATTGATTATTGGATCGTAGAAATTCCCATCTTATGTTAATAACTCTCTTGAGACTACTAACAACTAATCCATAGGATGATTAATCGAAATCTTTTCCAGATAAAGTTCTCAGGATTGTATTATCAAATTGTGAATTCCGCTATTAAGTTTGACCTTAATCTAGAGGATTTATGTCAACCTATCTCTAGGCTTGCAATCAAATTCTTTCATTTATGGTAGATCTATTCATAGAAAGGATTTCTCAATCTCAATATTATGAAATCAAATCATGCACTAATATTCCAGATCTATTAGAATAAGCATTAAACGCATAATTGAATCACAATAAATTAATCAAAATAATTGCATTAGATAAAAGATTTAGGCATATTGTTATCAAAAACTAAGGTTTATCACACCTAAACACTAAAAAGCATTTAGTTATTCTTAACAAAAAATGAAATCAAATATAATCATGCAGAGAAACTAATAGGAAACAAAGAGTTCATAATTCTAAATCTCCCTTTTGTTCTATTGACTTTTCTTTCAAGTTTAGTTTGGGTGAAGCTTTCTATCGGATCTTTTGATGTTAATTTCATGTTTTCCTTGTCTCTGGACCTTTATTGTCACCTCTCTGAGTTCCTCACATTTGGAATTTGTTGTAAAACTTGGCTCCTCTAATTTTTGTACCTCATGTCTTTTTATAGCAAATTTTAGGATTTTTGGGATGTACATAGTCTGATAAATAGGGGTCACGATCTTAACCTTGGACCGTGACCGACACCAAAGGAGCAATAAAATCAAGATTTACTAGACAATTAGTAAGCCTAAAATATCGTCAAACCCCTATATCTATAATGAAGATAAAATTTCAAAATGATCAAACACATAATTGTAATAATAGAACATTTTTAACAATATTCAATCCTTAATTTGCTACAACATTGAGATAGTTAATGCAAGGGAAAATCTAACACATACAAGACTATTATGACTCTAAAATCAAAGGACATTAAAAAAACATACATCAAATCCTCTGAGAGGAAGAAGACTGATGAAGTACCCTGTTAAAAAGATATCTGAAAATAAGATCCTTAAAAATAGTTAAGGAGAGTCAGACCTCGCTGAGTGAATTAGTACTATAGTTATGTTATATATTCGTAGGGATTTTAAATGATACATATATATTTATAATGTATTATATCTATAAATGCAATTTCATAACATAATGATTTTGTTTATAAACATGCATGCATTTCCCTTATCAATCTCATGCCACACAATCACAAATCACAAATCACAAATAATAGTGGAGGATTGACAAAATGAATCTCATGTCACGTAATCACAAATCACAAATAATAGTGGAGGATTGACAACTAACCCTGTAACATACCTCTTACCTACCTATTATGATAATAGGGGCTCTCTTATTCTACATGAGTCACTTGGTCCAATGTAGTGGACTGTAGTCAGAGAGCCACACTCAACCGAACTGCCACAACCTTAATATAACATAATTGACATCAGACAGCAGGCTCGACCTAACCACCACAATCATGCTACCTCTCATGTACCATATATTGATTGGCGTCTGAGAGCAAGATTGACTGAACCACCCCAATCGTGTCATATCTCAATCAATAGACCCAATACTAGCCCAAATCTATACCCAACTAATGAATCATTGTGTGCACAACCTAGTGACACCCACCAGGTAACTCATCCTATAACAATCCTCCACATCATCACATATCAAAATAAGCACAACATTTCACAACAAAATATATATATGTGTCAATCCATATGTATGAATGTCATGCGTGCATATAATAATGATGGTGATTTTCATAATGAATATGAGAATGAATTCTAATGCACGTTTATAATCATAAATATTAACCCACAAGTAAAATTCCCTCCTTCGTGATGAACCTAGTTTCTCGAAGTGGAGGGTTCTGCTCCTGATTAGTCTATAGAAAGAAAAGTAGAAATGACCATTAGGATTTAAAACCGGAACCAATTTTAGACGCCCTAAGAATAAGACCATGACTCAATATTAAAGAGCACTATTTTCTATTTAAAAATGACAATGTCATATTTTACTAGAAACTTACTAAAAATTTAGCAGAGTTTTCCTTATAAAATAGATACCTCCCTTTTAAATGAATGAAAAGACACTTCAATAACCACCAATAATCATAGCTCAATTTGGGCCTCCAAACTACATGTCCATGCCCGATTAAGTCCACATTGACATCGTAAAAATTTATAATAAATCAAATCATAATTCAAGTGTACCAACTTCTAACTCATACACCCTCAATTATACTCAATACATCAAGATATTCTTAATTCTAATAAAAAAACAACTCAATTTAATCAATTTCATCCATTACTATAAGAACACAACCCTTTTTAAATTTTTATCTCACAAAATATGAAGAATTTCAATACTTTGCTTCTATAAAAATTGATCTAAATAATATTTGAGAATTTTTTAAATTATTTTTGACAATTTCTAGGCTAGTTGAAAAATCATCATCATCATTGGAGCGCGGGATACACACGCCTGCTTCGGAGGGGCGATGTCCTTCACCATCCACTGAAAAATGACGAGCTCACCTTCAAGAATCCAATGGAATTGGTATCATGTCAAAACTCCTCCCGATTTGTGAGAATTGAAGGTTTAAAGCTCAAAGGTGACCTATTTCTGTTCACTAGCAAAATGGGCCGATTGATGGTTGGTTTCCCTCCTTTCCTACATTTTTAGGGTAATTAGACACGATGGTGGTGTTAGTTTCACCAAAAAAAGACTAAAAATGGGAGATCGGTGGCTTATCTAAATGAACCGAAAATTCCAATCATGATTCCTCCAAATCTAGGCCATTTTTTAAGAAATAAGTTAAGGAGTTTTGTAGAACATCCTAAGAGCTTTCCTTAGAGCCCCAGATCATCGACAATGGTGGCTGAATGGTGAAGGCATGAGTGTCAGAAGTTGGGAGTGAATAGTAACTTATAGGAAAAAGAATTTAAGACATAAATGAACTTAAGTTTTCTTAAGCTCGACTTATACTTTTATAGGCTTTTCTCCTTATTGATACGTTATGTGTAATTTCAAAAAATTTTGGATCATTACATCCTCTCCCCTTTATAAAAAAATTTGTCCTTGAATTTTAATTCTCACCTTATTAATGAAATAGATGCGGGTATTGACTCTACATATCTAGCTCCGTCTCCCACATGCAGTTATCCATCGTATGATTACTCCATAACACTTTCACCATTAATGTCTCTCTTGATCTCAGCTAACGAATTTGATAATCTACTATTACAACATGTTGTTTTTCATATGTCAAATCGCCATCAATCTTCACATTACATAGTCAAAGGACATGAGAATGATCTGAAATATACTTTCTCAACATCGACACATGAAATATAGGATAAACTTTAGACAGGTTAGCGCGGTAACACCAACCTATATGCCACTTCACCCACTCTAGATTTAATCTCAAATGGACCAATATACCTTAGAGCTAGTTTACCTTTCTTACCAAACCTCATCACTCCTTTCATTTGTGATATTTTCAAAAATACCATGTCACCTGCTAAGAATCCCACATCTTTCCTTTTTGGATCTGCGTAACTCTTTTTTCTACTAAAAGTTATTTTCAATCTCTACTAAATAATAGGGATCCTTTTGGAAGTGATTTGTAATAATTTAGGTCTTATCAATTGTCGTTCACCAATTTCCCAATATAGAGGTGATATGCATTTTCTTTCATACAAAGCTTCATAAGGAGTCATTTCAATACTAACATGGTAACTATTATTATAAACAAATTCAATTAGTGGCAAATGAAAACCCCAATGACCACCAAAATCAATAACACACACCCTAATCATATCCTCTAAAGTCTGAATAGTTCTCTTAGACTAGACATCTATCTGAGAATGAAAATCAATGTTAAAATTCAATCATGTACCTAAAGCCTTTTGTAACTCTCTCCAAAAAACTTACGTAAAATTTGAATCCTTATCAGAGACTATAGATTGGGTTACCTTATGTAAACACACAATTTTATTGACATATAGCTTGGCCAACTTATTAGTAGAATAAGTCTTTTTGATAGGTAAGAAGTGTATATACTTTGTTAATCTATCTGTATTCACCCGATGGGCAATCCAGTCACAAAATTCATAATAATCATATCCCATTTCCACTTAAGAATGGGGAGTTGTTGTAATAATCCATAAGGTCTTTGGTGCTCAAACCTTACTTGCTGGCATGTAGGCATCTAGATAAAAATTATGCAATATCCTTTTTCATTCCACTTCACCAGTATATGCCTTTGAGATCATGATACATCTTGGTGGAGCTTGTATGAATGCTATAAGCTACAAAATGTACCTCCTCCATAGTTTCCTTTCTTAAGTCATCAACATCTGGTACACATACCTTAATACCCATCCTTATAATACCATCATCATCTATAATAAAATCCTTAGCTCGATTCTCTTGAATCTCCTAAACTATTTTACATAACTGAGGGCCTTTGGACTGAGCAACCTTGACTCTTTCTAAAAACATTGATCTAACCTTGAATTATGCTAGCAAACATCTTGATCTTGATATCTTCCATAACAATCCTTGGTTAACTAACTCATGCAACTCTTTAATTAAGGTTCTCCTTATAGATTTGATGTGAGAAAGACTATTGAATAATTTTCTGCTTAGAGCATCAAGTACTATATTAGCTTTACCTAGGTGATACAAAATAGAACATTCATAATCTTTCAAAAGCTCCATCCATCTTCATTGTCTTAAGTTTAGATCCCTTTGCTAAAAAACATATTTCAAACTTTTATGATTAGTATAGATCTCACAAGTCGCAGCATATAGATAATGTCTTCAAATCTTAAGTGCAAACACCACAATTTCCATTTCCAAGTCATGAGTAGGATAGTTTTGTTCATGCTTTTTTAGTAGTCGGGAGGCATAACCCACTACTCGTCTGTGCTGCATAAGCAAACAACCTAAACTAACCTTAGAAGCATCACAATACACTATAAATCCATCCAACCCTAAAGGTAAGGTCAAAACTAGAGCTAATGTTTACCTGTCCTTAAGCTGCTAGAAACTATCCTCATATGCCTCTAGACAAACAAATTTAGCATTTTTCTGAGTTAACTTAGTCAGAGGTGTAGCTATTCGAGAGAAATCTTAGACAAATCTTCTATAATAGCCCGCTAAGCCTAAGAAACTTCAAACTTCAATAACAATGGTAAGTCTTTTCCATTTTGTGATAGCTTCAACCTTCTTAGGATTCACTTGGATGCCATCTTTAGATACCATGTGTCCTAATAAGACCACATGATCTAACTAAAATTCATACTTAGAAAATTTAGCATACAACTGGTGCTCCCTTAATTTTTGCAAAACCATTTTCAGATGTACCATATGTTCTTCTTTGCTCTTATATCATACCAAAATATCATTAATGAATACAATGAAAATCCTATCCAAAAAAGATCTAAACACGTTATTCATCAAATCCATAAAGGTTGTAGGAGCATTAGTCAACCCAAAGGACATCACCAAAAATTCATAATGATTGTACCTAGAACAAAAGGCAATTTTTTTGAATATCTTCTCCTTTGATCCTCAATTGATGATAACCAAATCTCAAATAAATCTCAGTAAAACATTTGTCCCCTTAAAGTTGGTCAAACAACTCATCAATTCTTGGAAGTGGATATCTATTCTTTAGCATCACTTTATTTAATTCCTTATAATCAATACAGAGTTGAAAGGTCTTTACAAATAATGCTGGTGCACCCCATGGAAAAGCACTAGGTCTAATAAATCCCCCCATCTAACGATTCTTGTAATTTCTCCTTAAGCTCTTTTAACTCTGCAAGAGCCATTTGATTAGGTGGAATTGAGATAGGAGTTGTACTCAACACTACATCAATGTAGAATTCAATCTCCTTCTTCGATGGTAAACCTGGAAACTTTTCAGGAAACACTTCAGGAAATTCACATACAACTGAGTTATCATCAACTAAACCTCTCTCTGTTAAAGTATCCCTCTCTAAAGGCCAAATACCCTTGACAATCATATCGAAGCATCTTTTTAGCAGTAATGGAAGATATAAAGTTTTGAGGAACTTTTCCTTTATCACTTATAAACTAAAATTCAACATCATTAGGAATCCTAAAAATCACTAGCTTCTCCCAACAATCCAAGGTAGCAAAGTGTTGTGACAGACAATCCATACCCAAAATTACATCAAAATCAATCACATCTAATAATTCTAAATTAGTCACTAATTCTCTACCCTCTATGACACCAAACAAAAAGGGAAAATAATATCCGTATTTAGGGATCCACCTAAAAGGGTGGCTATTAATAAAGAAGTTACTAATCTGTTTGCTTGCCAAGCAATCCTTGACTCCAACACAGGGGATATAAACAAATGGGTGGCACTTGGGCCAAATAAAACTCTAGCTTCAGCATAACAAACCGATACAGTGCCTATTACAACTACGTTAGAGGTATAAGCAACTTATGGGTGAGAGTGAACACTTGAGCTTGTCCTACTCCTGATTGATTAGAGGTTGAAACCTACTCAAAATTTCTATTACCATACCTACCCCTAGTCTAGAATCTACCCCTAAACCTACCTCTTGATCCACGCCCTACTGGCCTACAATCTAAGATTCACTTTAGTACTACGCCTAATGTTGAGGCTGAACCTAATGTACTGGTTGTACCATGGTAGCAGAGGAGCCTTGAGAAAACTGTCTCTGAAATCTATATGGCACTCTCTAGCAAAATGCCTAATCTGACGACATTGAAAGCAAGCACCTAGAGGAATATGACAAGGTCCATAATGGACTCTAACATAATTCTGACAAGTAGTACTTCTAGAGTGAGAACTACTTTAAGAGCTTTGCCTACTGTGACTACTACTGCTACCCACTTTAGGTCTAACAGAGTGGAGCACTGCCCCTTACTTATGTCCTAAACCCCCCAAAATGATTCATACTCTTTCTATCATCAATATGTTATATTTATAATGAAAATTTAGGTTTTAGTGTCAGGTCACAAAAGTCATGTCGTGCATGTTAAGTCATGAGCGTGACTCAAGTAGTCACGCCTATGCAAGTAAGTTACGGGTATGACAACAAGAGTCATGGTCATGCATATGAGTCACGCCCATGAAAACTTATGTCATAGTCATGACTTGCAATGCTCATGGCCGTGACTTGATAGTCATGGCTATGAGCATGTGCTACACCATAAACACTTCATGTTTTTGCATTTTCTTATCTCCTTTTCACTCTAATCATTCTCTTTTTTGCTCATGAAGACAATTGAGTGTGAATCTCAAGAAGATGACTCAAAGAATGTGCTTTCAACTCACTTTAGCTCTTATGCTTCCTCATTATACCTTCTTAAATATGAACAAAAGTGAATGTCTTAAGTGTATTAAAACATTAATCACTAAGTGTCATGGATTAAATGTATAAACAATTAAACATATAAGAACCATAATAAACCTACAAACATCATATTAATAAGTAATTAAAGAGAGATCTTAATTATTTGTTAGTTACCCATGGGATTGCTTCAAATTTAATTGGATAACTAGGAAGAGTTTTGAGAGATTGAGTTCAATTCTTATATATTTTAATTAGGATTACTTGGTTAATCTTAAGTGAGGGTAATTATAACTATTGGATATCTAGGTTCGAGAATTATTAAACTAAGAAGGTAAAGTGAAAACAAAACAAGAATTTAAGTAATTCATAAGTTGTCATTAATGATTAATTAATAAATTCATTATTGCTTGTTAAACATTCTATTGCCAATTGTCTTTAGTTTGGTTTATTTTCTAGTTACATTATCATATTGTTTACCTTAAAAAAAGTGTTAAAAGAATTGTTAGGTATCTAAAACAATTTGTTTGGGAACGATACTATTTATACTATAAGGACGCAACTTGTATACTTGCGGTAACGAACACCTAACAGTACCCTCAACATCAAATAAGTCAATATATGTTAAAAATAGTCAAATGATAAAATATACATATATTACTAAAGTACACAAACATTCCTTAGCCTGTCTAAACATTTAATAAACATCCAATATTTTACTATTATTAATTGTCAATACTAACATTATTTTTAATTATTACAATTAATATTTTACCTCTTTTTTAACTAAATTAACTAGCCCTACTCAATCTGGTATAGTTACATTAAATATTCTGTCCGTTAATCTCTATTCATCATAATGACTCACTAAGTGAAAATATAATTAGATGTATAAATTTCGGTATATTGTACCTCAATCTCTCAATCAAACTTGGTACCTCGACACTATTCTTATAATTAGCCATCAACAGAGGATATCCCCGTGTCTCAAAATAACCGGTACCACTCTGGTACCTAGTCATCGACACAAGGCATCCCGGGACTCAGGATGCCTAATACTTGTTCCATTGATAGTTAGTTAGCCACAACTCGCTCATATCTAAATAACCCATCAATCTATAACCATTAAATATAGCCTATCCTAGGCAAGCTATAGATTTACAACTTTCAATATCTATTCTTAAATCATTATCAACCAGTCTCTATCTATTTTCATGAACATGATTTTTCTTACCATAAGATTCTTAATTATATACATGCATAATTGAAAATTATAATTATCATAAATTTCTCCCAAATTATCAAGTAATACACATCATAGGATGCAATAAAGTATAGACACTAAACATTTTGAACCTTGTCAATTATTTATCGCATAAATAAAATTCTTAAAAATTCAAATATTTCATATATCCACATATTTAACTATTAATTACTCATTCAAAAAATGCTTCACCATAAAGTAATTTATTGATCATAAAATCCAAAATTTTATGAATCGTACATAATTATAACGGTATAGTTTAAGATTATCCTTCTTTGATTTTTAGACTCAACTATTTTGATTGGTCTAATCTACTCCCTAATCCATCCTCCAAAGCTAAACATTTATAAAATTCTTTTAGACTTTATTTAAGAAAAATTTGCAAACTCAATTACACTTAATAATCCAAAGTTACTCCCTTTTATCAATTTATTCTTAATTATTAAAAATATCCTTCCTTTTCTTACCACCATAATAACTAAAATGCTCTTAATTATTAAAATTCCTATTTTACCCATACGTTCTTTTATTATTACCAAAATACAATTCTAAGAATTGAATTCCATTTTTACCCTTAAATATTCACATTTCCTATTTTACCCCTTAATTAATCTTAAAATTTCCTAAATACCTAATTTCCTTCTTTTTCTTTTTTTCCCAAAGATTATTTTCTTCTTCTCTCCCCAACGTCACCCTCTCCTTTACTTTTCTCCTTTTTGTCCAATGTCTTCAAAATTGTTATCGTAATTTTAACTAGAAACTAGTTTAGGATGACTGAAAATTACTAGAAATTTAGCCAAAAGTTTTCCTTCTTTCTTATATGAAGTTCTATACCTTTCCAATAGATTTTTTGATTGTTAATCTCCACAATTTCTTCTCTAATTTATTACAAAACAAACAAAATAAGGAAATACAGAAGAAAGCTTCACACGTAGGAGAAAGATGGTGTTTTGGTATGCTTACCAATTGGAAATATAAAGAAGAAAAAGGAGAAGGAAGCAATTTTTTGTTGTTTTCTTACAACTCACCTATTGTCATTTATATCTCTATTCCTCTTCATTTTCAATAGGTTGGGATGGGTTTTTATTGAAGGTTGGGTTTGTTGGCCTTACACGAGGAGTGCTAAATTATAAAACCTAGAGGTAATAATGCACTCTTTAACTCCTTACAAGTACGAATCATACCAAATAAAGGTTAACTCATTCAAATATGAGCCTTAAGAAATGCATTAAAGTGACTCTCCATAAGCATGAAAGATATAGATTATCCTTTGTACCAATAATTGCAATATTTAATACTTGTTGAAGAAAAGGATTAAGCAATTTTATGGGTTAGAAACGAAACATGATGATCTATTATTCTTCCTTGCTAATAAAGTGATAGTGAGGGACTTGTTCTAAATGTCTGTTTGGATGGGCTTATATTAGTAGAGCTTTTCTTAAAAAAAGCTTTTCTAAGAAGTCAGTTGACTGTTTGACTGTCATTTAAAAAAGAACTTTTTTGAAATAGTTTCATACAATAGACTGTTTGACAACATAAAAATAAAAAGTACTTTTAATTTTATCTATATTTTATTTATAATAAAAATTATTTATGGATATAAATATTATTTAAAATACATTAAACAATATGCAAAGCACAATATATTAATTATTATATAATTTTAAATCATATAAAACATAAATAAAAATATATCTAACCAA
>JANSVA010000006.1:28534501-28553997 GCA_025504915.1 Erythroxylum reticulatum | reverse complement strand
ATAATTTTAATAAGTATTAATCCAACACAAATCTATAAGACTTTATCTTGACCTTTATTAATTATTACAAGTTATAATTCAACAATTTTGCAAGCATTAGAAAGCAATAAATGGTTTTGGACTAAAAATTGTAATATCAACCCTACTATCTTTTTTGTAAATAGTTATATTGATGATGTGGAAGTACTACATTAGGTTGTTAAGTCTTATAATTATTGCATTACGTCCTAATATGGCATTTGAATTTTATCATGGTGTCAACTTTAACTTTACTAATTAGTCTTTTGAATTTCATATTTATAGTTAAAAACAATTGGTAAAATACATAACATAGAAAAGGTTTTTTATAGGTTCTTATCCCTCACTTAAATTTTGACTTTTTAATTCTTCTGTACTTATTCACTTTCTTTTTTATTCTCCTGTGATAAGATAAAATTGATTATGCAATAAGTTTGTCTGTATAGTGAAACATCTTAATAATTTAAATTTTAATAATTTATATTTGAGTAATATATGTGATTTATTAATTTAAAAATATAATTTATTTCATAAAAGAACTTAATTTCTTACTCATATTGTACTAAATTTGTAATCTAATATATAATGGAGATCTTATATTATTTTGGAGATTAATTTAAAGTTCTCCATATTTTGAATGATTAAACTACACTGGACAATATACAAATATAACTTTTAATATCTTGATGAAATTTGAGTAAACTTTTTAGTTAAAGTAAATGGAAAATGTATGGAATGAAGTTACGAATGGTGTTTTTTTTTGTAAATTTCGTTAAGACTTAATTTTTTTCTTATAATCAACCTGTTGAAACTTTAAATTTCTTTAAAAAACAAAAGAAGTGAAAAGAAAATAATAACAATTTTGTAATTATTTTTGTTTTAATTGAAGTACATTATTTTAGTTATTTTAACTTTCAATTTATATTATCACCTTCTTTTAAATTATCTATTTTAATTTAAATTTTAAATACAAATTTTCTTATTTTTTCTTAGTTTGATATTTTTCTTAATTTATTTCTACTATTATTTCCTCAATATATTATAAAATTGAAGTACAATATTTTATTTATTTTACTTTTCAATTTAATTTTATTTAAAAATAAAGGTGCAAATCAGTCATTAACATTTTGTAAAAAGTTTAATTTAGTTCTTGTCATCATTTACAATATCAATTATGAAATGGTAACTCTAAAACATTATTGCTTTTATTAGTTGTCCTTAATTAAACTATTAATCCATCTAGCATGACATACTAGTTTGACAAGGTAAATTTATCAAATATTGAACTTACTATATAATTTAAAAATTAATTAATTTTTTCTTTTTTTTTGAAAAATAAGTAATGTATTCATTCACAAAAAGGTGGACATTACAAAAGGAAATGATAATCATCTCCAACAATTGGAGTATGTACAAGTTGGCTACCTACAAGACCGATTAACAATACATGTACTGCCTATATTCTCATTTGCTGCTAAATACTTTTTAAGATGAGATGTTGTTGAAACTTTATCATAATAGTCATCCATAGCTTAAGATATAACTCCATCCAAGTGTACTTAGTGTAACTCTCAGGTTTTCCGATTATCTTAGTGTTTCTCATCATCCATATGAAATGCATAAGCATTGCAAAACTAGCCTTAGACACCTTTAAATCTTCCTTGCTTTTCCATTTTAGCCCATTGATCCAATACAGATAGTCTTCCTAACTGAGGTTCATATCCTATAGCTTCAATAGACTGAGCAAATTTCTTCATAGTGGATTAGTATGGCTTTACTTGAAGAATATATGGTTAATAGATTCCTCCTCACTGGTGCATAAAAGATACAACTTATCTGAGATATGAAATTTAATCCTATCTTTAGTGTTTATTTTAAGTGGATCTGCTAACCAAAGTATGAAAGGGTGTAATTGAGCTATTCTGGAACTCCATATCAGCTTGTGAAGGGGATACTGATCAGTGGACCAAGCAACATTTGTTTACATGACAGAGTTGTAAACTTGTGAGAGTTATGTAGCTCCCATCTAACTTCATCCTTATGTCTCAGATCAGGTGAATAATCAGGCTTACAATCAAATATTGGTCTAGTTCCTCTCCCTACATGAAATGGCCAAAACCAACCATCATTGCAAATAAATATGTGCATTTTGGTGTTAATAGGGATTAACCTGATTAGAGTTGAAATTATTGAGTCTTGCATAACGATCTAAGAAAATGTCAGTTGTCAAACCAAAAAGTTATGCCTTTGCAACCTCTAATGTAATGTTTGATGTGAGAATGCATAAAAGTTCTAGTACTTAATATTTGTTGAAAAGTGTAGGATTGAATACTTTTTTGAGCTACTGACCAGATGCTTCTTTGTTTAACATGAAACATGTGCATCCATTTCACCCTAAGACTCTCCTTATCATAGCAAATCTTCCATAGCTTTTTAGCTAACAATACCTTGCTCATTCTAGTAGCTGAGTTGATAGCTAATCCACCATATTTTGTGGATAAACAAATGACACTCCATTTGACCTTAGAAGGTTTTTTACCTTTAAGATTTTGTCCATTTCATATGAAGTCCCGTTTACTTCTATTAATCTTTTTCAATACTCCTGCAGGAATTGCTAAGTATGCCAGCCAATAAATGTGTAGAAAATACTTGTAAAAATCAATAAATCTCAAGATTATTCGATTCTCTTCTCTTCCACCAGATTTTCTTCTCATCCAATTCCTAAATTCCTGATCCTTCTCCTACCACCCAGTCACACTGATATTTGGCACAGCTGAGACTTCCTGTGAACTTCATCATCAATATTACCGATTTTCGTCTTAATTAATTTACTTTATAAGCTCCATAAAAAGTACTAGCTAGCTTGGTTTAGTTTTCTTGAATTTCCTAAGCTGTAGCCGCAGTTCCAGGAAGTTTAGGAGAATGTCTTCAGAAGGTGTCTCGAACTTGCCAATGCTGGTAGAACTAATATCTTTAATGGAAGGATCAACAATTGGTGATTCAGTGTCTAGGTTATGTGTTCCAAGTTGTTTTTCGCAGGGTGAGATGAGATCTCATTCAATCAAATCACTTTGTTGCTTCATATGCATCGCGTAGCTAGGCATAGGCTCGCTATTCATCCTTTGTGAACTACTGGTGGAGATTCAACTAATTATAATTAAAGTTAACAAGTGTACTGCTGTAGCTACTAAAGCAATATACAAACATAGACGTCCACTGCCCAAGAGATTTTAGGATTTCGGAATTACATTATTAAAATATTATAAAATTACAAATTATAAAAAAGTCAGCTTAATATTTAAAGGAATCCAGATCAATATTCGCTTTTTATGAATATGTTACCGTATATTATTCGAGCATTTTTTTAAGTAATTTTTTAAAAAATTATAAAATAAAATTTTAATTTTAAAAATTTTCAAATTAAACTTTTAATACAGATACGTCATCTGCATGTAGATTTACTAAAATAACCTCCTTATTATGTAGGGGTAAAACTGCGTACGATCAAATCTCCCCAAATCTTATTTTATTGCGAAAATTTGGACTAGATGTTTATATGTGACATCATTATATTATTTAAATTACAAATAATTTAAGTTTGGTTGTTTAAATTTAAACAATCCACATTATTAGAATATGTCATTATGTTATTTAACTTTAAACAATTCACATTATGGAGCTAGTTGTCTAACTTTAGACAATTCACCTTAATAAGATATGTCATTATGGATCAATAGGATTAGAGAATGAGAATTCATAATTCAGAGTTTATTTGTTAGTCAACAATCGTAAGTCAAAGGGATTTAATTAAAGAATTGAGTTCCGGACTCAAACGGAAAACTAGATTATGCAATGTGAAACAAAGCCCAAGACCCAATTACTTATACAATTGTAGCTGTACTTGTATCACAAGCCTCAAGCCTCAAACCTCCTTTTTGAATCTTCCCTGCACTGCCTGCCGTAACTCCCACAAACGTGAACCGTCTTCCTTCAATTATCTCAAATAAATTATTCATATACTGTAGTTGTTTCAACTTTTAATTGTTGAAACTTGAAATCACGTTACCCAACTGTAAGACGAGTGACAGGCGGCGAACTGGCGAAGAGACCCTCTTCAGCCGCGACACGGACTGGCAAAAAGGCGAGAGCTCCTCAGACGTGAAACTGGGGAGGTGAGTTGAGATTGAGAGATTGAGCTGGATTTTTGAGATTCAACAGAAGAGCCAGAGGCATGCGTTGGGGAGGAGAAGGTATTAAGGTAAGTGGACCTGTTAGGTGTTTGCTAAAAGGTCTGACGTATTCATGTTGCTGTCTACGAATAGACCACATCTAGTGATTTTCTCTTACGTTAATTGGATGATTCCTGGGCTTGGTCTTCCCTTTTGGGTACTTCTTCGCGTACTCTTTCTGGGTTAATTTCGTTCTTTAGTAATTTATCTCTGCGGTGTAGAAATTTGATTGTTTAAAGCTTTTTTGCTCTTATTGTTGATTCATTATTGTAGTTTGATTGTTTAAAGCTTTTTTGCTCTTATTGTTGATTCATTAGTGTAGTGCACTATCAACTCTTCTAGTTTTCTGAACTTAGTTATTTTACACCTATATATAATATGTCAGCTGAATTCCAAAATGTGGGAGGGTAATTTATATGTGAAAGTTGGGCTAGTACTGTAGTGCAATTAATTGACTGATCGCTATCCATAGTCACTGATTCAGTTCAATTGCTTCAGGAAGGAATTTTCGCTAATCTACAAGGATAACATGGTGCTGTTTTGGCCATGGTTCTTAGAGTTCTTTTGTTTCTTGCAACTTGCTATCAAAGTTAATGATTGTAACTTGTAGTGGGTGAAATATTGAACCAATTAATTATTTTGTAGGCTTTAAAATTGGTAGCTGCTTGCTGCTTTCTTGCAATTGACTGCCAATAAATTGTGTCGTTATTTGATATTTGGCTATTTGAGTTTTGGGTGAAATTGCACCAAGTAATCGCTGCCATCAGTTGAGTTTTGCTTCCTTTTTTTTTTTTTTTAACTGAATTATTGTTCATCTATGATAGAATCTTAACCTTTTCCAGGCCAATGTTATGATCTAGGTATTTGGCTATTTGAGTTTTGGGTGAAATTGCTCCAAGTAATTACTGCCATCAGTTAGAGTTTTTCTTTTCTTTTACTGATTTATTGTTCATCTCTGATGGAATCTTAATCTTTGTCACACTTGTTTAGGCTAATTTTGTGATCTAGGTCCTAAAACGTCAGGAAATGCATTATAATTCTCTGTATATTCTTTCAGGCGTTAGAATGACATGACTTAACCACCAATGTAAAGTTTGATCATACAAATTAAGGCCTGAATGCTGCTCCCTTCCTCTCTATTAAGTTCATGTGGAACTTCCTTATAATTTCTCATTTTTCTAATAACTAAACATCCTAAAGTCCCAAAACTTCTCACCCACGATGCCGTGCTGCTCATGCGGGCATAGATCCCTTTTACGTGATGATGTTACTGGGAGCCTCCTCTGTGAGTTGTGTGGCATTGTCCAACCATTTGACAACTTTGAGGTTCGTACTGGTGGTATTCACGGCCCTGAAGGTGTCTTCATCCACCTTGGCTCTTCAGGTACAGGTAGCGTCTTAAACTACCGAGACAAGAAAATCTATGAGGCGAATAAATTAATTGATGAAATAACCTTCAAGTTGGACATAACCAGCAGGAAAGTGGCAGATGTCAAACACATGATTGGTAAGATCACCGATGGGGAGTTTGGAGCAGGTGATTGGTTCTTGGTTTTGATTGGTGCTTGTGCTTATGTTACCATGAGGAGTGACAATAGATCCTTGTCTATTGCTGAGACCAGTAGTGTGGTTGGCTGTGATTTGCATGAATTGGGCAGGATGATAATGCGGGTTGTTAATCATTTGAATATAAAGTTACCTGAATTTGATATAGTGAGTTCTTTTGAGAGGGTAGTGAGGAACTTATGGAGTTTGGGGAGGGCTGACACTGATAAAATTGAGAAGATGAGGAAGCAAGGGGTATTTTTAATACAATGTATGGTGAAATGGTTCTTGACAACTGGGAGAAGGCCACTTCCAGTGGTTGTTGCTGTGGTGGTATTGGTTTCAGAACTGAATGGAGTTGAAGGCATTAAAATTGAGAATGTTGCGAGGGAGGTGCATTCAGTAGTATCCACTTGCAGGTCGAGGTATAAGGAATTGTTGGAAGCACTTGTGAAGGCCGCACAAGTTTTACCCTGGGGAAGTAATGTGACAGTGAAAAATGTTGTGAAAAATGTGCCTCTTCTGATGCGATATATGGAAATAAAATCCATGGAAAAGAGTGATGGGAAAGAGGAAAGTCTGGACAGTGTTTGGTTTGATTTAGGAGATGTGGTTACTGAATGCTTGGCGAAGGATTTTAGGTATGGGGATGAGGTAGATTGTGTTGAATGTGATGATTCACGTTATTTTGAGGTGCAAGGTAGAAATAGGGTTGAGAAAGCTGACAATGATGATTTGGATAAGCTCCAACTTTCTCAAGAATGCCTGTCCATGCTTTATGACAAGTTTCTTGAGGGTGGTGGTGGAAAGTATTCAAGGGAGAGTGCAGTAAGTAGTAGGAGAAAGAGAAATAGAGGGTTGGAGCTTCATGCAACAGAATGGTGGGATGGGAAATCAGAATTAAGCAAGAAGCTTATACTCAAGCAAATATTGGAGATGGATGTGGGGTTTGATGCGATGCCTCCATCTTTCGTTAGAGGTTGCATGGCAAATGAGAGAAGAAGGGCAAAGATTTATGCAGCCAAGCTGCGTGTTCAGAGGATTATGAACCCATCGAGTGCTAATTCCATTGATGGTTCTAAGCTTCAGTCGCTGGAAGTTGCATATCCACAGAAGAGGAAAAGAAAAACACGAGAGAATAACCTTGATTGGGAAGATTTTGTTATTGAGACCCTCCTGCTCCATCAGGTAAAAGAGGAAGAACTTGAGAAAGGGAATTATAATACTTTGTTGGATTTACATGTATTCAATTCTGGGGTTTCATGACGTGCTTGTGCCAGTTAGCAGAGTGGTTGTGGATTACCTCTTCCTTTTCTTATTCTTACTCGAAAGTTCTTTCTTACGAATGATTGGTGTCCTTATGTTTAGAGGTGCCGAGTTACGAGTGAAATGTGAAATGTTTTAAGGTACATATTGTAAACCATAAGCTCCATTAATTCTTTCTTTCAACCTTTGACCATGAAGATAGAGTTTCTTGGGACTTCTGTACTTGGCTAATATTTTTATTTTCAGCCATTAGTGGCAAGCCAATTTTTTTCAACTGTTACATGTTATAATGTTCAAAGCAATTAAGCAAATGTGAAGTAGCACACCTTGATTGACAACAGAGTCAACACTGCAAGTTGTAATATTTAAGAGAGTAAATATCAAATATCAAGCAAATAAGAAAGCTTTATGGACAGTTGAGATAGACAATTACAAGCTATGCGTAAGGAAGAACAAATATCAAATAATAAAGCCTTGAAGCAAATATCTCACGGTAAAATTCAAATAATGTGAAGCACTAAAAGGGCTTTAGGGCTTTGAGAAAGAAAAATGGGACTTTGATGGAAAAATGGACTTTGATGCAAATAGCTTGTTGACACCAAGGTTTTGACGTAGAAGCTTTGTCTAGTATTTGGCTTTAAGCACTTAGCCTTTGTAAGGTTTTTTAGCTTGAACGAGTTTCTTCTTCTTCCAAACTCTTTCCTCTTCCTCTCCCTTATTTCCTCAAAGCCAAAACCTTATAAAGGCCAAGTACTCAAAGCCAAATACTAGACAAAGCTTATAACAAGCTTGATGTTCTTTGATTCAAAATGTTTCCTTATGTAAGCATTTGGATGTCATTTTTGGTTTCAATTATCTCCATAATGGTTCTTCACCTTTGTAGAGTCATGCGGTTGTTATACCATCTTATTGCATGCTTTATGTCAACTTTAATAAATTTTTTTACAATTAAATATGGATTCACATTACACAAATAGGGGTCATAGCAAATTGATTTCTTCTTCTGGCTCATTGTCTTCATTGTTTTCAGACATCAGGGCAAAAGATATTGATTTTAATAATTGCTAAATTTTCTCAAAGTATCCGTTCTCGATTTAGTAGCTGCTACTAGTGTTTGTGTTTTAGATTTTTGTTGCCAAAATATAGTTGGCTCACTTTCTTTTTGGTTAATAGGTTGTGAATTCCATATTACTCATTCCTCCTCCACTACTTGAGAGGCTTTAAGCAAATATTTTTATAAAATTTGTTTTCAAAGGCTTTATTTAAGAGAATCCCTCAAATATATCTCTAACTCTAGAGTTATTGATAAATGTTGCAGCCAATTAGAAATGCTGATCATTGAGGATAAAGGAGGTTAAGGCCTCATTTTGGGCTTTAGTAGAAAAGGAACTGTCTTTCTTTTCCAATATTTCTTCCCATGTCTTTATTGGATGTTCTGTCGTGAGTTTTAAAAGGGATGGGTTTTTTGGGCTTTAGTTGGGTTTAGGAGAAATATTGGCTCTCAGGATCATTATCTAGATAGTATAAATTCGCTTTGCTTTTAATAAATTCAGTATCAAAGTAAAAAATACTCAAAAAAAATTTATCTAGCAAAAATTTACTTTGATGTAATGTTTTAATCATCTTCTAACAAAAATGCTTTAGCATATTTGTAATTAATACAAAGACGAAATCTTTGATTCAATAAATCACCTTGAAAATTTGAAATGCTTAAAAAAGTGGATAAGTTTTCTTTTTTAATAGTTGAATAATTGCTTTTTTATGGATTTCAATGTCCCAAAATGATTGATTAATTCGCTCTCTCTGTCATTAATCTCTACATCTTTTATCAAAAGCATTAATTTCTAGAATTTTGAACATGTTAGTGTTAGCTACACATAATGTACCCACCCATTATCTGTTCACCATGTCTTAGATTTGTTTTACAAAGCTAGTATGTAATTTTGTCGAAGGTTTAGGATTTTTCCTTAACCTATCATGGAGGAGTTTGCAAAGCTTGTTTAGGTTGGGACAAAAATTCATAACATAACTAAGGCCTCCTAGAAATCTTTGCAATTGTTTTTTTTTTTTTTGGTCAAATATTTAAGGAAATTTATTGCTAAAGTCTAAAGTTCTCTCAGTCAGTGTTATTTTACCATTGTGGATATACTGCCCTAAAAATTGAACCTTAGTTTGGAAGAAGCTAACTTTCAATTTTGACACCACTAATCTACTCTTTTTAGTGACATGACGAAGGTTTCAATATGTTTGGAATGTTGTTCTAGTGTCAAAGATAATATTAACTCATCATCTATGTAAATGATGCAAAATTTAGAATATGGTGAAAATATCTCATTCACTATTTGTTGAAATTCAGATGGAGCATTCTTTAAACCAAAGGGCATTACATTCTACTCATGCTACCTAAATAGAATAATAAAAGTGATCTTGTACCTATCTTTAGGGTCTATTTGTACTTGTTAGAATCTTGATTTCATATCAAATTTTGGAAAAGAAAATTAATAATTGTGAAGTCCATGAAGAAGATCTTTTTTATTGGGAATAAGATAGCTACTCTAATTTAATGCTTTGTTGAGAGGCTTGTAATTTATGGCTAATCTAGGCACTCCTTTTTCTTTTTTAGAGTTTTTATTCACATAAAATTCTAGACAGCTTTAGGGGGACCTAGATGGAGAGATTAGCCTTTTCTTTAACAAATCATGAATCTCTTGTTCATAAAATTTCTCTAAATATCTGTTTTTCAGTGAAATATTTTTCTTAATGTAAATCTACAATGTGTTGTTTCCTATTCCAAAAAGCATTGGTTAAGTCAACATGTATTTTACTTTCAATAATTTTTGACAATTTTTTTATTTTTATTTGTTTTCTCATTTTGATATTCTCTTAGTTACAATATCTTTCTTCAAATATGTCAATTGTTTTTATTTTCCATTGATTATGTTATTCAATTGGTTTTTTGTAAATTGAATAGGCTTTTATTAAATTTATGTTCCTATTTTTTTATTTTTTCTATTAAACAGAAAACAAAACTTTTTATTGATTTTTGCCGTAATATTTTCATGGCTCACTATGAAAATGGTAATTAAATTATGAAGGGAGTTCCTAAAATAACTATATTATGAATTTCTTTTACTATCACAACACAGGGTTTGACAAAAAATTTAACCTTGGCAAATATAAGCATCAAGATTGTAGTTTATCTTCAGCTTTGAATTGTTTCTTGGCTTTTTTTTTAATAACTGTGTGGGAATCATATCATGATTAATCCAATTTAAATCGACTCCTGTATCAAATAAAAATCTTCACTAATTCTAATGGTTTTCCTAATAAAATACTTTTGGGATATTATTTCGCTGATTATGAACAAGAAAATCAATACGTAGTTTTTCATTATTAATAAGAGTAAATTTTTTTTATTAATTTCTTCTTCATCGGATTCATGTTCTTCTCTATTGATTTGTTGAAACGAAAATTTATCCTTTTTACTATCTTCCTTTTGTTTTTGTTGAAGCATTTTTAGTTCTTATTTTGTCATTGTGATATTTTGATATAAACTAGATAGAATTAATTCTGAATTTTTTTTATCCAATATATTTCTCAAAATATCACAATTTTGATAGTAGGTTTTGACTAGGGGTTTCCAAAGATTGTTGTAGTTTCATTAGGTATTCTATTTGTAATTGGGGATCCTAAACATGATTTATGATTTCCAGCAAGAATTTTTAATCTTTTATAAGCACATTGATTTGTTTTTCTTCTTTTAATTGATCATTATTTATTGTCTCTTCACTACTTATAAAGTTGTCAGTTTCGTCTAGTCCTAATGCTTCATTTATCAATTTCTTCATCAGAGTCCTTATAGTTTCCACTATCCATAATCATTAAAATATCTCTTGGTTTAATTCTAAGTTTTGAAGTTTTTTTTTTTAAAAAAAAATGTTTCCTACAACATTTTGTCGTGCGTCCTTTTCCATTGCACCTATAACATGTTATATTTCTAAATTTGGACTTTTTTTTTTAGCAAATAAACTACAAGCCATGCCTTGCGTTTTACTGCACCACCTCGTTCTAACAACCCCGGATAACGAAACCATTTAAGTTATATACCATTAAGACCTTGGTTAAGCACGTGGAATCACCTAACAACACCATCGCTATATATTGGATAGGATAACTCCACCTAATATCAAGCTAGTTCCTTACTCCAACAAGTTATTGTTGCTTGTTCTAACTTATGTACTCCATTTTCTTCCTGGCATTCTCCTCCGCTACGTGCATTGAGCTATAAGCGGAGCTCCAAGTTACGTAGTGGCTTGTTTTGTTTGAATCCTTGCTCTTTCTCCTATTTCCTCCTTTCTAAGTGTACATAAGTCAATCTGTTGTAGGGGATTTGATCGTTGTGGCTTTTTCTATTCTTATTCCTCACTCTTTCACCTTATAAAAGAGGAAGTCTTGCTAAGAACTTCTCCAAACATTATCTCAACATAACTCTAACTAAAAAGCCGTCCTTGTACCATTTGAAATATGAATGTTTTTTTTTTACACCTAAGGCTGGACAATAACTTAGTACTTTTATCTTACAAGTGTGAGGGGTAGCTTATGAAATGTAAAGAGATTGCTAATATCAAAGTAGGTATAACATCTTGAATGAAGCTCATTATTCTCATCTAAGATTGTCTCACGTTCTTTGTTAATCCTAATAACTTTAATAGTATCAAGTCTTTGAGATTCGGTTAACTGGTAATCTCATCAACCTTTCAATTATTCAGAAAATCCTATTATCAATAACTCAGCTATGATATGATATGTATAGATGTAATTTGTTTGATTAAAAAATAAAAAATTAAAAGAATTTTATTTATCTAATCTTCAATATAATATATAATTGAATTTATATATGTTGTCAATATTTCAAGAACCTAGCATTTTATATATAAAGAACATTTGAAGAGAAAAAAATAACTTAATTAAGATAGACTTTTGTAAAGTTTGAGAAATTTTAGGATTAAATATGATATATTTAATGAATAGAGATCAATATTAGATATTAATTTTTTTACTTTATTGATATTTAAATATAATTAATTATATTATAACTAAATTTATTCGAAAACAGTCTCTCTAACTTATAGGAGTAAGGCTTTGTACTATTGAATCTTCTCAAACCCTACATTCTAACAAGACTCTTACTAGGTGTTGTTATGGTTATTGTATAACTAAAGTTTATCATAATCAAATTAAATTATTAAATAATCTAAAGCCTATTTATGATATTACTCTTAGCATACTCCTCTACATTACTTGTAGAATTCTCTCAATTCATTTGAATGGATATTACTATATTTTGTATATTTGTGCAACCATAGTATTTTTCCACCTAGCCAATAAATTCGAGAGGAATTGTAAAAAGAAAATTAGTTTATAGTTTATCATATATGTAGATTAATTATTATACATAATTAAAATAATTTTAATTTTTGAAAAATATACTAATAAATATGTTTATTTCATTGTGTACTTGATGTGATCGTGTTTTGATTTTTTTTCAATAAGTACACTATGTAGGATTATAAATCCTGAATTATTAAATCTTTGTGCCATTTTGTTGCCTAAATCAGGTGAAGCAATGTCACGATAGCAGGATAATAATTTATGGAAGATTATCATGGAACAATAATTGGATCCAAATAACCGTTCCCACTATTCTTACAAGATAATTAACCAAGGAAGAAGAGAAGTTAATAGTTGAAGTTGATGATCAATAGCAAGCTCTCAGTTACTCCAATCCTTTCATAAATCTTCTATTGGAGACTATATGGAAGGTAGTTTTTAATATGTAAAAACATTGTTAGGATATATGTTATATATCTAAGTAATTAGTTTTTGACATTCTTTATTAATTGGACATATAAGATATTAATTATAATAGGATTCAAAAAGATGCGGGAGAATCCTACACAAAATGGAAGTCTACATTTTGACAAATTTGAGGTATATCATGTTGGTGATTGAGATATGTACTGCTAGATTTTTTATGGATAGGAGATAAGGGAATTTGTTTACGTGTTTGTTAAAGGCTCTTGCTGTTGAATATCATGTATGATTCTATCCATAGAAGATATGCATCTTGCATGGGTGTCTTGCAATCAACAGTTGAGTGGGCATTAATTACATATGGCAAAAACACAACTTACGTGATTTTAGGGATATAAGATAAAGAGCAATTGGCTGGCGGACGTGCTAGGGATTTACATGTTCTTGAGTTGAATGGATTGCTTGCCATAGCCTATTTTTAACGTAAACATGACAACAATGTTCTTTTCAATTGTTGCGACATTTTAAGATATATGAAGTGGTTTTTCATAGGTGTGGCCATGGGTTTTTGTATATGCAGATATTGTTGAAGTGCATAAAATTATGAGACAATGGTAAGGTATGTGTGATTTCTTAGCTACATCATTCTTCATTGGATGTGCTTGATTTCTTTGTTGAACTGTTTTTGGTTAGATGTGCGCAACTTCTTGGCTAAATCGTGTTGATTGGCTGTAAGTGATATGTGTGTACAACTCCATATGGGGTAGCAACGATTATTAATCGATTTCCTTATGGGATGCGTATACTTTGGTTGGTGAATGTGTTATTGGTGTAACTATGGCTTTATGTTGGTGATTATGTGAATCAGCCCATTATTGTTGCGCCGACTTCCAGATTTATTTCAGTGGAGCTGAACCTTTCAGAAAATTGTTCTTCTCTTTTATCTTAAGTGTATTATTGTTTTATTCTTAGTTGATTGATCACTTGAGTTATTTGTTTATTATTCTTTCGTTAAAAGATTGACTGAGAAAATCCTCTATTAAGGTTAACACGAGTTGGTCGTGTTATTGGGTGTGAAATTCTTTCACGGGAAGTGAGGTTAAGAGATAGTGTCAAGGGTTGAGTGGTATCCTTTCATAAATCTTCTATTGGGTAAATCTGTTGTACTTCGGTGGAAGTTATCAAGCTGAGTTAGGGCCCCACATGCATAGGCAAGATGTGCCGAACTGCTTTACCAAATTTCTGGTGCTTTTTATTATTTTATTTTTTATTGCTTTTGTTTTTGTTTGTGCTAGAGACATCCACGGTAAAATTGGAAAGTTTGAGAAACTACTACCCCCTTCGTGTTTTTCAACTGGTATCAAAGAAAGGTCACTGATTCAGAACTTGGTAGTAAATTAGTGCAGATCCAGGTTTCACAATTATGGCCATAAAAGAAGGAGCATCAATTATCAGGTCACCGCTGTTGGACGGTTCTAACTATTCTGTATGGAAATCATGGATGAAAGTCTTCGTCTAAGCTTAGGGCACAAAAACTTGACATTCGGTAGTACATAGATGGACGCATTCGATGATTACTGATGATAAAGGAGAGGTAGTTAAAAAAGATCTATCTGAATAGACAAGAATTGAAGAAAAAAGTGCACTTGGAAACTCATAAGTAATCCATGCAATTTTTAATGATGTTGATGAAGGATGCTTTTCAATGATATCAGCTTGTGAATCGGCTAAAGAGGTGTGGGATACTTTGCAGACTATTCATAAAGGGTCTAAATTTGTGATAGCATCAAAACTACAGATGTTAGCTGTAAGGTTTGAAAAACTGAACATGGATAAAAATGAGACTATTTAAGACTTTCATGAAAGATTGCGAGATGTAGCGAATCAGACATATCAACTCGAGAAGAAATATTCCAATCTGAAACTAGTTAAGAAGACGTTGAGATCATTCCCTTCGAGATTTACTCCAAAAATTGCAACAATAAAGGAGGCCTATGACATTAATGATCTATCATTGGAGAAGGTAATCGGAATTCTTACAAATTTCGAAATAAATCTTTTAAGGGGTAAATAAGAAAGAAGCAAAGGATTGGCACTACAGGTTGAAACTGGAAAAGGTATAAATGATGTAGAAGATGAATCTGACGAGAATGAGGATATGGAGCTATTAACACGAGAGTTCAGTAAGTGGCTCAAGAGAGTGAAAAATGACAGATCCGAGTTTAGGTAAAACGACAGGAGCTCATTGAAGAAAAACTTTAAACAACAAGCAAAAACTCAAAAGGGAGAAAGAAAGGTAAAGAGAATTCAATGCCATGTGTATCAAGGCTTCGGACATATTCAAGCGAAGGGTGCTAACATCTTGAAGAAGAGAAGGGAAATCCTATGCAAGTACTTGAAGTGATAATGAATCCGAAAGTGAAGAAGAAACAATGAATAGTGCTACATTAGTTACTTTGTACAACAAAAGTCCAGTTACTTGTTTAACAGTAACAGAGAAGGAAGTGACTGAAGACAAAAAAGAGAGTAAATTAGGAAATTTTAGGAAAAACACAGACGATTCATCTCAAAGATCAATCTCATATTATGACAGTGATGACAGTACTTAAGATGATAAAAAGGGAGGTATTTATGAAGCCTATGAGTTAATGTATGGTAAATGAGTTCAAACATTTAAGAAAAATGAGAAGTTGAAGGAGGAAAACACTTCCATGAAGAACATCATTCAAGATCTAGAGAATAAGTTGTTGTCTACATTAGATGAGTTTGGTGAAGTTAGAATAAAATTAGTAAATACCGAAAAGGGATTGAGAATGTTGAATGGAGGCATAAAAAAACTAAAAAGGCTAATGAAAATTGGTAATATTAAAGGCGATCTTCAAGGCATTAGCTACAAAGGAGACTGCTCTAAGGTGAATGATGAGAAAGATGACATATCCAGATATGTACAAGAAGAAACTTCTTGTACATATCTTTTAAACATCAAATTAAATATTTGATGTTTAAAAGATATTTTGTTAATGAAAAATAAAAAATGATTTTATTGTTTTCATAAAGTTAAGCAAACTATAAAAGAAAATGAAAACTTAAATAATTATATTTTAAATAAAAACAAAATCTAATATGAATAAATTACGTATTGGCGCCAAACAAGAAAGACGGCAGTAGATATACCCATGGACTGACTTCTTTTCTCTAAGGGTGTTCATAGTAGAATAACCTGAGCCGTTTATAAATAACCTGAACCTGAACCTGAATGTCAGGTTTGGCAATTTCATGAACCTGAACCTGAACCTGAACCTGAACCTAAAGAAATTATATGATCGGTTAACCTATTTTCAGGTTCGGTTCTCAGGGTAACCAGAACCTATTCATATCAATATATATGACAAAAATTATTAAAATAATTGGCGAAAACAAATACAAATGATGCATAAAAGTATACATATAAAATTCATCAAAGATTAATCTAATATGCTAAACCCAAGCAAAGTAAAAATAAGCCAAACAATATCTTATAAAAGATCCATACTAAAAAAAACAGAGAGAAATTATGAAACAATTATTCTTCGAATAAGATGGTAGGATGATCCACTGTTATACATGAAGCCACATCTGTAGAAAATAAAGAATAGAAAGAGTTAGACTCGTTATTTCTTTTTTAATTGAAAAAAGAATTATTTATTTATTTGTATATTAAAACGAGGTAAAGTAAATTAGATTACCTGATTCAATTTGCTCAAGTTCTTCAAGGCTCTCTTCGACGTAAAGAGGAGCTTGTGATTTTCTTAACTAATCTTGTCCACAAACAAGAGCCTCCACCATCTTTGGAGTAAGAGAGCTACGAAATGAATCAAGCACTTGACCTCCTGTACTAAAAATCGACTCAGATGCAACAGTAAATACAGGCATAGCTAAAACATCTCGAGCCATTGAAGCAAGCACTGAATACTTAGCATAATTTAGTTTCCACCAACTCAAGACATTGAAAGTCTTATCTTTGGGTTCACAATCTTTAGCTAAATATTTATCTAGTTTACTTTTGGTTTCCCCACTTACTTGACTAGCCTCCTACTCATCAAAAATATTATCCAAAAATGCTACAACATCCTTGACGTTATCAACTTCCATATCACTTGAAGCTTGAGATTGGACACTTGATTGTGCAATAGGAAAAGACAGAGGATCGGTAGAAATCAAATATCAAATCTAAAGTGATTTTTACTTTCTCACACAACTGCTCAGATTTGACGTCATCATATGCTTTATCAATCACAAAGTTCACATACTTCAATTTGTAGCGTGGATCGAGAACGGCAACAATAAACAACATGTAGCTGATATTAACATCTCCCCAATACTTATCATGCTTTTTCTTCATCCTCATAGCCATATTTCTTGCACTAAAATCTCCAAGTCCACATCTCTTTGAAATAACCATCCCAATGCTAAAAATTTCTTTTATGTTCTCATTAGCAGTTACATAATGAGAGCTAGACAATTTTAAAGTAACATCATAAAAGATAGAAAGAAAAGGTAGCAAGTTACGTGCGTACTCCCAATTACTTTCACTAGGAACACCTTTATTATTTTTATTCTTACCTCTGCTATCCTTCTTTTTAGAAAGGTCTTCAACATACTTAGAATCTTGACTCTCCAATAAATCAAATGCTTTCTAAAATTTCAAAGCTGACTCTAACAGTAAATAATTATAATTCCATCTTGTTTCAATATCTAGACAAACAATACTCTTGCTGTCTATTTTCTATTTTTCTATACAAGACTTGAACTTTGTCATTCTAATAGGAGAAGACCGAGCATATTTCACTGCATTGTGAATCCTAATGATTGAATCACCCAATTCTGATAACCCCTCTTTCACAATTAAACCTAAGATGTATGCAGCACATCTCATTTGTATGAACTCACCTTTCAATACACCACCCTTCCAACTATTAATTCTTTTTCTCAAGTATTGAATAGTTACATCATTTGAAGTTGCATTATCTACCGTTATAGCGAATACTTTTTCAATATCCCAACTATCTAAACAAGTCTCAACATCCCTACCAATTGTATCACCTGAATGACCAGAAATTGGGCAAAAGTTTATAATTATTTTGCGTAATTTCCAATCATCATTAATAAAATGTGTCGTGAGACATATATAACTGAGATTTTGACATGATGTTCAAGTGTCTGAAGTAAAACAAAATCTATAAGGCAATTTCTTAAAAAACTCCTTCGTCTTCTTTCTCTCTTCTAAGTAAAGTACATAACAATCTCTAGTCACTATACAGTGAGAAGGAACTTTAATTTTTGGTTGGATATTTGTACAAAAATCACAAAACCCCTCTTGCTTTACGTGATGAAAATGTAACTCATCAATAATAATCATTCAAGTAAGTGCCTTCCTATATCTTTCTCGATTAAATATCCATGTTATCATTCTACGTGATATGTCATCTTCAACTTTTTCTATTATTACTCCTATAGTTTTTTGACCACTTTCGGGTTCTTTGTGCTTGTTATATGGATACTTAACACATTTATTCAAGTGATTAATTAGGTTGGTAGTATCATTATTCTTTTTACAAGAAATAGATTTCTTACAGTATTGACACACACCAACTCTATCATTAGCTTCACCTGACTTGGCATGGTATTCCCAAACCCAAGATCGTTTCTTGTTTGAAGAGATGATAGGCTGAGGGAGATTTGATGCATTAGAATGAAGTGTTTGAGGATTACTATAAGTTGTTATAAAAGCCATGTCAAGTTGTCAACACCACCAACGCTTTGAGAAGTGAGAAGTATCTCCATTAATTCCATGAGTCAATATTGAGGCATTGCTAGTGTAATCCATTGAGGTTGACATCTGATAAAAAAAAAAACTTTTGTAGTTGTAGATTTTATGAACAATAAAAAAGAATTCTGGTAGATGTGATGTGGCCCGTTAAAAACCCATTTTGATTTCTTTAATTTGGACTTTAAAATCCGTAATCCTTGAGGAAATGAATATTTTTCTCTAAATGCATGAATTGAACGATCTTCGATAAAAAAGAAACAGGAACAAGAGAGAAGCATCAGTGAATAGATGATGAAATTTAAATTTGAAATGAAGGGCAAAATGTGAACTCAGCTTAATTAAGAAAAGGGTAATAAGCATGTAGTTGGGTTTTGATATTTTGCATTTAATGCCATAAGCAATGGAAGTATGGAACTGTTAAAAGTACAATACCTATGAACTTTTGACCAAGTACAATACCTATGAACTTTTGACCTCGATTATGTATTGTATTGGTAGTCGATGGTCCTAAAAGTTGTGTACACCGATTACAACCCTGATTGAATGTTGTCGGTATATTATAAATACCGTACCGAATTTGGTACTGGAATGAGTTCTGGTATGATATTGTACCGATATCGATTAATATCGGATACTATTTTAGATAAATTTATAAATTTATAAAATACTTTCTAAATTTTTTTAAAATTACAAAATAGTTCATTGTCATATTATACAGTTGTAGTTTATTTAATTTAGTTTTTTTATATCTTATCCATTTTAGTTTATATATATCTTTATTATATTTTAATTATTTCTATATATAATAATTATCT
>JANSVA010000006.1:28508835-28531166 GCA_025504915.1 Erythroxylum reticulatum | reverse complement strand
GTCATAAAAAGGATGTTTAATGAGGAGTAATTGAAGTTGAAAAGGTGATCTTAGTATAAGATGTGTTAGGGAAAAATTTGAAATCAAAATTGGAAGATGATTTAGAAAATGTAACAGTAGTATGTTCACTAAGCATGCTTCAGTACTTTAGCCATAACTTTTTCTCTAGTTATCAAAATGATATGATTCTTAATTTAGATTAAAATAGAGACATATGGCTACATTTTTCATGAAACTTCGAATTTAAATTCTATCTCTAAGAGTCTCAAAATTTGACATGAAGTTGAAAAGCTGGGTATGCTTTTGTAAAAGTTCACCACGACAAATTTGTGAGATTTGGTTAGGATTCCTCTCAGGAAAAGTTCGCCACAGCCAACTCTTGACTTCGTAACTTGTGATATTTTTATGAAAATTCCTCTCGGGAGGAGTTTGCTGCTGTCAACTTCTGGCTTCAGCAAACTTCATTGCACCTTGAATATGCTTCGATATTTTGATAATATCTTGTTCTGTAGTCATCCAAATGGAATGATTTTTAATTTGAAGTGAACTAGAAATATAGGGCTACAAATTGTCTGAAGAAATTAAATTCTAATTTGGACTCTAAGAATTTTTGGGTAGAAGTCGAGTGCAGGGCACTGTTTTAGCATAAGAACAGTCCAAAAATATTTGGAGAATAACTTTCAAAATATTGAACCAAACGGATGATTTTTGTGTCATTAGAAACTTAAGATAATGGGGAACATTTTTCTAGAAGAAAGTGTTGCCAAGTTACTTCATTTGCATTGTCTAATTGATTATTCTAGAAATTTGGTGAAATTTATAAGAAGAAAGGAAAGTTTGGATAATGTGTGATCTTGTAATGATGGAATAATATTAATGAATGAATTGTTGATGTCAAAGCACCAAAGGTATGAGTTTGATTGGGAATAAAGATATTCATATGATTGAAGTTGTGATTCAAAGGAGAGGAGTAATGGGTATCAAGTTAAGTGAAAGAGAAATTGTTAATTGTGAGAGCAAATAATGCTACAAACGAAATAACAAGTAATTGAGTGATAAAATGTGAATGTAGATATAGTATGAAACTTGAAAATATACCCAAGATTTTTATTGAGCATGTATTGTACTTATTCTGTATACACATTTGGGCATAAATGAATGCTTATAACTGTGTAATTATTAATGTGTGTGCAACGTATGTACTACATAATTTGAATGTGCAGGATAAACATCCACATTTAAATGTTTCTAGATTTTGGAATCAATTGTTAATTTGGAGAGTACTGTGAGTCGGCCTAAATGGTTTATTATTTGTTATGTTTTAACTTTCTTCTATGATTTGCTATTGAAATGAAATGTGATTGTTTTGACTCCAGACATTGAATGTCCGAGGAGTTTGATAAATGCATGAATAATAACAGAAGTGCTCCTTGTATGTGAATTAGACGAAATATATGATACTCAAATTGATTGTTAAATGCCGCAGCGAGTTCTGAAGAGATATGTGAATATGCATATAAATGAAAAAGTGATTCTCAACTTTAATGTTAAATGTCGGACTAAAGCCCGATGACAAGTGAAAGTGACTAATTGATCATATGTATTCATTCATTCCATTACAAGAATGCATGAAAGATAAAGGCAATTAGGACTGGAATTGCTAGTGAAAAAGAGCTTAAAGCTCGATATGTGATAAGAGACGTAGGCTCAGTTGTGAATGTATCCACTAAAGGATATGGGACATTATCTGATTTAGCTCGATATCCATAAGGATATGGGCCAGCCCAGTATCCACTAAGGGATATGGGCCAGTGAAAAGGCACTCAGTCACAACAAAGTAACAAATTGAAAGTGAATCTCATGTGCATTGCATATGCATGATAGGAATGATTATAATGATTTGAATGACTTTTGAATGTGATATGTGTTGAATGTAAAATGTGAAATGATTGATCAAATGTATGTGATTTAATATGATTATTAAATAAATGATGTGAAATATATGTTATGTGATTGAGTGAGCCATCGAGGATGGTCACTTATTGAGTTCGCAAAACTTAACCAAAAATTTGCACTATTTTCAGGCTCAGAAGAGTTACCCCGTTGGGCAAACGGGAGTATAACCACTGCATTCAAGTAAAAGATAGAGGTTGGGATCAGTTTACGTCTGAATTTATATTTTATTATTTTTGTATAAATTTGTATATTTCACGATTTCTGTACAATATGTATTCAAGTATTTCTGTGTGTAATATCTGGTGAAAATTGAAAATGCTTTGTAAAAGAGATTGATCAAAGTGTAATGACAATTGTGATTTCAACTTTTATAAAATGAAAGTATGGTGATTTGATTACTGATTTCTATATATACGTATGATAAATGTGAAAAAAAAGTATACTGAGTTTCAATAAGTTTTGAATGTTCTAGCATGCCGCCCTTACGGGATTTGCACTCGGACATCACTTAAGATGTCGGGCACGTATCCTGTGAGTGTGGGGTGCTACAGTAAAGTTATGTTAGGATTCTAACTTGTTCCCTAAGCCTTTATGCATATATATAGCTTGTTAGAGCCTTGCTTCTCATTTATAGAGTGACATATAGAGATTAAGAGAGCATCCTTTGTATACTTTGAGGGAAGTAATAAAGGTTGGCAGTTTGTTGTATCTTTTTCTTGCGTTATTATTGCCTTTACTATTCTATTACTTTCTTGGTTTTCTTGTAACTGTGAGAGATAAACATTGCAAGGGTCATAAGGTGTTCGAGAACAAAGACCGTTGGTCGACGATCACTAGACAAGGCTAAATTTTACTTTAATGGAGCTAAGTGAGATTGTCGTGCAAAGGGGATGGTGCATTTTGTGGGACAAGTTTTTCCTTAAAGGAAAACCTTTATAACAACTGGTATCAAAGCCATAATTTTGAGACAGCAATTTGACAGAGCGTGTTAAAAGAGTGGAGGCACTCATTGGGCCAATTCCTCAAAAGGAGGCGGAGTTCACTTCCTACAACACTTGGATGGAGATGTTCACATAACAAATCCAAGAGTTGCAGAATTAAATAATGGAGTTGATGAAGATAAAGGAGGATACTAGGTTTGAGATGTGATCCTAATGCATGTTATTGCAACAGAGGGGATTAGCTATGTCGAGAGAACCATGGTGAAGGTGCGTGAGCCCAAAGTTTTTGAAGGTGTTCGGAATGCAAGGAGTTTGAGAACTTTTTATTGGATATGGAGCAGTACTTTGTAGCTGCTAAGATACCCAATGTTGAGAAGGTCAATATGACGACCATGTACTTAGATGGAGATGCTAAGCTTTGGTGGAGAACGAGGAACTCTCTAGAGATCAGTGCAGGTAGAGATCCCATAGACATGTGGGACAAGATGAAAAAGGAGTTGAAGGAACAATTTATTTTGATGAACACTTCTTGGCTCATAAGGGATGCCTTGAAGAAGTTGAAACAAGACGGATCGGTAAGGGAATAGTTAAAAAATTTAGTTCTCTAATACTTAACATTGATAATATGTCAAACATGGAGAAGCTGTTTAAATTTTTATCTGGGTTATAATTATGGATGCAAATGGAGTTGCAAAGGCAAAATGTGAAGCACGTGGTTAGTGCAATCTAGATTTTTGATGCTTTGGTGACTTTCAAGTGATAAAGGAAACTAAGACGGGTTTCTATAATTTTTCCAAGGGCAAAGGCCTAGTTCAATAGGAGAAAAGTGAGGGGAAAAAGAAGAAAGACTCTAATAAGGGAGACATCAAGGAGAAAGGTGAGCAAAACGATGGCTTCAATAGTAGAGAGACGTCCTCCAAGAAGGGCAAACTTGCTTGTTACTTATACAGTGTCCATATTTTGCAAGAGAATG
The DNA here is from genome assembly GCA_025504915.1 of Erythroxylum reticulatum. Taxonomy (NCBI): domain Eukaryota; kingdom Viridiplantae; phylum Streptophyta; class Magnoliopsida; order Malpighiales; family Erythroxylaceae; genus Erythroxylum; species Erythroxylum reticulatum. The sequence continues at coordinate 28,527,296 of JANSVA010000006.1, read as the reverse complement.
TCCAAGAAAGGAGAAGTTGAACAAATTGATCATTGAAGAAGAAGAAGATGATTCAGAGAGGTGGCACTAAATCTAATCGCCTTGTTGACTGCAGTTAAAAGTGAGTCTAACCTTTTTGACAAGTTGATGTATGTAGGAATACAAGCCAATAGAAAGGAGGTAACCGCGATGATAGATACTGGGGCAACACACTCTTTCGTGATGGAAAGGATGGTGCATAATTTGGGGCTTAAGGTGTTAAAGACTACGACAAGGATAAAGACCCCTATGAGTAAGGCACAAGTTGTGGTAGGAGCTACTTACAATGTTCCAATGAGTATAAGGAGTTAACGTGCCAAGTTCAATTGCATAGTCATACCACTTGAAGATTTTGAGTTGATACTAAGGATTGATTTCTTGAAGGTAGCAAAAGCGGTGTTGTATCCAAGTTTTGAAGGTATAATGACCATGTATAAGAAAAGTTCCTTCTTGGTTAATTGTTGTAGATCTAGTAGTCAAACAACGGATGATACAATGGTAGCACATGTGCCGACCATAGGCATCAAGAAAGGGTTGAAGAAAGGTATGGAGACCTATCTCACTACCATATGGGAGATTTATGAGAACCATGTGATCGAATTCCCTAATACAATTGCAAGTTTATTGAGGGAGTTTTTGGATATGATGCCGAAAGAGTTGTCGAAGACTCTTCCCCCTTGTCGAGAGATAGATCACAAGTTTGAGTTGGTTCTTGGAGCAATCCCATCTCTACGAGCCCCATATAGAATGTCCTTATTAGAGTTGGGGGAGCTTTGAAAGCAACTTGGTGAACTGTTGGAGGCAGGGTTTATCCAATCGTCTAAATCCCTGTATGGCGCCCCAATATTGTTCTAGAAGAAGCAGGACGGAACACTGCAGATGTGTATAGACTATCGAGCCTTGAACAAGGTAACAATTAAAAACAAGTATCATATCCCCTTAGTTCAAGATTTAATGGACAAATTGTCAAGGGCTATGGTTTTCATAAGGCTAGATCTTCATAGTGGGTATTGGCAAGTGCGAATAGCTGAGGGTGATGAGCAAAAGACTACGTGTGTGACTCAATATATGATAAGTGTAAATTGCATCATGTTTTAGGGCATAGTTTGATATGTTTTTATCTATTATTCCGATCATTTAGTATATGATTAGGTTAAAATTGTGTTAGTTTGTTAATTATTAGTGTTTTCAGTTTTTAATTGGTTAGTACAAGTTTTTAGGCTTAAATATTACGTTTTTGAGATACCTTGATGTGTTTGTTAGTGTTTTAGGGTCAATATCGAAGAACGGAAGAGTTTTAGAAGACATTTGGGTTGAAACAACAACCACAATTGTGACAAAAGGCTTAGATGTAGGCCACAATCATGGCCTGCGTCGAGCAAACGTTCAGATACTCACAAATTTCACGTTTCGAGGGCTTTTTAACCTTTCGAATCCTAGAAAAAACCCTAGTTCAACCATAAGCACAAAAGAACATAAATAGAACAAGAAGAACAGATAGAAGGGAGCTTTTGCATCAACCATTTTTGGAGAAATCATAGAGAGAATTCATCGAGAGATTGAGAAAGAGAAGAAGGAAGAGAGAAGTGGAGAAGAAGCTGACTCAACGTACTTTTTGGATCAAGAGATTTCGTGACATCGCTACCTCCCGTCCTCCATTTCGATTATATTTCCTATTTATTTTCAGTTTTATCATTGTATAGAATTAGATTTAATATTTGATGATAGGATCTAAATGTTGAGGATGTTCTAAACTCACCTTTGGAGTTTTATTCTTGATTTAATGAAATATGATTGTTTTTATATTTATTTGATTTATTGTGATTAAATTCTATGATTGCATAATTTGGTAATAAACTGAGATGGTGAATCAATGAAAAATAATGAAATTAGGCTAACAAGAGTTAGGTGTCATTAACCTAATTTAATAGAACAAGAATTAAATCAAATCAGTAATTGTGCGAAGAGAGATCTTACATAGGTTCCTGATAGTTTACTGGAAAACTTCAGATCTAATTAAGGTTTTGGATAGATGTTTAATCGAGAGATTACGATTTTCATAATCTAATTAAGGTTTATAATTTAACGTTAAGGGTTATAACTCAAGAGAGAGTAATCATCCCTAGGATCGTCTAGAATCAATAATTTGGTAATTCATAATCAATTAGGTTAGTGTTAAAGATAGGTAAAATTTCCTTTCTCTCAATTGGTAATTCTCTTAGGTTGATTTTTTGGTGTGTGTTGCAATTGTTAAGTTATTAATATTTTCGTGATTGATTTTTGAATTGTTTTCATTGATTGAATTGAATTCTCATTTTAGTTTCTTATATTTGAATTTCTATGATTTATTCTGGCCTTAGATTTTAGGATTAAATTATCCCTCCTTGTGGGATCAACACCTTTGGTACTACGCAAACAAACTATGTGCTTGCAGATTATCGAGGGTATTTATTAAAACTTATACACATCAAACACTCAATCACGTTTTTGGCACCGTTACTAGAGAGGTGATTAGTTTAGTTCTTTAATCTAAGGCTTTTGCACCTTCTTTTTAAAAAAACTCGGCATAAAATAAACGACATGCCAACTTGGATAACACTGAACGATAATGGGGAATCTTAAGAGTTGAATGCTAAGAAGAGATAAAAAGAAAAATCTGGAGGATGTATATTATAGGGAGCAAAGACTCTTGAGGATTTCAATGAGCCCCAATTTAGTTTAGGAAATCATCATCCTTATATAAACCCATACACTTTGGGGTGACAAAACCACCCAAATTTTTATTGGTCCAATAATGTAAGTACTCACATGGGACACAAGTCCTATTTGAATTTCAGCAAGATGAGTCTAGTTCGTAGGATTCCAAGTTGGACAAAATCATGGATAAGCTAACAAACATGGAAGAGAACCAGAAAAGACTAAAGAGCAATTTGATTAAGTAACGAAAAATCATGCCTCTTCTATTCACAACCTGGAGATTCAAGTAAGATAACTTTCCATGAAATTTTGTAAGCAAAGTGTGGAAAAATGTCTACGCAGCATGAAAGTAAATTCAATAGAGCCATGTCAGGCATCACACTTAGGAATAGCATAGAGCTAGAAGAACTAGTGGAAAACCAAGCTGAACCCCATCTTGTAGAAGACCAATAGACGAGGAAAGAGGATGAAGAAAAGAATGCCAACCCTCCCTATTATCCACTAGTTCTTGATATACCATACTTTAACATCCAGAAAAAACTTGGGTAAATGTCCGTGAAAAGAACCTCATCATTCAGATTAGTGATGACCAAGTGACATTCAACATGAATGATGTATTAAAGAATCCGGAGGAGGGCGACTCATTTATAAAAATTGATGCGCTCGAATCTTTAAAGGAATGAGAGGACGAAGAACATATGACAACGGGCATCAAGTTCTAAGAAGCTATGGAAGTCTTTGCTCAAGAAGCTAAAGAAGAAGAGGAGATGAGCGCGAATGAGGAAGAACTAATAAGAGAACAACTCACCCTCTTACTGAGCAAATTGCTAGATTCTATGGAAGATTCAGAGAGTTTTCTTTTTTCCTGTTTTGTTGACAGTTCGCTCAAAAAAAGGACATTACTGAGCTTAATTAGTTTTCATAATTTATCAATATTGTCCTTCTAATTATTATACATTTTGTAACTTACCTATAGGCTACAAAACTGATGTTGAACGAAAAGGATGGAAGTAAACCGCTTATAATTGATCTAGGCTCAGCTTCCAGGGATGCAAGGTCAAGATAATGACCCTAAATTAGCACGTTTAATAGTTAGATTTAAATTGTTATGTAGTTAGGTTTGTTTTAAATTCTAAAATTAGTTTTGAATGATTTGGAATGGTTTGGATTACTAATTCTTTTACTCTCTTGAATCACTTATAAGATCGGGAAACAATCTCGATATCAAGAGGATTTGGTTTCAACACTATCGCCATCACCACCTCCATCACCATAAATGGTTTCGTGTTCTAGCCCTTTTCTTTTCATTTTTTGTTAGTATTTTTCTTTCATGTTTTCTGTATATTGTGTTTTATTTCCTCCAAATGTGTTTGTGTACCCTTCGCACATTGAGGACAATGTGTTGTTCAAGTATGGGGAGGGTATTTTTACCTTGAGTGTGAATTTTTGCACATTATATAATAGTTTGTTTAGGTTGCATAATGTGAATTGGGTGAATGCGTCAATGGCTAGGACTTAATGGGATAAACTTAGCCTTAAACATAGTATTTTAGGTTGCAAAGATTTATTAGCTTGTGATATTAGCGACCTAAGTTACTTAGGGCTAAATATGTTGGTTAATTAGGATATGATGTTAGTCGATTCACCCTAGGAATTTGCCATACTCCTTTATAATTTTAGGCCAATCAAATAAGTGGCATTATTAGTACATTTTTATTAGAATTAGCTAAAGCAATAAGGTAGGCAAAATTTTGTGTTAAAAAATAGGTTGTATAATGTTAACTAAAATAACTATTCCGTTAGCCTTCAGGTTATGAATAAAGCTAGTAGCTAGTAGCTAGTTAAGAATGTGATGTAGCTAAGTAATCGGATCGACACGCATCACAAGTGTATGCCTTCGTGTAAAAAAGCTATAATGACATTCCAACCAAGCAACTTAATAACAGCATAACTTAGTTGAGTAATCGGATTGACATTTATCACAAATGTTTGCCTCCACATAAAAAGACTAGTTTTATGTCCTTAAAGAAAAATTAACAAAAAGAATGTTTTCAAATAAAAAAACCTACCAAACTTGTTAGTAGCTTGTTTTTTCATGAAAACCTACTGAGGAATAACTACACTTTTGTTTTGACTGAATGATTATTAATATGTGTATGCAAGTGATAAAGGTAAATAGAATCAACATTACAATTTTAATTAGTTTGTATATTTAGTCCAAGGTGCTTAGACGCGAATTTCGCTTGTTAATAAGTTAGAATTACTTAAAGGATTGTGTTTATAATTAAATTTGTTTTGTTAAGTTGAATTCATTCTCTCATTATTACATATTCGTGTTTTGTGTTGTCTTGATTTGTTTGATTATGTTTGTTTGCTTGAGGACAATCAAACATTTAAATTTGGGGATGTGATAAGTGTAAATTGCATCATGTTTTAGGATATAGTTTAATATGTGTTTATCTATTAATTTAATCATTTAGTATGTGTTTAGGTTAGAATTATGTTAGTTTCATAATTATTTATGTTTTAAGTGTTTTATAGGTTAGTACAAGCTTTTGAGCTTAAATATTATATTTTTGAGACCTTGATGTGTTTACTAGTGTTTCAGGTTTAATATCAAAGAATGGAGGATTTTTGGAAGACATTCGGGCTGAAACATCGGTCATGATCGTGACAAAAGGCTTAGATGTAGGCCATGATCGTGGCCCCTACATTGGGCAAACACTTAGACACTTACAAATTTCACATTTCGAGGGATTTTTTTGGACCTTTCGGACCCCAAAAAAATCCTAATTCAACCCTAAACACAAAAGAACATAAATAGAATAAGAAGAACAGATAAAAGGGAGCTTTTGCATTAACCACTTTTGGAGAAACCCTAGAGAGAATTCATCGAGAGATTGAGAAAGAAAAGAAGGAAGAGAGAAGTGGAGAAGAAGTTGACTCGATATACTTCTCGGATCAAGAGGTTTCCCGACATCACCGCCTCCCGTCCTTCATTTCGATTGTACTTCCAATTTATTTCCAGTTTTATCATTGTATATAATTGGATTGAATAGTTGGTGATATGATCTAAATGTTGAGGATGTTCTAAACTCACCTTTGGAGTTTTAGTCTTGACTTAATGAAATCTAATTGTTTTTATGTTTATTAGATTTATTGTGATTAAATTTTGTGATTGCATAATTCAGTAATAAACTAAAAGGGTGAATTGAATGAAAAATAACTAAATTGGGCTAATGAGAGTTAGGTAATTTAATAGAACAATAATTAAATCAAATCGATAATTGTGTGAAGAGAGATCTTGCACAGTTTCCCGATAGTTTATTGGATAACTTCATATCTAATTAGGGTTTTGGATAGTTCATTAAATGAGAGATTGTGATTTACATAATCTGATTAGGGTTTATAATTTAGGGTTAATGATTGTAACTTGAAAGAGAGTAATTATCCCTAGGATCGTCTAAAACCAATATTCCGGTGATTCATAATCAATTAAGTTAGCATTAAGGATAGGTAAAATTCCCTTTCTGTCAATTGGTAATTCAATTAAGTTGATTTTTGGGTGTGTTTTGCAATTGTTAAGTTATTAATGTTTTCGTGATTGATTCTTGAATTGTTTTGATTGATTGAATTAAGTTCTCATTTTAGTTTCGTTATATTTGAATTTTTGCGATTTATTCTGGCTTTAGATTTTAGGATTAAATTATCCCTCCTCGTGGGATCGACACCTTAGGTACTACAACAAACAAACCATGCGCTTGTAGATTATTGAGGGAATTTACTAAAACTTACACACATTAAACACTTGATCAACATGGATAGTACAAATTTTTAGTTATACTATTAGGATTGACTAATGCCCCTGCGACATTTTACAACTTGATGAATGATGTGTTGTATGATTTCCTTGATGAGTTCATGTTGGTGTATCTTAATGACATCATGGTGTATAGTATAGATATGGCTGAGCATATGCAACACTTGAGGAAAGTGTTCAAGCGACTGAAGCAACATAAGCTTTACATGAAGATGGAGAAGTGTGAGTTTGCACAGCTGGAGATCAAATTCTTGGGTCACTTGATGAACAAAGGTTAGGACTTGATGGATCCAAAAAAGGTGAAGGCTATAGTTGAGTGGCAGTTTCCCACGACAATACAAGAATTGCGGAGTTTACTTAGACTGGCGAACTACTATAGGCAGTTTATAGTGGGATATTCGAAGAAAGCGACGCCATTTACGAACTTGTTAAAGAAAAAGCAATAGTGGTGTTAGTTGGATGCGTGCTGCTAGAGTTTGATCTTTCATTTGAGGTACACACAAATGCTTTAGACAAAACCATTGGTGAAGTTCTAGTATAGGAAGGTCATCTCGTAGCATTTAAGAGCTGAAAGCTCAATAATACAGAGTAGTGGTACTCGACGCATGAGAAGGAGATGCTCATGGTGATGCATTGCCTTGAGACATGGTGAGTGTATTTGTTGGGAACCAGGTTCGTTGTTCGTACGGACAATATTGCTAACTCATTTTTTAAGATCCAAAAGAAGTTGTCCACGAAGCAATCCCGGTGGCAAAAGTTCCTTGTTGAATATAACTTCGTATCTGAGTATAAATTAGGGAGGCAGAATGACGTGGTAGATGCCTTGAGTTAGAATGAGGTATTCGCGTCCCTCTATGCCATTAATAAGGTGGAGTCTAACTGTTGAAGCAAATCAAAGTTTCGGCTCCATTGGACAATATATATTATAAGTTGATCTTATAAGTTAAATAAGGTGTTCTGTGTAAGTTCTGACTCGATGATGATGAGCTATTGATGACTAAGAGTAGTCAAATGTGCATGCCAAGATTTGGTAGCTTATGGAAACAACTATTTAAGGAGACACATAACTCATAATGGACTAGTCACCTTGAAGTCTAGAGGATGTTAGAGCTCCTAGCTTATTTCTATTATTGGTCGAAGATAGTGAATGACATTAAGGTTTATGTCAAGATGTGCCCTGTGTTTCAGATGGATAAGTCAAAGAGGAAGAAGGAAACGAGTTTGCTACAACCCTTATCTATTCTCGAAAGACCATGGATGTCAGTTTTGATGGATTTTATAAGAAGGTTTCCAAATATGGACAACATGGCAACAATCATAGTGATTGTAGATCATTTCTCCGAGTATGGGATCTTCATGCCAGTACCAGCATCGTGTCCCTCAGATATTGCGGCAGAGTCATTCTATAAGAACGTGGTGAAGTACTTCAGAGTCCTTGTGGAGATTGTGAGTGATCGAGACACCAAATTTACAGGTCAATTTTGGACGTCCCTTTTTAACATGAGGGGTTACGATTTGAAGTTTTCAATGGTGAATCACCTACAAACGAATGGCTAAATGGAGAGGACTAATGGTCTCATGGAGGAGTACTTAAGGCATTACGTAAGTGCAAGTCAACATAACTGGTTAAGTTTGATTGATACTGCACAGTTCTGCTATAACTTACACAGATCTCTAAGACAGAGAAGAGTCCCTTTAAGATAGTCTTGGGACAACAACCTCTCACTCCGCTCTAGATTGCACAACAAAAGACAGCTGGCAAGTGTTCTGTGGCATACAAGTTCACGATGGAGAATTAAGAGTTATTAAATGAGGCAAAGGATAGTCTTCGAAAGGCTTCTCGACGAGTGAAAAAGCAAGCAGAATTACGGAGGAGACTATTAGAGTTTGACGTGGGAGATAAGATACTTCTGAAACTTACCCCATGAATTTGGAAAAAGATCATAAGAAAGCAAGTGCATTATGGATTGGTGCCAAAGTACAATGGATCGTTTGAAGTGTTAAGTAAAGTGGGGAAAGTGACATATAGGTTAAAGCTGCCCAAGAGATTGAAGGTACACCCTACTTTTCATGATAGTTTTCTAAAACCTTGCCATAAGGATACATAATATCTGAATAGGAGTCAAGTGAAGAGAGCTCCAACAGTTATGAGAAAATAATTCGAGGATCAAGTAAAGAAGATCTTAGATTACCAACCAATAGGGCATCATAAAAATAACCAACAAACCGAGTTCTTAATCTAGTGGTAGGGAAAGTTGATTATAGAAGCTACGCGAGAGAAAGATACGACCTTATGGTAGTTCGAGGATTAGGTGAACGCCTATCTTCAGACTAGTTTAACGAGGGCATCGAATTCATCTGGTGGGGGTGGTTTGTTAGCCCCTTAACACACGAAGGCATTTCACAGCTAGTTGGAGACGGGCCTTGGATGGAAGGTTAGCCGGATCACATGTATGACAATCACATGCAAAAGCTACAAGTTGACTTAGTAAGTTAGATCAAGCATGGTGTGAGTTTTGGTAGAATTTTAGACCTTGTACAACCTAACATGGCTAAGGCTAAGTTCTTGATAGACTAAAGATTTACTGGTTGCTCAAATAGACGAACCCTGGTTAACGGACTTAACATGGGTAAGCATTAGATTGGACCAATGTCCTATAAATGGCTTTGGCATAGATGACTCATCATCAACAGATAGAGATCGTAGGGAGATCTTGGATGATGTGGTGGATAAGATTACAGTAGATAAACATCAGCACTAAAGGATAAAGACTACATGGGAAGATCATCTAAAGATAGTGGACATCTTCGTGAATAGGGATAGATCATTATAATCTTTTATCTTGTTAGTTGGGATGTAGATAAGCCTTATCAGATAGTCCTATTTAGATTATCCTATTCGATAATGATGTAATCTGATATAATAAGATGTGATCTTAGGTAGTAGAGTTATGTCAGGATTCTAGCCTGTTCCCCAAGCCTTGATGCCTATATATAGCTCATTTGAGCCTTGCTCCTCATATATAAAGTGACACACAGAGATTGAGAGAGAATTCTTTACATACTTTGAGGGAAATAATAAAGGTTGGTAGTTTGTTATATCTCTTTCTTATTTTATTGTTGCCTTTACTATTCTATTGCTTTCATTATTTCTTGTAAGTATGAGAGTTAAATAATGTGAGGGTTGTCAGACATTCGAGAACAAAGACTGTTGGTTAACGATCATGGGATAAGGCTAAATCTTGTTTTAACGAAGCTTAGTGAGATTATTGTGCTAAGGGCTTGGGTGCATCTTATGGGCCAAGTTTGTGTTTGAAGGAAAACCTTTGTATCAACTACTATAGTGGCATTTAATCTAGCAGTGATATAGTATATACGCATGATATGCGAATATTGGGGTCCCACGAGCAACTTCTATAAACATTGGGGAACCCAATTAGCTAACAATAGAGGGTGAAGATAGAGCGGATCCACTTATAGCAAAGTAGTCATCGCAACCATAGCCATCACCACCTAAGATGGGAGATGAAGAACTAGAGTTAGATATTCTGAGAGGTCCCAAAGCTAAGATGCAAAACCCAACTTAGGTAAAGATAGCATTATGAAGAGATGGGTGGGCTAACTTTTGGGAACTCAAAAGACTATCCAACAATAACAGGCGAAGCTTATTGAGCAGGTAGGATGACTCAAGATTGTAGTTGAGTGACTAAGAAGAGTCGAGCCTATAGTCGGATGGATGGGAGAGTTGATGTTATTAATGGCAAGCCATCTAAGCATCGATTTCTAGCCTCTATCATCTGGCGAGGGCACTTCCCCTATAATCCTTCCACTGGCACAGGATCATCCATTTGAGGACCCTCTTTCGTCAGACCAGCCTGAATCACATCAAAAGGGAGAGGCTTGATTTTTGTTTAATCTTCCTTTATCTTTATTAATTGTGTATTTATTATTTTCTTTTCTCTAACATTATAGTTATAATTATTTTTGTTTCTAACTTTTGTGTGTTATTTTTATTTTCTTTAATTGTTTTATCCCTTTTTCTTTATGTTTTGCAATGATGTAGTATAGTATTAGATGGATCAGAAATCAGAAAAAAGTCGTCATATTAAAGAAAGTACCATTAAACCTTCTCACTTATTATATATACTTAGATTGTGTACATTAGGGATAATGCACAACTTTAAGTGTGAGGAAGGGATTCATGATTTTAATGATTTTATTTAAGCTTATTATAATCTTAGTTATTAAATTGTATGAACTAATATCTTAACTTAATTAAAATATGTCCATTAATATTGTATTTCGTTATTGAATATTGATTTGGATTAGTATGTAAATAGATGACAGATAGAATAAAATTGCTTTTATAGTTCATATTGTTTGTGATCGTTTAAATAGTCAAATTGAATGAAAATTACATACTATTTACACACAGAGACCCATCTTTTTCATGAGCTTTTGAGCCTAAGAGCAAAATTTTTGAAAAAAAATTAAGCTCTTTTATTTCTTTCATATGAGTTATAGTGCATAATGGAACAATTCTAAAACTTATTTTTATTATAAATATTAAAACCACATTTGTTAAATTAGAACCATTGACATGATAAAAGGCACTTAGATTCAACAAATTGTGTTAGCGCATTTCTTTGATAATTACCTTACTTTAATTTATCCCTTAGGAATAATCAAATTGAGCCTTATTCTTTTTCATTAATTAAACCTAAATTTCTAACCTTTATCTTTTTTAAAGCCTTTTTATTGTTTGAACTCTAAAGGTTATTTAAATTATTTGGTTGTTTGAAATTGGAAATTTTGAAAAGTTCAATAACGCTTTAATAGTGATATATGATGAATGCTCAAAATTATGATATAAACAAGTTTCTTGTAATTTCTCTTTAATAAATTTCCTTCAATTCAACCCTATTTATTATCCCAACCATACCATACATAATCCCCATTACAAAATGTATAAAGACCTTTTAATTTTTGTTTCTAGTTTATACATATGCGGTGGAGATGTGAGAATGTTGCAAGCCAATGGTAAGAGTTCTACTATGCATTAATTTGATAATTTTGACATTTTCACCCTAAACACTTTAGAGCAATAAGTGAAATTTGTTGAGTGTGTTAAGGTTTATGACTTTGATTTCAATGTGATTTTCGATGTGATTACTATTAATATTAACTTAAGAAGTAAATTTTAGGATAACTTGACTCTAATTGTATGTCAATTTGATTCAATATAGCATGATGATTTATAGTATGAATAGACAGATCAAGATTAATGAAGGATGGATGTTGTAAAATTTATAATTTTGATTATAGTTTGCTTGAGGACAGGCAAAAGCTTAAGTGTGGAAATTTTTAATAGATGTATATTTGACTATATTTATACACCCATATTTGATGTATTTTCTTAATATTTTATTGTATATTTGGTACTTAATTTGCTCTAAATGCATTTATAGGTTTTAATTACCTTCATGGACCAAAAAGAGAAGAATTTGGATGAAAAAGCAACGTAAAAACAAAGATTTGAAGCAAATAAGAGATAAATGAGTGTGTATATAACCATGTACGTCTCCTAACCTGTGCAGAATCGTGAATTCTGGAGATTTTAAAGTATACATGGTCTAGTACACAGTCACGCATCAGACTGTGTTTCTCCTAAACACCCTAAAAATTATTATAAAAAGACGAAAACGAAGGCAAAATAAAGGAGAAGGCTTTTAGAGGCGATTCCAAACGTAGAAAATGTTCAGAAGGGACAATGTTGATCCAGAGAAGGGGAGAAAGCGAAGAAATCATCAAAAGATCCAATAGAATACAACTTCAATCTCAAACTTGCAAGAACATTCGATAGAACAAAAAGGGAGTTTTAGAATTATGAACTCTTTGTTTTCTATTCCTTTTTCTTCCTATTTATCTCTAATTTTATTTTCTATCATGTGAAACTAAACGCCTTGTTGGTGTCTAGGGTGTGATGAACCCTATTTAAGATAAAAATATGTTTTGATCCTTTTATTTAATGCAATTATTTTGATTGATCTATTATAATTCTATTATGTTTTTTATGTATATTCTAATAGATTTGGAATATTAGGACATAATCTGATTTCATAGCATAAAGACTGAGAAATCCTATGTATGAATAGATCTAACATAATTAAAAGGAGTTGACTATAAACCTAGAGATAGGTTGATTCAACATTAATAAACTTAAAATCTAAGTAAATCAATTTTCACCTTCTTCAATTAAAAATCAACAAGAACATTCGTAGGCGAGAAACTCACTTGTTTGATCAAGTATGCTACCAATCAAATTTTACCTCTTATTTTAATATGTGCTTCTGAAGGATCACGCATGCAAGAATGGAGTTTAAACTTGATGCAAGACTCCTTTTTGAAGATCCACACTTTTCTAAACCCAGAAAAGATATGAAATTCTAAAATTCTTCCTTAGAACAAATACTTTTATACATGCTTCCTCTGGTTGATCTATATCATACTCTATTCTTATAAGATGATATACATTAGCTAAAAGCCCGCCTAGTGCTACATCATAGGCACATTAGGAACGCAAATGTTTAAATGAAATATTGTCCTGTGATTTGAATATATACTTCTAATCTAAATCCAATTTAATATTTATTTTATTCGTTTATTACGATGTTGGCTACAATTGGTTGCAATATTTTCCTATTAAGCAAGAGGATAGCAAGTTACAAATTTTGTCTTGGTAAGATAGACATCTATTTTATTTCTATTACTATAAAATTCATAATTCATAAATGAAGTAGTTAATAAATGAATAGTTAATAGTGGGTAACCATTAGCCTTTTTTTTAATAGTGACAAATCTTGTATGTGTTCCTAAGAAAAGGAATTTATTCATTTTTAGGGTCTTAAAGAGACATGGAAACACATAAGAACTCTTAAATGAAAATATAAAGGAGATATAAATCCAGTTCATTTGAAAATGGTAAGATCTTTAGCATAAGAAGCAGGGGTTGATCTATATCATCTTGAATTGGTTTCTACTTGCTCAAATAACAGTAAGGTGAAGCAAAGCAAGTTCATGAACAACGAATCTCTTTATGATAAACATATTCATTTTGAAAGTTCTTTGTTATAGGAAGCTCCTACAAAAGATCGGACTAATGACTTATACAATACTTAAATTCTCGATGTAGATGCTACATAGTTGGTTCTCATCCTTCAGAGACTACGAGTGTAATAGGAGCATCCATCGACAAAAGGATCACCCTAAGATGATCATCTCATGGCTATTAAGAATGAATCAAATCAAATGGTTCTATTTCTCATTCTTTCTTACTAGAAGAGAATTCGAACCTCCACGCTCTTTAGCATAAGATTTTAAGTCTCGCATGTCTACCATTTTACCACCAAGGCATCTTGCAAGTGAATCATATTCCATAAATATGTTATCTATCTAGTGTGATGTATGGAATATATCAAAGGTAGAGTTTTGGAGTCTTTCTATTGATAGCTTTGATAATCTTAATATCAAAGGTATATCCTACTAATAAAGTATGTCAGTTTGTATAACTTTTATATTAGGGTTTATAAGGTAAATATTTTGAATAAAAGCCTTAACATGAGTATTATAAATTCTTAATAAAAATATTTTAGGTAAAAATAATAATAAAATATTTTACAACTTTTTACTATGGTAAATAATTCGTTTTCATTTATAAGATATCGTTTTTGAGTATTTATAAAGGTTCTTGAAATATACTTGTAAAATGACTCATTCATCTTAATATTAGAATCATCATAGTCAATCTTTTTTAATACTCCACTCCAGACATGATCAGAAGCTTCAATTTCAAGAATTAAATCATCCTCATTAGATGGTAAAAAAAGTTTTGGTAATGTAGTGCATAAAATCTTAATTTTCTTTACCTGTTCAATCAAATAGGATGAAAATTCAAATCTTTGAATTTTCTTTAAAAGAATTTGAAAAGGTTTCTTATTTTGACTAGGTTTTGAATAATATTTGAAGCATATTTTAATACTCCTAAAAAACTTTAAACTTGTTTTTTATCTAGTAACTTATCAGGAAATTGTGAGATTTTTTCGAGGATATGAGATTGAAGTTTAACTCCCCTACCATCTATTTCCATGCCAAGAAATTCTATTTTAGTCTGACATATCTCAACTTTTTTATTAGAAGAGCTAAACCATGCTGTTCACATTGACTTGCAAATTTATTAAGATGCATAATATATTGAACAATATTATCACTAGCTATTATAATATCATCCACATAACATAGTATAAAATTATGATACTTGAAGACATTATCCAGTTTTTTGAAATATTTGTGGGCCATTTTTTAAACCAAAAGGCATAACTAACTATTCGTAATGACTTTATGGAGTAGAGAAAGTAGTATATGGAATATTATCTTTATACATTTTTATTTGCCAAAATCCACTCTCACAATCAAATTTAAAGAAAAATTGTTTTCCTCTTGTCAAGTTTACTAATTTTTCTTTATAGGATAAGAAGTATACATCAAAAATAGTATTATCATTCAATTTATAATTTACTACATTTAAACCTTATTTTTAATTCTGCGTGTTCTCTAACCATAAACGCTAGGGAAGAATGGGGGGATTTACTAGGCCTAATTATCATTAGATTTTCTAGCTAGTTTAAGAAGTAGTTTTTTGAATTCTTCTTGATCTTCTAAATTATATCAGTAACTCTAATAATCTTTTGATATCTTTCATTTCTAAATTTGTTTCTTCCCTATTTTTATCCTAAACTTATAATGGGTTATCATAGTAATTTTTCTTTATCTTTTGTTTTACTAATCTTAGTCCATCTTTGATGGATTTTATATATTGATACTTATTTTCTAAAATATTTTCTATTTTTAATAAAGGTTTTCCTTTTGGAAAGATTAGTTTTTCTTTATATCCCACACCTTAGTAGGTTGTGCATGGTTTAAATGTGATTAGGGTCGATCTAACACAAACATTTTTAATTCTATTAAGTATGATCCAATTACTACAAGGAGTTTTGAAATGTATTTGTTGTTTAGTAGTATCAAATAATATTTTGTGAAATAATTGGAGAAACTTATTTCCTAAAAGAATATCAATTCCGATATCATAAAAGTAAAATAGTGGACATTTTATTAAAAATGATCCTTATAGTATTTAGGGTTGATGAATACCTTTAGATAAATGTATCTCATTGTTAGAAATATCTAATCTTATTATATTTTTTTAAGGTTTCATGGTATTGTAAAGGAAAACAACTTGCTTTACATAAACAAGAACCAACTCCACTGTCTATACAACTTGCTTTACATAAACAAGAACCAACTCCACTGTCTATATAGGTAGCAAAGTATTCAGCTCTATAATAATTGTAAGTTATTCTAGTTGGATACTTGCATTCCATAATGAGTTATCTTGTTAGGTTGAATGTGTTCGAGAAAAGTAGTTCCTAGCATTATCTTTAAATTGAATCTTCATTTTAACTATTGCCTCCTACCTTAATAGTGGCTTCTATGGAAGTATCTATCTAATGCATTTCACCATTGAAATTTATTTATTAATAAGGTTAATTTAGGTGGAAACTTATCAAATTGTGTATTAGATTATGATTAATGTAACTTCCACTGGCTTTGGTATCAATTAAGATATTATATAGAACATGATTTTATCATCAAAATATTCTCCTTTAATTTTATAATTAGAACTTATCCTTCTATCTACTCTTCAGGTATTGGCATATCGTTGACTACTCAAAACACTAATTTTTGAATAAAATAATCTAGGAAATAATTTATTGTGAGAAGATAGTAAGGTTTTTTGTTGTAAATCTAATGAAAAATCATTTTCTAGGTTTTTATACAAGCTTCTGATTTGAAAAGTTAAATGAATAGATAGAAAATTTAAACCTAAAAGCTTTAGCATATATAAACTAGATTTAGTTAAACAAGAAGTTCACATGAATCCTAATATTAGTAATATACCTAGTATTTTTAGAAACTCACCTCGTGGGTATCCTTCATAAAGTTTTAATAGACCTAATTTAGGATATGTTGGAACTCATATGATAACCAAAGATAAAGATGATATTACGCCCATAGATAAAATGAGAACATGAGCTATAAATCGTTTTGAAATATATTTAGATATAGATTGCATCCACTACGAGTAGTTGTTGCTATTAATAAAATAGATTATGAAACAACTAAACAATTTTTGAAAAAACTTTGGCCAATAACTCACTTAGATTTTGGAAAAATTTAGAAGTAAAATCTAAAAACTCTATATTTAATCCAAATAATAATATAGCAAATATAATAACTCAAGTAGTTGAAACTTTTTGGTTAGAATTTGTTGGAGATCGAAATATTTTAAAAGATATTCTTAGGGAAGTAAATCAGAGGCAACTTATAATCGTGGTCTTGTAGATATCTTGCGAAAAAGAATATTCTTTTTAAAAAATAAATTAAGTGAATGGTGTGATGATGATATATTACTAAAGAAAAGTTTAAAAAATAAAGAACAAATCATATTGTTATGATTTAAAAATGCATACTATGATAAATTAGAGGTAATTTACAATTGTGGTCCTATAGATATCTTAGGAAAAAGAATCTCCTTTTTAAAAGATAAATTAAGTGAATGGTGTGATGATGCTATATTACTAAAGAAAAGTAAAGAAAAAAAAGAAAAAAATCATTTTGTTATGATTTAGAAATGCCATTATGAAAGGATGCGATAGTCCTTATTATTATAATAAGATAAAAAAGAAATAAAAAAGAAGAAATATTTTAAGAAAGATATTTTAAAAAACGTAAAGCAAAATATTATAAGAAAAAAGAACGATACAAACCTAGAAAACCTATGTTTAGAAGAAATAAGAAGAGGAATAAAAAGATTATTGCAAAGAAAAAGGGCATTGTGCTAATGAATGTCCTTAAAGATTTAATAAAAAGAAAATTGAAATAGATGATGGACTAAATGAAATGATAGAAAAGAAAGATTTAATTAGAATTAATATTGAAGAATGCTCTTCTAAAGAAAACATTTCATAATAACATATACCGAATATGAAGAAACCTTAAATTATGAAATAAATGAGTAAAATAGGAGAATCTTTTTAACACTCAAGTTAATAATCGAATAATAGATAATATATTAGAAATATCTGAAAAACATTGAGATTACAATTAAGAAGCTCCTGTTGATAGAAAAATACTTAAAAAGATTCAAATTACTATATTTTCTATAAATTCTTATAATGGATTTAATATGAAATTACTAAAAATAATAGGGTTAAAACTCAAAAAATTTCGTATGATCTATGTTGTAAACCTTAAAGAAAAAACTTCAAATATTAGTTTAACTTTCAATAAAGTAATGAATTTTCCACTATCTAAGAAAGATATTTTTTGAAAACTTGATCACATCATCAAAAATATTAGGGACAAAATAGGATGGGTGTATCGAATTTGCAATAGAAAATAAGACTGTATGGAAATTTTGAAAGGCAATTTTTGATATCAAAAATTTTTGCTTAATATATATCCCACGTGTCTTATATTATACAAGATAAAAATTTTGGTGGCGCTTGAAACTCCTCTCTCTTTTTATTCTCTTGTATTAAATATCATTCATTTATTGTTTTCTTAAGGCCTTGTTTGGTTGAGGGGTTAGGGATGGAGGAGGATGGAATGTAATACACTTCCATCATTTGTTTGAAGGTTTCATAGTGGAATGGGATAGAAGCAGAGGGTTTCATATTACGTTTCATTCCATCCTAAACGGTGAAAATAAGAAACCTCTGATTTGGAGGGTATGAGATGAAACATAAATTAATAAATATATACTACCTAATATACGTTTAATAATTCTTCTTAATACCAACTCTGAACA